>CM051555.1:4303034-4690024 GCA_028022735.1 Gypaetus barbatus | reverse complement strand
CGCAAGGTCTCATGGTGCCCGTTCTCGGCAGAGCCTTTTTCTGAATCGGGAAACATCCGGCTCCTTCTCCCACCAGGAAGGGGCCAGCCCGGAAAGCTGTTGCTGCTCTTCACCTTCCCTTGGCAGCCTATGCACAGGCACAACAGCACTGGGGATCTGTGCTTTCCGACAGACGCAAGGTCTCATGGTGCCCGTTCTCGGTAGAGCCTTTTCCCAAAACGGGAAACGTCCGGCTCCTTCTCCCACCAGGAAGGGGCCAGCCCGGAAAGCTGTTGCTGCTCTTCACCTTCCCTTGGCAGCCTATGCACAGGCACAACAGCCCTGGGGAGCTGTGCTTTCCCACAGACGGAAGGTCTCATGGTGCCCGTTCTCGGCAGAGCCTTTTTCTGAAACGGGAAACGTCCAGCTCCTTCTCCCACCAGGAAGGGGCCAGCCCTGAAAGCTGTTGCTGCTCTTTACCCTCCCTGGGCAGCCTATGCACAGGCACAACAGCACTGGGGATCTGTGCTTTCCGACAGACACAAGGTCTCATGGTGCCCATTCTCGGCAGAGCCTTTTTTCTGAAATGGGAAACGTCCGGCTCCTTCTCCCACCAGGAAGGGGCCAGCCCTGAAATCTGTTGCTGCTAAAAACCTTCCCTTGGCAGCCTATTCACAGGCACAACAGCACTGGGGAGCTGTGCTTTCCCAGACTCGGAAGGTCTCATGGTGCCCGTTCTCGGCAGAGCCTTTTTCCGAAATGGGAAAAGTCCATCTACTTCTCCCACCAGGAAGGGGCCAGCCCTGAAAGCTGTTGCTGCTCTTCACCTTCCCTTGGCAGCCTATTCACAGGCACAACAGCCCTGGGGAGCTGTGCTTTCCCAGACTCGGAAGGTCTCATGGTGCCCGTTCTCGGCAGAGCCTTTTCCCGCAACGGGAAACGTCCGGCTCCTTCTCCCACCAGGAAGGGGCCAGCCCTGAAAGCTGTTGCTGCTCTTCACCTTCCCTTGGCAGCCTATGCACAGGCACAACAGCACTGGGGAGCTGTGCTTTCCCAGACTCGGAAGGTCTCATGGTGCCCGTTCTCGGCAGAGCCTTTTCCCGCAACGGGAAACGTCCGGCTCCTTCTCCCACCAGGAAGGGGCCAGCCCTGAAAGCTGTTGCTGCTCTTCACCTACCCACTGCAGCCTATTCACAGGCACAACAGCCCTGGGGATCTGTGCTTTCCCAGACTCGGAAGGTCTCATGGTGCCCGTTCTCGGCAGAGCCTTTTCCCGAAATGGGAAACGTCCGGCTCCTTCTCCCACCAGGAAGGGGCCAGCTCTGAAACCTGCTGCTGCTCTTCACCCTCCCTTGGCACCCTATGCACAGGCACAACAGCACTGGGGAGCTGTGCTTTCCCACAGACGCAAGGTCTCATGGTGCCCGTTCTCGGCAGAGCCTTTTTCCAAAACGGGAAACGTCCGGCTCCTTCTCCCACCAGGAAGGGGCCAGCCCTGAAAGCTGTTGCTGCTATAAACCTTCCTGGGCAGCCTATTCACAGGCACAAGAGCACTGGGGAGCAGGGCTTTCCCAGGGACAGAAGGTCTCATGGTGCCCGTTCTCGACAGAGCCTTTTTCCGAAACGGGAAACGTCCGGCTCCTTCTCCCAGCACGAAGGGGCCAGCCCTGAAAGCTCTTGTTTATTTTCACCTTCCCTTGGCAGCCTATTCACAGGCACAACAGCCCTGGGGATCTGTGCTTTCCCAGACTCGGAAGGTCTCATGGTGCCCGTTCTCGGCAGAGCCTTTTCCCGCAACGGGAAACGTCCGGCTCCTTCTCCCACCAGGAAGGGGCCAGCCCTGAAATCTGTTGCTGCTAAAAACCTTCCCTTGGCAGGCTATTCACAGGCACAACAGCCCTGGGGATCTGTGCTTTCCCAGACTCGGAAGGTCTCATGGTGCCCGTTCTCGGCAGAGCCTTTTTCCGAAATGGGAAAAGTCCATCTACTTCTCCCACCAGGAAGGGGCCAGCCCTGAAAGCTGTTGCTGCTCTTCACCTTCCCTTGGCAGCCTATTCACAGGCACAACAGCCCTGGCGAACTGTGCTTTCCCAGACTCGGAAGGTCTCATGGTGCCCGTTGTCGGCAGAGCCTTTTCCCGCAACGGGAAACCTCCGGCTCCTTCTCCCACCAGGAAGGAGCCAGCTCTGAAAGCTGCTGCTGTTCTTCACCTTCCCTGGGCAGCCTATGCACAGGCACAACAGCCCTGGGGATCTGTGCTTTCCCACAGACGCAAGGTCTCATGGTGCCCGTTCTCGGCAGAGCCTTTTTCTGAAACGGGAAACGTCCGGCTCCTTCTCCCAGCAGGAAGGGGCCAGCCCGGAAAGCTGTTGCTGCTCTTCACCTTCCCTTGGCAGCCTATGCACAGGCACAACAGCACTGGGGATCTGTGCTTTCCCACAGACGCAAGGTCTCATGGTGCCCGTTCTCGGTAGAGCCTTTTTCCAAAACGGGAAACGTCCGGCTCCTTCTCCCACCAGGAAGGGGCCAGCCCGGAAAGCTGTTGCTGCTCTTCACCTTCCCTTGGCACCTATGCAAAGGCACAATAGCCCTGGGGAGCTGTGCTTTCCCACAGACGCAAGGTCTCATGGTGCCCGTTCTCGGCAGAGCCTTTTTCTGAAACGGGAAACGTCCGGCTCCTTCTCCCACCAGGAAGGGGCCAGCCCTGAAAGCTGTTGCTGCTCTTTACCCTCCCTGGGCAGCCTATGCACAAGCACAACAGCACTGGGGATTTGTGCTTTCCGACAGACACAAGGTCTCATGGTGCCCATTCTCGGCAGAGCCTTTTTTCTGAAATGGGAAACGTCCGGCTCATCCTCCCACCAGGAAGGGGCCAGCCCTGAAATCTGTTGCTGCTAAAAACCTTCCCTTGGCAGGCTATTCACAGGCACAACAGCCCTGGGGATCTGTGCTTTCCCAGACTCGGAAGGTCTCATGGTGCCCGTTCTCGGCAGAGCCTTTTTCTGAAACGGGAAACGTCCGGCTCCTTCTCCCACCAGGAAGGGGCCAGCCTGGAAAGCTGTTGCTGCTCTTTACCCTCCCTGGGCAGCCTATGCACAGGCACAACAGCACTGGGGATCTGTGCTTTCCGACAGACACAAGGTCTCATGGTGCCCATTCTCGGCAGAGCCTTTTTTCTGAAATAGGAAACGTCCGGCTCATCCTCCCACCAGGAAGGGGCCAGCCCTGAAATCTGTTGCTGCTAAAAACCTTCCCTTGGCAGCCTATTCACAGGCACAACAGCACTGGGGATCTGTGCTTTCCCAGACTCGGAAGGTCTCATGGTGCCCGTTCTCGGCAGAGCCTTTTTCCGAAATGGGGAAAGTCCGGCTCCTTCTCCCACGGGGAAGGGGCCAGCCCTGAAAGCTGTTGCTGCTCTTCACCTTCCCTTGGCAGCCTATGCACAGGCACAACAGCACTGGGGATCTGTGCTTTCCCAGACTCGGAAGGTCTCATGGTGCCCGTTCTCGGCAGAGCCTTTTTCCGAAACGGGAAACGTCCGGCTCCTTCTCCCACCAGGAAGGGGCCAGCCCTGAAAGCTGTTGCTGCTCTTTACCCTCCCTGGGCAGCCTATTCACAAGCACAACAGCAATGGGGATCTGTGCTTTCCCAGACTCGGAAGGTCTCATGGTGCCCGTTCTCGGCAGAGCCTTTTTCCGAAACGGGAAACGTCCGGCTCCTTCTCCCAGCAGGAAGGGGCCACCCCTGAAAGCTGTTGCTGCTCTTCACCTTCCCTTGGCAGCCTATTCACAGGCACAACAGCCCTGGGGATCTGTGCTTTCCCAGACTCGGAATGTCTCATGGTGCCCGTTCTCGGCAGAGCCTTTTCCCGAAACGGGAAACCTCCGGCTCCTTCTCCCACCAGGAAGGAGCCAGCTCTGAAAGCTGCTGCTGGTCTTCACCTACCCACTGCAGCCTATTCACAGGCACAAGAGCACTGGGGATCTGTGCTTTCCCAGACTCGGAAGGTCTCATGGTGCCCGTTCTCGGCAGAGCCTTTTTCTGAATCGGGAAACGTCCGGCTCCTTCTCCCACCAGGAAGGGGCCAGCCCGGAAAGCTGTTGCTGCTCTTCACCTTCCCTTGGCAGCCTATGCACAGGCACAACAGCACTGGGGATCTGTGCTTTCCCACAGACGCAAGGTCTCATGGTGCCCGTTCTCGGTAGAGCCTTTTTCCAAAACGGGAAACGTCCGGCTCCTTCTCCCACCAGGAATGGGCCAGCCCGGAAAGCTGTTGCTGCTCTTCACCCTCCCTTGGCACCTATGCACAGGCACAACAGCCCTGGGGAGCTGTGCTTTCCCACAGACGCAAGGTCTCATGGTGCCCGTTCTCGGTAGAGCCTTTTTCCAAAACAGGAAACGTCCGGCTCCTTCTCCCACCAGGAAGGGGCCAGCCCTGAAAGCTGTTGCTGCTCTTCACCCTCCCTGGGCAGCCTATGCACAGGCACAACAGCACTGGGGATCTGTGCTTTCCGACAGACACAAGGTCTCATGGTGCCCATTCTCGGCAGAGCCTTTTTTCTGAAATGGGAAACGTCCGGCTCCTTCTCCCACCAGGAAGGGGCCAGCCCTGAAATCTGTTGCTGCTAAAAACCTTCCCTTGGCAGCCTATTCACAGGCACAACAGCACTGGGGATCTGTGCTTTCCCAGACTCGGAAGGTCTCATGGTGCCCGTTCTCGGCAGAGCCTTTTTCCGAAATGGGAAAAGTCCATCTACTTCTCCCACCAGGAAGGGGCCAGCCCTGAAAGCTGTTGCTGCTCTTCACCTTCCCTTGGCAGCCTATGCACAGGCACAACAGCACTGGGGATCTGTGCTTTCCCAGACTCGGAAGGTCTCATGGTGCCCGTTCTCGGCAGAGCCTTTTTCCAAAACGGGAAACGTCCGGCTCCTTCTCCCACCAGGAAGGGGCCAGCCCTGAAAGCTGTTGCTGCTCTTCACCCTCCCTGGGCAGCCTATTCACAAGCACAACAGCAATGGGGATCTGTGCTTTCCCAGACTCGGAAGGTCTCATGGTGCCCGTTCTCGGCAGAGCCTTTTCCCGAAAGGGGAAACGTCCGGCTCCTTCTCCCACCAGGAAGGGGCCAGCCCTGAAATCTGTTGCTGATAAAAACCTTCCCTTGGCAGGCTATTCACAGGCACAACAGCCCTGGGGATCTGTGCTTTCCCAGACTCGGAAGGTCTCATGGTGCCCGTTCTCGGCAGAGCCTTTTTCCGAAACGGGAAACGTCCGGCTCCTTCTCCCACCAGGAAGGGGCCAGCCCTGAAAGCTGTTGCTGCTCTTCACCCTCCCTGGGCAGCCTATTCACAAGCACAACAGCAATGGGGATCTGTGCTTTCCCAGAGACGGAAGGTCTCATGGTGCCCGTTCTCGGCAGAGCCTTTTTCCAAAACGGGAAACGTCCGGCTCCTTCTCCCAGCAGGAAGGGGCCACCCCTGAAAGCTGTTGCTGCTCTTCACCTTCCCTTGACAGCCTATTCACAGGCACAACAGCACTGGGGAGCTGTGCTTTCCCAGACTCGGAAGGTCTCATGGTGCCCGTTCTCGGCAGAGCCTTTTTCCGAAACGGGAAAAGTCCATCTACTTCTCCCACCAGGAAGGGGCCAGCCCTGAAAGCTGTTGCTGCTCTTCACCTTCCCTTGGCAGCCTATTCACAGGCACAACAGCACTGGGGAGCTGTGCTTTCCCACAGACGCAAGGTCTCATGGTGCCTGTTCTCGGCAGAGCCTTTTTCTGAATCGGGAAACGTCCGGCTCCTTCTCCCACCAGGAAGGGGCCAGCCCGGAAAGCTGTTGCTGCTCTTCACCTTCCCTTGGCAGCCTATGCACAGGCACAACAGCACTGGGGATCTGTGCTTTCGCACAGACGCAAGGTCTCATGGTGCCCATTCTCGGTAGAGCCTTTTTCCAAAACGGGAAACGTCCGGCTCCTTCTCCCACCAGGAAGGGGCCAGCCCGGAAAGCTGTTGCTGCTCTTCACCTTCCCTTGGCAGCCTATGCACAGGCACAACAGCCCTGGGGAGCTGTGCTTTCCCAGAGACGCAAGGTCTCATGGTGCCCGTTCTCGGCAGAGCCTTTTTCTGAAACGGGAAACGTCCGGCTCCTTCTCCCACCAGGAAGGGGCCAGCCCTGAAAGCTGTTGCTGCTCTTTACCCTCCCTGGGCAGCCTATGCACAGGCACAGCAGCACTGGGGATCTGTGCTTTCCGACAGACACAAAGTCTCATGGTGCCCATTCTCGGCAGAGCCTTTTTTCTGAAATGGGAAACGTCCGGCTCATCCTCCCACCAGGAAGGGGCCAGCCCTGAAATCTGTTGCTGCTAAAAACCTTTCCTTGGCAGCCTATTCACAGGCACAAGAGCACTGGGGATCTGTGCTTTCCCAGACTCGGAAGGTCTCATGGTGCCCGTTCTCGGCAGAGCCTTTTTCCGAAATGGGAAAAGTCCATCTACTTCTCCCACCAGGAAGGGGCCAGCCCTGAAAGCTGTTGCTGCTCTTCACCTTCCCTTGGCAGGCTATGCACAGGCACAACAGCAATGGGGATCTGTGCTTTCCCAGACTCGGAAGGTCTCATGGTGCCCGTTCTCGGCAGAGCCTTTTTCCAAAACGGGAAACGTCCATCTAATTCTCCCACCAGGAAGGGGCCAGCCCTGAAAGCTGTTGCTGCTCTTCACCTTCCCTTGGCAGCCTATTCACAGGCACAACAGCACTGGGGAGCTGTGCTTTCCCAGACTCGGAAGGTCTCATGGTGCCCATTCTCGGCAGAGCCTTTTCCCGCAACGGGAAACGTCCGGCTCCTTCTCCCACCAGGAAGGGGCCAGCTCTGAAAGATGCTGCTGGTCTTCACCTACCCACTGCAGCCTATTCACAGGCACAACAGCCCTGGGGATCTGTGCTTTCCCAGACTCGGAAGGTCTCATGGTGCCCGTTCTCGGCAGAGCCTTTTTCCGAAACGGGAAACGTCCGGCTCCTTCTCCCACCAGGAAGGGGCCAGCCCTGAAAGCTGTTGCTGCTCTTCACCTTCCCTTGGCAGCCTATTCACAGGCACAACAGCCCTGGGGATCTGTGCTTTCCCACAGACGCAAGGTCTCATGGTGCCCGTTCTCGGCAGAGCCTTTTTCTGAAACGGGAAACGTCCGGCTCCTTCTCCCACCAGGAAGGGGCCAGCCCGGAAAGCTGTTGCTGCTCTTCACCTTCCCTTGGCAGCCTATGCACAGGCACAACAGCACTGGGGATCTGTGCTTTCCCACAGACGCAAGGTCTCATGGTGCCCGTTCTCGGTAGAGCCTTTTTCCGAAACGGGAAACGTCCGGCTCCTTCTCCCACCAGGAAGGGGCCAGCCCGGAAAGCTGTTGCTGCTCTTCACCTTCCCTTGGCAGCCTATGCACAGGCACAACAGCCCTGGGGAGCTGTGCTTTCCCACAGACGCAAGGTCTTATGGTGCCCGTTCTCGGCAGAGCCTTTTTCTGAAACGGGAAACGTCCGGCTCCTTCTCCCACCAGGAAGGGGCCAGCCCTGAAAGCTGTTGCTGCTCTTCACCTTCCCTGGGCAGCCTATGCACAGGCACAACAGCACTGGGGATCTGTGCTTTCCCAGACTCGGAAGGTCTCATGGTGCCCGTTCTCGGCAGAGCCTTTTTCCGAAACGGGAAACGTCCGGCTCCTTCTCCCACCAGGAAGGGGCCAGCCCTGAAAGCTGTTGCTGCTCTTTACCCTCCCTGGGCAGCCTATTCACAAGCACAACAGCAATGGGGATCTCTGCTTTCCCAGACTCGGAAGGTCTCATGGTGCCCGTTCTCGGCAGAGCCTTTTTCCAAAACGGGAAACGTCCATCTACTTCTCCCACCAGGAAGGGGCCAGCCCTGAAAGCTGTTGCTGCTCTTCACCTTCCCTTGGCAGCCTATGCACAGGCACAACAGCACTGGGGAGCTGTGCTTTCCCAGACTCGGAAGGTCTCATGGTGCCCGTTCTCGGCAGATCCTTATTCCAAAACGGGAAACGTTCGGCTCCTTCTCCCACCAGGAAGGGGCCAGCCCTTGAAAGCTGTTGCTGCTCTTCACCTTCCCTTGGCACCCTATTCACAGGCACAACAGCCCTGGGGAACTGTGCTTTCCCAGAGACAGAAGGTCTCATGGTGCCCGTTCTCGGCAGCGCCTTTTCCCGCAACGGGAAACGTCCGGCTCCTTCTCCCAGCAGGAAGGGGCCAGCTCTGAAAGCTGCTGCTGGTCTTCACCTACCCACTGCAGCCTATTCACAGGCACAACAGCACTGGGGATCTGTGCTTTCCCAGACTCGGAAGGTCTCATGGTGCCCATTCTCGGCAGAGCCTTTTTCCAAAACGGGAAACCTCCGGCTCCTTCTCCCAGCAGGAAGGGGCCAGCCCTGAAAGCTGTTGCTGCTCTTCACCCTCCCTGGGCAGCCTATGCACAGGCACAACAGCACTGGGGATCTGTGCTTTCCCAGACTCGGCAGGTCTCATGGTGCCCGTTCTCGGCAGAGCCTTTTCCCGAAAGGGGAAACGTCCGGCTCCTTCTCCCACCAGGAAGGGGCCATCCCTGAAAGCTGTTGCTGCTCTTCACCTTCCCTTGGCAGACTATTCACAGGCACAACAGCCCTGGGGATCTGTGCTTTCCCACAGACGCAAGGTCTCATGGTGCCCGTTCTCGGCAGAGCCTTTTTCTGAAACGGGAAACGTCCGGCTCCTTCTCCCAGCAGGAAGGGGCCAGCCCGGAAAGCTGTTGCTGCTCTTCACCTTCCCTTGGCAGCCTATGCACAGGCACAACAGCACTGGGGATCTGTGCTTTCCCACAGACGCAAGGTCTCATGGTGCCCGTTCTCAGCAGAACCTTTTTCGGAAACGGGAAACGTCCGGCTCCTTCTCCCACCAGGAAGGGGCCAGCCCTGAAAGCTGTTGCTGCTAAAAACCTTCCCTTGGCACCCTATTCACAGGCACAACAGCAATGGGGATCTGTGCTTTCCCACAGACGCAAGGTCTCATGGTGCCCGTTCTCGGTAGAGCCTTTTTCCAAAACGGGAAACATCCGGCTCCTTCTCCCACAAGGAAGGGGCCAGCTCTGAAAGCTGTTGCTGGTCTTCACCTACCCACTGCAGCCTATTCACAGGCACAACAGCCCTGGGGATCTGTGCTTTCCCAGACTCGGAAGGTCTCATGGTGCCCGTTCTCGGTAGAGCCTTTTTCCAAAACGGGAAAAGGCCATCTACTTCTCCCACCAGGAAGGGGCCAGCCCTGAAAGCTGTTGCTGCTATAAACCTTCCCTTGGCAGCCTATGCACAGGCACAACAGCACTGGGGATCTGTGCTTTCCCACAGACGCAAGGTGTCATGGTGCCCGTTCTCGGCAGAGCCTTTTTCTGAAACGGGAAACGTCCGGCTCCTTCTCCCACCAGGAAGGGGCCAGCCCGGAAAGCTGTTGCTGCTCTTCACCTTCCCTGGCAGCCTATGCACAGGCACAACAGCACTGGGGATCTGTGCTTTCCCACAGACGCAAGGTCTCATGGTGCCCGTTCTCGGTAGAGCCTTTTTCCAAAACGGGAAACCTCCGGCTCCTTCTCCCACCAGGAAGGGGCCAGCCCGGAAAGCTGTTGCTGCTCTTCACCTTCCCTTGGCAGCCTATGCACAGGCACAACAGCACTGGGGATCTGTGCTTTCCCAGACTCGGAAGGTCTCATGGTGCCCGTTCTCGGCAGAGCCTTTTTCCAAAATGGGAAACGTCCGGCTCCTTCTCCCACCAGGAAGGGGCCAGCCCTTGAAAGCTGTTGCTGCTCTTCACCTTCCCTTGGCACCCTATTCACAGGCACAACAGCCCTGGGGAACTGTGCTGTCCCAGAGACAGAAGGTCTCATGGTGCCCGTTCTCGGCAGAGCCTTTTCCCGCAACGGGAAACGTCCGGCTCCTTCTCCCACCAGGAAGGGGCCAGCCCTGAAAGATGCTGCTGCTCTTCACCTACCCACTGCAGCCTATTCACAGGCACAACAGCCCTGGGGATCTGTGCTTTCCCAGACTCGGAAGGTCTCATGGTGCCCGTTCTCGGCAGAGCCTTTTTCCGAAACGGGAAACGTCCGGCTCCTTCTCCCACCAGGAAGGGGCCAGCCCGGAAAGCTGTTGCTGCTCTTCACCTTCCCTTGGCATCGTATTCACAGGCACAACAGCCCTGGGGAACTGTGGTTTCCCAGAGACGGAAGGTCTCATGGTGCCCGTTCTCGGCAGAGACTATTCCCGCAACGGGAAACGTCCGGCTCCTTCTCCCACCAGGAAGGGGCCAGCTCTGAAAGCTGCTGCTGGTCTTCACCTACCCACTGCAGCCTATTCACAGGCACAACAGCACTGGGGATCTGTGCTTTCCCAGAGACGCAAGGTCTCATGGTGCCCGTTCTCGGCAGAGCCTTTTTCTGAAACGGGAAACGTCCGGCTCCTTCTCCCACCAGGAAGGGGCCAGCCCTGAAAGCTGTTGCTGCTCTTTACCCTCCCTGGGCAGCCTATTCACAAGCACAACAGCAATGGGGATCTCTGCTTTCCCAGACTCGGAAGGTCTCATGGTGCCCGTTCTCGGCAGAGCCTTTTTCCAAAACGGGAAACGTCCATCTACTTCTCCCACCAGGAAGGGGCCAGCCCGGAAAGCTGTTGCTGCTCTTCACCTTCCCTTGGCAGCCTATTCACAGGCACAACAGCACTGGGGAGCTGTGCTTTCCCAGACTCGGAAGGTCTCATGGTGCCCGTTCTCAGCAGATCCTTATTCCAAAACGGGAAACGTCCGGCTCCTTCTCCCACCAGGAAGGGGCCAGCCCTTGAAAGCTGTTGCTGCTCTTCACCTTCCCTTGGCACCCTATTCACAGGCACAACAGCCCTGGGGAACTGTGCTTTCCCAGAGACAGAAGGTCTCATGGTGCCCGTTCTCGGCAGCGCCTTTTCCCGCAACGGGAAACGTCCGGCTCCTTCTCCCAGCAGGAAGGGGCCAGCTCTGAAAGCTGCTGCTGGTCTTCACCTACCCACTGCAGCCTATTCACAGGCACAACAGCCCTGTGGATCTGTGCTTTCCCAGACTCGGAAGGTCTCATGGTGCCCATTCTCGGCAGAGCCTTTTTCCAAAACGGGAAACCTCCGGCTCCTTCTCCCAGCAGGAAGGGGCCAGCCCTGAAAGCTGTTGCTGCTCTTCACGCTCCCTGGGCAGCCTATGCACAGGCACAACAGCATTGGGGATCTGTGCTTTCCCAGACTCGGAAGGTCTCATGGTGCCCGTTCTCGGCAGAGCCTTTTTCCGAAACGGGAAACGTCCATCTACTTCTCCCACCAGGAAGGGGCCAGCCCGGAAAGCTGTTGCTGCTCTTCACCTTCCCTTGGCAGCCTATGCACAGGCACAACAGCCCTGGGGATCTGTGCTTTCCCACAGACGCAAGGTCTCATGGTGCCCGTTCTCGGCAGAGCCTTTTCCCGCAACGGGAAACGTCCGGCTCTTTCTCCCACCAGGAAGGGGCCAGCTCTTAAAGCTGCTGCTGCTCTTCACCTACCCACTGCAGCCTATTCACAGGCACAACAGCAATGGGGATCTGTGCTTTCCCAGACTCGGAAGGTCTCATGGTGCCCGTTCTCGGCAGAGCCTTTTCCCGAAACGGGAAACGTCCGGCTCCTTCTCCCACCAGGAAGGGGCCATCCCTGAAAGCTGTTGCTGCTCTTCACCTTCCCTTGGCAGCCTATGCACAGGCACAACAGCCCTGGGGATCTGTGCTTTCCCACAGACGCAAGGTCTCATGGTGCCCGTTCTCGGCAGAGCCTTTTTCTGAAACGGGAAACGTCCGGCTCCTTCTCCCAGCAGGAAGGGGCCAGCCCGGAAAGCTGTTGCTGCTCTTCACCTTCCCTTGGCAGCCTATGCACAGGCACAACAGCACTGGGGATCTGTGCTTTCCCACAGACGCAAAGTCTCATGGTGCCCGTTCTCAGCAGAACCTTTTTCGGAAACGGGAAACGTCCGGCTCCTTCTCCCACCAGGAAGGGGCCAGCCCTGAAAGCTGTTGCTGCTCTTCACCTTCCCTTGGCACCCTATTCACAGGCACAACAGCAATGGGGATCTGTGCTTTCCCACAGACGCAAGGTCTCATGGTGCCCGTTCTCGGTAGAGCCTTTTTCCAAAACGGGAAACATCCGGCTCCTTCTCCCACAAGGAAGGGGCCAGCTCTGAAAGCTGTTGCTGGTCTTCACCTACCCACTGCAGCCTATTCACAGGCACAACAGCCCTGGGGATCTGTGCTTTCCCAGACTCGGAAGGTCTCATGGTGCCCGTTCTCGGTAGAGCCTTTTTCCAAAACGGGAAAAGGCCATCTACTTCTCCCACCAGGAAGGGGCCAGCCCTGAAAGCTGTTGCTGCTATAAACCTTCCCTTGGCAGCCTATGCACAGGCACAACAGCAATGGGGATCTGTGCTTTCCCACAGACGCAAGGTGTCATGGTGCCCGTTCTCGGCAGAGCCTTTTTCTGAAACGGGAAACGTCCGGCTCCTTCTCCCACCAGGAAGGGGCCAGCCCGGAAAGCTGTTGCTGCTCTTCACCTTCCCTGGCAGCCTATGCACAGGCACAACAGCACTGGGGATCTGTGCTTTCCCACAGACGCAAGGTCTCATGGTGCCCGTTCTCGGTAGAGCCTTTTTCCAAAACGGGAAACCTCCGGCTCCTTCTCCCACCAGGAAGGGGCCAGCCCGGAAAGCTGTTGCTGCTCTTCACCTTCCCTTGGCAGCCTATGCACAGGCACAACAGCACTGGGGATCTGTGCTTTCCCAGACTCGGAAGGTCTCATGGTGCCCGTTCTCGGCAGAGCCTTTTTCCAAAATGGGAAACGTCCGGCTCCTTCTCCCACCAGGAAGGGGCCAGCCCTTGAAAGCTGTTGCTGCTCTTCACCTTCCCTTGGCACCCTATTCACAGGCACAACAGCCCTGGGGAACTGTGCTGTCCCAGAGACAGAAGGTCTCATGGTGCCCGTTCTCGGCAGAGCCTTTTCCCGCAACGGGAAACGTCCGGCTCCTTCTCCCACCAGGAAGGGGCCAGCCCTGAAAGATGCTGCTGCTCTTCACCTACCCACTGCAGCCTATTCACAGGCACAACAGCCCTGGGGATCTGTGCTTTCCCAGACTCGGAAGGTCTCATGGTGCCCGTTCTCGGCAGAGCCTTTTTCCGAAACGGGAAACGTCCGGCTCCTTCTCCCACCAGGAAGGGGCCAGCCCGGAAAGCTGTTGCTGCTCTTCACCTTCCCTTGGCATCGTATTCACAGGCACAACAGCCCTGGGGAACTGTGGTTTCCCAGAGACGGAAGGTCTCATGGTGCCCGTTCTCGGCAGAGCCTATTCCCGCAACGGGAAACGTCCGGCTCCTTCTCCCACCAGGAAGGGGCCAGCTCTGAAAGCTGCTGCTGGTCTTCACCTACCCACTGCAGCCTATTCACAGGCACAACAGCACTGGGGATCTGTGCTTTCCCAGAGACGCAAGGTCTCATGGTGCCCGTTCTCGGCAGAGCCTTTTTCTGAAACGGGAAACGTCCGGCTCCTTCTCCCACCAGGAAGGGGCCAGCCCTGAAAGCTGTTGCTGCTCTTCACCTTCCCTGGGCAGCCTATTCACAGGCACAACAGCCCTGTGGATCTGTGCTTTCCCAGACTCGGAAGGTCTCATGGTGCCCATTCTCGGCAGAGCCTTTTTCCGCAACGGGAAACGTCCGGCTCCTTCTCCCACCAGGAAGGGGCCAGCCCTGAAAGCTGTTGCTGCTCTTCACCTTCCCTTGGCAGCCTATTCACAGGCACAACAGCCCTGGGGAGCTGTGCTTTCCCAGACTCGGAAGGTCTCATGGTGCCCGTTCTCGGCAGAGCCTTTTTCCAAAACGGGAAACGTCCGGCTCCTTCTCCCACCAGGAAGGGGCCAGCCCTGAAAGCTGTTGCTGCTCTTCACCTTCCCTTGGCACCCTATTCACAGGCACAACAGCCCTGGGGAACTGTGGTTTTCCAGAGACAGAAGGTCTCATGGTGCCTGTTCTCGGCAGAGCCTATTCCCGCAAACGGGAAACGTCCGGCTCCTTCTCCCACCAGGAAGGGGCCAGCTCTGAAAGCTGCTGCTGGTCTTCACCTACCCACTGCAGCCTATTCACAGGCACAACAGCCCTGGGGATCTGTGCTTTCCCAGACTCGGAAGGTCTCATGGTGCCCGTTCTCGGCAGAGCCTTTTTCCCAAACGGGAAACGTCCGGCTCCTTCTCCCACCAGGAAGGGGCCAGCCCTGAAAGCTGTTGCTGCTCTTCACCTTCCCTTGGCAGCCTATTCACAGGCACAACAGCCCTGGGGATCTGTGCTTTCCCACAGACGCAAGGTCTCATGGTGCCCGTTCTCGGCAGAGCCTTTTTCTGAAACGGGAAACGTCCGGCTCCTTCTCCCAGCAGGAAGGGGCCAGCCCGGAAAGCTGTTGCTGCTCTTCACCTTCCCTTGGCAGCCTATGCACAGGCACAACAGCACTGGGGATCTGTGCTTTCCCACAGACGCAAGGTCTCATGGTGCCCGTTCTCGGTAGAGCCTTTTTCCGAAACGGGAAACGTCCGGCTCCTTCTCCCACCAGGAAGGGGCCAGCCCTGAAAGCTGTTGCTGCTCTTCACCTTCCCTGGGCAGCCTATGCACAGGCACAACAGCACTGGGGATCTGTGCTTTCCCAGACTCGGAAGGTCTCATGGTGCCCGTTCTCGGCAGAGCCTTTTTCCAAAACGGGAAACGTCCGGCTCCTTCTCCCACCAGGAAGGGGCCAGCCCTGAAAGCTGTTGCTGCTCTTTACCCTCCCTGGGCAGCCTATTCACAAGCACAACAGCAATGGGGATCTCTGCTTTCCCAGACTCGGAAGGTCTCATGGTGCCCGTTCTCGGCAGAGCCTTTTTCCAAAACGGGAAACGTCCATCTAATTCTCCCACCAGGAAGGGGCCAGCCCTGAAAGCTGTTGCTGCTCTTCACCTTCCCTTGGCAGCCTATGCACAGGCACAACAGCACTGGGGAGCTGTGCTTTCCCAGACTCGGAAGGTCTCATGGTGCCCGTTCTCGGCAGAGCCTTTTTCCAAAACGGGAAACGTCCGGCTCCTTCTCCCACCAGGAAGGGGCCAGCCCTTGAAAGCTGTTGCTGCTCTTCACCTTCCCTTGGCACCCTATTCACAGGCAAAACAGCCCTGGGGAACTGTGCTTTCCCAGAGACAGAAGGTCTCATGGTGCCCGTTCTCGGCAGAGCCTTTTCCCGCAACGGGAAACGTCCGGCTCCTTCTCCCAGCAGGAAGGGGCCAGCTCTGAAAGCTGCTGCTGGTCTTCACCTACCCACTGCAGCCTATTCACAGGCACAACAGCCCTGTGGATCTGTGCTTTCCCAGACTCGGAAGGTCTCATGGTGCCCATTCTCGGTAGAGCCTTTTTCTGAAACGGGAAACGTCCGGCTCCTTCTCCCACCAGGAAGGGGCCAGCCCTGAAAGCTGTTGCTGCTCTTCACCTTCCCTTGGCAGCCTATTCACAGGCACAACAGCCCTGGGGAGCTGTGCTTTCCCAGACTCGGAAGGTCTCATGGTGCCCGTTCTCGGCAGAGCCTTTTTCCAAAACGGGAAACCTCCGGCTCCTTCTCCCACCAGGAAGGGGCCAGCCCTGAAAGCTGTTGCTGTTCTTCACCTTCCCTTGGCAGCCTATGCACAGGCACAACAGCCCTGGGGAGCTGTGCTTTCCCACAGACGCAAGGTCTTATGGTGCCCGTTCTCGGCAGAGCCTTTTTCCGAAACGGGAAACGTCCGGCTCCTTCTCCCACCAGGAAGGGGCAAGCCCTGAAAGCTGTTGCTGCTCTTCACCTTCCCTGGGCAGCCTATGCAAAGGCACAACAGCACTGGGGATCTGTGCTTTCCCAGACTCGGAAAGTCTCATGGTGCCCATTCTCGGCAGAGCCTTTTTCCGAAACGGGAAACGTCCGGCTCCTTCTCCCACCAGGAAGGGGCCAGCCCTGAAAGCTGTTGCTGCTCTTTAACCTCCCTGGGCAACCTATTCACAAGCACAGCAGCAATGGGGATCTCTGCTTTCCCAGACTCGGAAGGTCTCATGGTGCCCGTTCTCGGCAGAGCCTTTTTCCAAAACGGGAAACGTCCATCTACTTCTCCCACCAGGAAGGGGCCAGCCCTGAAAGCTGTTGCTGCTCTTCACCTTCCCTTGGCAGCCTATTCACAGGCACAACAGCACTGGGGAGCTGTGCTTTCCCAGACTCGGAAGGTCTCATGGTGCCCGTTCTCGGCAGATCCTTATTCCAAAACGGGAAACGTCCGGCTCCTTCTCCCACCAGGAAGGTGCCAGCCCTTGAAAGCTGTTGCTGCTCTTCACCTTCCCTGGGCACCCTATTCACAGGCACAACAGCCCTGGGGAACTGTGCTTTCCCACAGACGCAAGGTCTCATGGTGCCCGTTCTCGGCAGAGCCTTTTCCCGCAACGGGAAACGTCCGGCTCCTTCTCCCACCAGGAAGGGGCCAGCTTTTAAAGCTGCTGCTGGTCTTCACCTACCCACTGCAGCCTATTCACAGGCACAACAGCCCTGGCGAACTGTGCTTTCCCAGACTCGGAAGGTCTCATGGTGCCCGTTCTCGGCAGAGCCTTTTCCCGAAAGGGGAAACGTCCGGCTCCTTCTCCCACCAGGAAGGGGCCATCCCTGAAAGCTGTTGCTGCTCTTCACCTTCCCTTGGCACCCTATTCACAGGCACAACAGCCCTGGGGATCTGTGCTTTCCCACAGACGCAAGGTCTCATGGTGCCCGTTCTCGGCAGAGCCTTTTTCCAAAACGGGAAACATCCGGCTCCTTCTCCCAGCAGGAAGGGGCCAGCCCGGAAAGCTGTTGCTGCTCTTCACCTTCCCTTGGCAGCCTATGCACAGGCACAACAGCACTGGGGATCTGTGCTTTCCCACAGACGCAAGGTCTCATGGTGCCCGTTCTCAGCAGAACCTTTTTCGGAAACGGGAAACGTCCGGCTCCTTCTCCCACCAGGAAGGGGCCAGCCCTGAAAGCTGTTGCTGCTCTTCACCTTCCCTTGGCACCCTATTCACAGGCACAACAGCAATGGGGATCTGTGCTTTCCCACAGACGCAAGGTCTCATGGTGCCCGTTCTCGGTAGAGCCTTTTTCCAAAACGGGAAACATCCGGCTCCTTCTCCCACAAGGAAGGGGCCAGCTCTGAAAGCTGTTGCTGGTCTTCACCTACCCACTGCAGCCTATTCACAGGCACAACAGCCCTGGGGATCTGTGCTTTCCCAGACTCGGAAGGTCTCATGGTGCCCGTTCTCGGTAGAGCCTTTTTCCAAAACGGGAAAAGGCCATCTACTTCTCCCACCAGGAAGGGGCCAGCCCTGAAAGCTGTTGCTGCTATAAACCTTCCCTTGGCAGCCTATGCACAGGCACAACAGCACTGGGGATCTGTGCTTTCCCACAGACGCAAGGTGTCATGGTGCCCGTTCTCGGCAGAGCCTTTTTCTGAAACGGGAAACGTCCGGCTCCTTCTCCCACCAGGAAGGGGCCAGCCCGGAAAGCTGTTGCTGCTCTTCACCTTCCCTGGCAGCCTATGCACAGGCACAACAGCACTGGGGATCTGTGCTTTCCCACAGACGCAAGGTCTCATGGTGCCCGTTCTCGGTAGAGCCTTTTTCCAAAACGGGAAACCTCCGGCTCCTTCTCCCACCAGGAAGGGGCCAGCCCTGAAAGCTGTTGCTGCTCTTCACCTTCCCTTGGCAGCCTATGCACAGGCACAACAGCACTGGGGAGCTGTGCTTTCCCAGACTCGGAAGGTCTCATGGTGCCCGTTCTCGGCAGAGCCTTTTTCCAAAATGGGAAACGTCCGGCTCCTTCTCCCACCAGGAAGGGGCCAGCCCTTGAAAGCTGTTGCTGCTCTTCACCTTCCCTTGGCACCCTATTCACAGGCACAACAGCCCTGGGGAACTGTGCTGTCCCAGAGACAGAAGGTCTCATGGTGCCCGTTCTCGGCAGAGCCTTTTCCCGCAACGGGAAACGTCCGGCTCCTTCTCCCACCAGGAAGGGGCCAGCTCTGAAAGATGCTGCTGGTCTTCACCTACCCACTGCAGCCTATTCACAGGCACAACAGCCCTGGGGATCTGTGCTTTCCCACAGACGCAAGGTCTCATGGTGCCCGTTCTCGGCAGAGCCTTTTTCTGAAACGGGAAACGTCCGGCTCCTTCTCCCACCAGGAAGGGGCCAGCCCTGAAAGCTGTTGCTGCTCTTCACCTTCCCTGGGCAGCCTATTCACAGGCACAACAGCCCTGTGGATCTGTGCTTTCCCAGACTCGGAAGGTCTCATGGTGCCCATTCTCGGCAGAGCCTTTTTCCCAAACGGGAAACGTCCGGCTCCTTCTCCCACCAGGAAGGGGCCAGCCCTGAAAGCTGTTGCTGCTCTTCACCTTCCCTTGGCAGCCTATTCACAGGCACAACAGCCCTGTGGATCTGTGCTTTCCCAGACTCGGAAGGTCTCATGGTGCCCGTTCTCGGCAGCGCCTTTTTCCAAAACGGGAAACCTCCGGCTCCTTCTCCCACCAGGAAGGGGCCAGCTCTGAAAGCTGTTGCTGCTCTTCACCCTCCCTGGGCAGCCTATGCACAGGCACAACAGCAGTGGGGATCTGTGCTTTCCCAGACTCGGCAGGTCTCATGGTGCCCGTTCTCGGCAGAGCCTTTTTCCGAAACGGGAAACGTCCATCTACTTCTCCCACCAGGAAGGGGCCAGCCCGGAAAGCTGTTGCTGCTCTTCACCTTCCCTTGGCAGCCTATGCACAGGCACAACAGCACTGGGGATCTGTGCTTTCCCACAGACGCAACGTCTCATGGTGCCCGTTCTTGGCAGAGCCTTTTCCCGCAACGGGTAACGTCCGGCTCCTTCTCCCACCAGGAAGGGGCCAGCTCTTAAAGCTGCTGCTGGTCTTCACCTACCCACTGCAACCTATTCACAGGCACAACAGCAATGGGGATCTCTGCTTTCCCAGACTCGGAAGGTCTCATGGTGCCCGTTCTCGGCAGAGCCTTTTCCCGAAAGGGGAAACGTCCGGCTCCTTCTCCCAGCAGGAAGGGGCCAGCCCTGAAAGCTGTTGCTGCTCTTCACCTTCCCTTGGCAGCCTATGCACAGGCACAACAGCCCTGGGGATCTGTGCTTTCCCACAGACGCAAGGTCTTATGGTGCCCATTCTCGGCCGAGCCTTTTTCCGAAACGGGAAAAGTCCATCTACTTCTCCCACCAGGAAGGGGCCAGCCCGGAAAGCTGTTGCTGCTCTTCACCTTCCCTTGGCAGCCTATGCACAGGCACAACAGCACTGGGGATCTGTGCTTTCCCACAGACGCAAGGTCTCATGGTGCCCGTTCTCGGCAGAGCCTTTTTCCCAAACGGGAAACGTCCGGCTCCTTCTCCCACCAGGAAGGGGCCAGCCCGGAAAGCTGTTGCTGCTCTTCACCTTCCCTTGGCAGCCTATGCACAGGCACAACAGCACTGGGGATCTGTGCTTTCCCACAGACGCAAGGTCTCATGGTGCCCGTTCTCAGCAGAACCTTTTTCGGAAACGGGAAACGTCCGGCTCCTTCTCCCACCAGGAAGGGGCCAGCCCTGAAAGCTGTTGCTGCTCTTCACCTTCCCTTGGCACCCTATTCACAGGGTCAACAGCACTGGGGATCTGTGCTTTCCCAGAGACGGAAGGTCTCATGGTGCCCGTTCTCGGTAGAGCCTTTTTCCAAAACGGGAAACATCCGGCTCCTTCTCCCACAAGGAAGGGGCCAGCTCTGAAAGCTGTTGCTGGTCTTCACCTACCCACTGCAGCCTATTCACAGGCACAACAGCCCTGGGGAACTGTGGTTTCCCAGAGACGGAAGGTCTCATGGTGCCCGTTCTCGGCAGAGCCTTTTCCCGCAACGGGAAACGTCCGGCTCTTTCTCCCACCAGGAAGGGGCCAGCTCTTAAAGCTGCTGCTGGTCTTCACCTACCCACTGCAGCCTATTCACAGGCACAACAGCCCTGGCGAACTGTGCTTTCCCAGACTCGGAAGGTCTCATGGTGCCCGTTCTCGGCAGAGCCTTTTCCCGAAAGGGGAAACGTCCGGCTCCTTCTCCCACCAGGAAGGGGCCATCCCTGAAAGCTGTTGCTGCTCTTCACCTTCCCTTGGCACCCTATTCACAGGCACAACAGCCCTGGGGATCTGTGCTTTCCCACAGACGCAAGGTCTCATGGTGCCCGTTCTCGGCAGAGCCTTTTTCTGAAACGGGAAACGTCCGGCTCCTTCTCCCAGCAGGAAGGGGCCAGCCCGGAAAGCTGTTGCTGCTCTTCACCTTCCCTTGGCAGCCTATGCACAGGCACAACAGCACTGGGGATCTGTGCTTTCCCACAGACGCAAGGTCTCATGGTGCCCGTTCTCAGCAGAACCTTTTTCGGAAACGGGAAACGTCCGGCTCCTTCTCCCACCAGGAAGGGGCCAGCCCTGAAAGCTGTTGCTGCTCTTCACCTTCCCTTGGCACCCTATTCACAGGCACAACAGCAATGGGGATCTGTGCTTTCCCACAGACGCAAGGTCTCATGGTGCCCGTTCTCGGTAGAGCCTTTTTCCAAAACTGGAAACATCCGGCTCCTTCTCCCACAAGGAAGGGGCCAGCTCTGAAAGCTGTTGCTGGTCTTCACCTACCCACTGCAGCCTATTCACAGGCACAACAGCCCTGGGGATCTGTGCTTTCCCAGACTCGGAAGGTCTCATGGTGCCCGTTCTCGGTAGAGCCTTTTTCCAAAACGGGAAAAGGCCATCTACTTCTCCCACCAGGAAGGGGCCAGCCCTGAAAGCTGTTGCTGCTATAAACCTTCCTTTGGCAGCCTATGCACAGGCACAACAGCACTGGGGATCTGTGCTTTCCCACAGACGCAAGGTGTCATGGTGCCCGTTCTCGGCAGAGCCTTTTTCTGAAACGGGAAACGTCCGGCTCCTTCTCCCACCAGGAAGGGGCCAGCCCGGAAAGCTGTTGCTGCTCTTCACCTTCCCTGGCAGCCTATGCACAGGCACAACAGCACTGGGGATCTGTGCTTTCCCACAGACGCAAGGTCTCATGGTGCCCGTTCTCGGTAGAGGCTTTTTCCAAAACGGGAAACCTCCGGCTCCTTCTCCCACCAGGAAGGGGCCAGCCCTGAAAGCTGTTGCTGCTCTTCACCTTCCCTTGGCAGCCTATGCACAGGCACAACAGCACTGGGGAGCTGTGCTTTCCCAGACTCGGAAGGTCTCATGGTGCCCGTTCTCGGCAGAGCCTTTTTCCAAAATGGGAAACGTCCGGCTCCTTCTCCCACCAGGAAGGGGCCAGCCCTTGAAAGCTGTTGCTGCTCTTCACCTTCCCTTGGCACCCTATTCACAGGCACAACAGCCCTGGGGAACTGTGCTGTCCCAGAGACAGAAGGTCTCATGGTGCCCGTTCTCGGCAGAGCCTTTTCCCGCAACGGGAAACGTCCGGCTCCTTCTCCCACCAGGAAGGGGCCAGCTCTGAAAGATGCTGCTGGTCTTCACCTACCCACTGCAGCTTATTCACAGGCACAACAGCCCTGGGGAACTGTGCTTTCCCAGACTCGGAAGGTCTCATGGTGCCCGTTCTCGGCAGAGCCTTTTCCCGAAAGGGGAAACGTCCGGCTCCTTCTCCCACCAGGAAGGGGCCATCCCTGAAAGCTGTTGCTGCTCTTCACCTTCCCTTGGCACCCTATTCACAGGCACAACAGCCCTGGGGATCTGTGCTTTCCCACAGACGCAAGGTCTCATGGTGCCCGTTCTCGGCAGAGCCTTTTTCTGAAACGGGAAACGTCCGGCTCCTTCTCCCAGCAGGAAGGGGCCAGCCCGGAAAGCTGTTGCTGCTCTTCACCTTCCCTTGGCAGCCTATGCACAGGCACAACAGCCCTGGGGATCTGTGCTTTCCCACAGACGCAAGGTCTCATGGTGCCCGTTCTCAGCAGAACCTTTTTCGGAAACGGGAAACGTCCGGCTCCTTCTCCCACCAGGAAGGGGCCAGCCCTGAAAGCTGTTGCTGCTCTTCACCTTCCCTTGGCACCCTATTCACAGGCACAACAGCAATGGGGATCTCTGCTTTCCCAGACTCGGAAGGTCTCATGGTGCCCGTTCTCGGCAGAGCCTTTTCCCGAAAGGGGAAACGTCCGGCTCCTTCTCCCAGCAGGAAGGGGCCAGCCCTGAAAGCTGTTGCTGCTCTTCACCTTCCCTTGGCAGCCTATGCACAGGCACAACAGCCCTGGGGACCTGTGCTTTCCCACAGACGCAAGGTCTTATGGTGCCCATTCTCGGCCGAGCCTTTTTCCGAAACGGGAAAAGTCCATCTACTTCTCCCACCAGGAAGGGGCCAGCCCGGAAAGCTGTTGCTGCTCTTCACCTTCCCTTGGCAGCCTATGCACAGGCACAACAGCACTGGGGATCTGTGCTTTCCCACAGACGCAAGGTCTCATGGTGCCCGTTCTCGGCAGAGCCTTTTTCCCAAACGGGAAACGTCCGGCTCCTTCTCCCAGCAGGAAGGGGCCAGCCCGGAAAGCTGTTGCTGCTCTTCACCTTCCCTTGGCAGCCTATGCACAGGCACAACAGCACTGGGGATCTGTGCTTTCCCACAGACGCAAGGTCTCATGGTGCCCGTTCTCAGCAGAACCTTTTTCGGAAACGGGAAACGTCCGGCTCCTTCTCCCACCAGGAAGGGGCCAGCCCTGAAAGCTGTTGCTGCTCTTCACCTTCCCTTGGCACCCTATTCACAGGCACAACAGCACTGGGGATCTGTGCTTTCCCAGAGACGGAAGGTCTCATGGTGCCCGTTCTCGGTAGAGCCTTTTTCCAAAACGGGAAACATCCGGCTCCTTCTCCCACAAGGAAGGGGCCAGCTCTGAAAGCTGTTGCTGGTCTTCACCTACCCACTGCAGCCTATTCACAGGCACAACAGCCCTGGGGAACTGTGGTTTCCCAGAGACGGAAGGTCTCATGGTGCCCGTTCTCGACAGAGCCTTTTCCCGCAACGGGAAACGTCCGGCTCTTTCTCCCACCAGGAAGGGGCCAGCTCTTAAAGCTGCTGCTGGTCTTCACCTACCCACTGCAGCCTATTCACAGGCACAACAGCCCTGGCGAACTGTGCTTTCCCAGACTCGGAAGGTCTCATGGTGCCCGTTCTCGGCAGAGCCTTTTCCCGAAAGGGGAAACGTCCGGCTCCTTCTCCCACCAGGAAGGGGCCATCCCTGAAAGCTGTTGCTGCTCTTCACCTTCCCTTGGCACCCTATTCACAGGCACAACAGCCCTGGGGATCTGTGCTTTCCCACAGACGCAAGGTCTCATGGTGCCCGTTCTCGGCAGAGCCTTTTTCTGAAACGGGAAACGTCCGGCTCCTTCTCCCAGCAGGAAGGGGCCAGCCCGGAAAGCTGTTGCTGCTCTTCACCTTCCCTTGGCAGCCTATGCACAGGCACAACAGCACTGGGGATCTGTGCTTTCCCACAGACGCAAGGTCTCATGGTGCCCGTTCTCAGCAGAACCTTTTTCGGAAACGGGAAACGTCCGGCTCCTTCTCCCACCAGGAAGGGGCCAGCCCTGAAAGCTGTTGCTGCTCTTCACCTTCCCTTGGCACCCTATTCACAGGCACAACAGCAATGGGGATCTGTGCTTTCCCACAGACGCAAGGTCTCATGGTGCCCGTTCTCGGTAGAGCCTTTTTCCAAAACGGGAAACATCCGGCTCCTTCTCCCACAAGGAAGGGGCCAGCTCTGAAAGCTGTTGCTGGTCTTCACCTACCCACTGCAGCCTATTCACAGGCACAACAGCCCTGGGGATCTGTGCTTTCCCAGACTCGGAAGGTCTCATGGTGCCCGTTCTCGGTAGAGCCTTTTTCCAAAACGGGAAAAGGCCATCTACTTCTCCCACCAGGAAGGGGCCAGCCCTGAAAGCTGTTGCTGCTATAAACCTTCCCTTGGCAGCCTATGCACAGGCACAACAGCACTGGGGATCTGTGCTTTCCCACAGACGCAAGGTGTCATGGTGCCCGTTCTCGGCAGAGCCTTTTTCTGAAACGGGAAACGTCCGGCTCCTTCTCCCACCAGGAAGGGGCCAGCCCGGAAAGCTGTTGCTGCTCTTCACCTTCCCTGGCAGCCTATGCACAGGCACAACAGCACTGGGGATCTGTGCTTTCCCACAGACGCAAGGTCTCATGGTGCCCGTTCTCGGTAGAGGCTTTTTCCAAAACGGGAAACCTCCGGCTCCTTCTCCCACCAGGAAGGGGCCAGCCCTGAAAGCTGTTGCTGCTCTTCACCTTCCCTTGGCAGCCTATGCACAGGCACAACAGCACTGGGGAGCTGTGCTTTCCCAGACTCGGAAGGTCTCATGGTGCCCGTTCTCGGCAGAGCCTTTTTCCAAAATGGGAAACGTCCGGCTCCTTCTCCCACCAGGAAGGGGCCAGCCCTTGAAAGCTGTTGCTGCTCTTCACCTTCCCTTGGCACCCTATTCACAGGCACAACAGCCCTGGGGAACTGTGCTGTCCCAGAGACAGAAGGTCTCATGGTGCCCGTTCTCGGCAGAGCCTTTTCCCGCAACGGGAAACGTCCGGCTCCTTCTCCCACCAGGAAGGGGCCAGCTCTGAAAGCTGCTGCTGGTCTTCACCTACCCACTGCAGCCTATTCACAGGCACAACAGCCCTGGGGAACTGTGCTTTCCCAGACTCGGAAGGTCTCATGGTGCCCGTTCTCGGCAGAGCCTTTTCCCGAAAGGGGAAACGTCCGGCTCCTTCTCCCACCAGGAAGGGGCCATCCCTGAAAGCTGTTGCTGCTCTTCACCTTCCCTTGGCACCCTATTCACAGGCACAACAGCCCTGGGGATCTGTGCTTTCCCACAGACGCAAGGTCTCATGGTGCCCGTTCTCGGCAGAGCCTTTTTCTGAAACGGGAAACGTCCGGCTCCTTCTCCCAGCAGGAAGGGGCCAGCCCGGAAAGCTGTTGCTGCTCTTCACCTTCCCTTGGCAGCCTATGCACAGGCACAACAGCCCTGGGGATCTGTGCTTTCCCACAGACGCAAGGTCTCATGGTGCCCGTTCTCAGCAGAACCTTTTTCGGAAACGGGAAACGTCCGGCTCCTTCTCCCACCAGGAAGGGGCCAGCCCTGAAAGCTGTTGCTGCTCTTCACCTTCCCTTGGCAGCCTATGCACAGGCACAACAGCACTGGGGATCTGTGCTTTCCCACAGACGCAAGGTCTCATGGTGCCCGTTCTCGGTAGAGCCTTTTTCCAAAACGGGAAACATCCGGCTCCTTCTCCCACAAGGAAGGGGCCAGCTCTGAAAGCTGTTGCTGGTCTTCACCTACCCACTGCAGCCTATTCACAGGCACAACAGCCCTGGGGATCTCTGCTTTCCCAGAGACGCAAGGTCTCATGGTGCCCGTTCTCGGCAGAGCCTTTTTCCAAAACGGGAAAAGGCCATCTACTTCTCCCACCAGGAAGGGGCCAGCCCGGAAAGCTGTTGCTGCTATAAACCTTCCCTTGGCAGCCTATGCACAGGCACAACAGCACTGGGGATCTGTGCTTTCCCACAGACGCAAGGTGTCATGGTGCCCGTTCTCGGCAGAGCCTTTTTCTGAAACGGGAAACGTCCGGCTCCTTCTCCCACCAGGAAGGGGCCAGCCCGGAAAGCTGTTGCTGCTCTTCACCTTCCCTGGCAGCCTATGCACAGGCACAACAGCACTGGGGATCTGTGCTTTCCCACAGACGCAAGGTCTCATGGTGCCCGTTCTCGGTAGAGCCTTTTTCCAAAACGGGAAACCTCCGGCTCCTTCTCCCACCAGGAAGGGGCCAGCCCTGAAAGCTGTTGCTGCTCTTCACCTTCCCTTGGCAGCCTATGCACAGGCACAACAGCACTGGGGAGCTGTGCTTTCCCAGACTCGGAAGGTCTCATGGTGCCCGTTCTCGGCAGAGCCTTTTTCCAAAATGGGAAACGTCCGGCTCCTTCTCCCACCAGGAAGGGGCCAGCCCTTGAAAGCTGTTGCTGCTCTTCACCTTCCCTTGGCACCCTATTCACAGGCACAACAGCCCTGGGGAACTGTGCTGTCCCAGAGACAGAAGGTCTCATGGTGCCCGTTCTCGGCAGAGCCTTTTCCCGCAACGGGAAACGTCCGGCTCCTTCTCCCACCAGGAAGGGGCCAGCTCTGAAAGATGCTGCTGGTCTTCACCTACCCACTGCAGCCTATTCACAGGCACAACAGCCCTGGGGATCTGTGCTTTCCCACAGACGCAAGGTCTCATGGTGCCCGTTCTCGGCAGAGCCTTTTTCTGAAACGGGAAACGTCCGGCTCCTTCTCCCACCAGGAAGGGGCCAGCCCTGAAAGCTGTTGCTGCTCTTCACCTTCCCTGGGCAGCCTATTCACAGGCACAACAGCCCTGTGGATCTGTGCTTTCCCAGACTCGGAAGGTCTCATGGTGCCCATTCTCGGCAGAGCCTTTTTCCCAAACGGGAAACGTCCGGCTCCTTCTCCCACCAGGAAGGGGCCAGCCCTGAAAGCTGTTGCTGCTCTTCACCTTCCCTTGGCAGCCTATTCACAGGCACAACAGCCCTGTGGATCTGTGCTTTCCCAGACTCGGAAGGTCTCATGGTGCCCGTTCTCGGCAGCGCCTTTTTCCAAAACGGGAAACCTCCGGCTCCTTCTCCCACCAGGAAGGGGCCAGCTCTGAAAGCTGTTGCTGCTCTTCACCCTCCCTGGGCAGCCTATGCACAGGCACAACAGCAGTGGGGATCTGTGCTTTCCCAGACTCGGCAGGTCTCATGGTGCCCGTTCTCGGCAGAGCCTTTTTCCGAAACGGGAAACGTCCATCTACTTCTCCCACCAGGAAGGGGCCAGCCCGGAAAGCTGTTGCTGCTCTTCACCTTCCCTTGGCAGCCTATGCACAGGCACAACAGCACTGGGTATCTGTGCTTTCCCACAGACGCAAGGTCTCATGGTGCCCGTTCTCGGCAGAGCCTTTTCCCGCAACGGGTAACGTCCGGCTCCTTCTCCCACCAGGAAGGGGCCAGCTCTTAAAGCTGCTGCTGGTCTTCACCTACCCACTGCAACCTATTCACAGGCACAACAGCAATGGGGATCTCTGCTTTCCCAGACTCGGAAGGTCTCATGGTGCCCGTTCTCGGCAGAGCCTTTTCCCGAAAGGGGAAACGTCCGGCTCCTTCTCCCACCAGGAAGGGGCCAGCCCTGAAAGCTGTTGCTGCTCTTCACCTTCCCTTGGCAGCCTATGCACAGGCACAACAGCCCTGGGGATCTGTGCTTTCCCACAGACGCAAGGTCTTATGGTGCCCATTCTCGGCCGAGCCTTTTTCCGAAACGGGAAAAGTCCATCTACTTCTCCCACCAGGAAGGGGCCAGCCCGGAAGGCTGTTGCTGCTCTTCACCTTCCCTTGGCAGCCTATGCACAGGCACAACAGCACTGGGGATCTGTGCTTTCCCACAGACGCAAGGTCTCATGGTGCCCGTTCTCAGCAGAACCTTTTTCGGAAACGGGAAACGTCCGGCTCCTTCTCCCACCAGGAAGGGGCCAGCCCTGAAAGCTGTTGCTGCTCTTCACCTTCCCTTGGCACCCTATTCACAGGCACAACAGCACTGGGGATCTGTGCTTTCCCAGAGACGGAAGGTCTCATGGTGCCCGTTCTCGGTAGAGCCTTTTTCCAAAACGGGAAACATCCGGCTCCTTCTCCCACAAGGAAGGGGCCAGCTCTGAAAGCTGTTGCTGGTCTTCACCTACCCACTGCAGCCTATTCACAGGCACAACAGCCCTGGGGATCTGTGCTTTCCCAGACTCGGAAGGTCTCATGGTGCCCGTTCTCGGCAGAGCCTTTTTCTGAAACGGGAAACGTCCGGCTCCTTCTCCCACCAGGAAGGGGCCAGCCCGGAAAGCTGTTGCTGCTCTTCACCTTCCCTTGGCAGCCTATGCACAGGAACAACAGCAGTGGGGATCTGTGCTTTCCCACAGACGCAAGGTGTCATGGTGCCCGTTCTCGGCAGAGCCTTTTTCTGAAACGGGAAACGTCCGGCTCCTTCTCCCACCAGGAAGGGGCCAGCCCGGAAAGCTGTTGCTGCTCTTCACCTTCCCTGGCAGCCTATGCACAGGCACAACAGCACTGGGGATCTGTGCTTTCCCACAGACGCAAGGTCTCATGGTGCCCGTTCTCGGTAGAGCCTTTTTCCAAAACGGGAAACGTCCGGCTCCTTCTCCCACCAGGAAGGGGCCAGCCCGGAAAGCTGTTGCTGCTCTTCACCTTCCCTTGGCAGCCTAAGCACAGGCACAACAGCCCTGGGGATCTGTGCTTTCCCACAGACGCAAGGTCTCATGCTGCCCATTTTCGGCAGAGCCTTTTTTCTGAAATTGGAAACGTCCGGCTCCTTCTCCCAGCAGGAAGGGGCCAGCCCTGAAATCTGTTGCTGCTAAAAACCTTCCCTTGGCAGCCTATTCACAGGCACAACAGCACTGGGGATCTGTGCTTTCCCAGACTCGGAAGGTCTCATGGTGCCCGTTCTCGGCAGAGCCTTTTTCCGAAACGGGAAACGTCCGGCTCCTTCTCCCACCAGGAAGGGGCCAGCCCTGAAAGCTGTTGCTGCTCTGTACCCTCCCTGTGCAGCTTATTCACAAGCACAACAGCAATGGGGATCTCTGCTTTCCCAGACTCGGAAGGTCTCATGGTGCCCATTCTCGGCAGAGCCTTTTTCCAAAACGGGAAACGTCCATCTAATTCTCCCACCAGGAAGGGGCCAGCCCTGAAAGCTGTTGCTGCTCTTCACCTTCCCTTGGCAGCCTATTCACAGGCACAACAGCCCTGGGGAACTGTGCTTTCCCAGAGACGGAAGGTCTCATGGTGCCCGTTCTCGGCAGAGCCTATTACCGCAACGGGAAACGTCCGGCTCCTTCTCCCACCAGGAAGGGGCCAGCTCTGAAAGCTGCTGCTGGTCTTCACCTACCCACTGCAGCCTATTCACAGGCACAACAGCCCTGGGGATCTGTGCTTTCCCAGACTCGGAAGGTCTCATGGTGCCCGTTCTCGGCAGAGCCTTTTTCCAAAACGGGAAACGTCCGGCTCCTTCTCCCACCAGGAAGGGGCCAGCCCGGAAAGCTGTTGTTGCTCTTCACCTTCCCTTGGCAGCCTATGCACAGGCACAACAGCCCTGGGGATCTGTGCTTTCCCACAGACGCAAGGTCTCATGGTGCCCGTTCTCGGCAGAGCCTTTTTCCCAAACGGGAAACGTCCGGCTCCTTCTCCCACCAGGAAGGGGCCAGCCTGGAAAGCTGTTGCTGCTCTTCACCTTCCCTTGGCAGCCTATGCACAGGCACAACAGCACTGGGGATCTGTGCTTTCCCACAGACGCAAGGTCTCATGGTGCCCGTTCTCGGTAGAGCCTTTTTCCGAAACGGGAAACGTCCGGCTCCTTCTCCCACCAGGAAGGGGCCAGCCCTGAAAGCTGTTGCTGCTCTTCACCTTCCCTTGGCAGCCTATGCACAGGCACAACAGCCCTGGGGATCTGTGCTTTCCCACAGACGCAAGGTCTTATGGTGCCCGTTCTCGGCAGAGCCTTTTTCCAAAACGGGAAACGTCCGGCTCCTTCTCCCACCAGGAAGGGGCCAGCCCTGAAAGCTGTTGCTGCTCTTCACCTTCCCTGGGCAGCCTATTCACAGGCACAACAGCACTGGGGATCTGTGCTTTCCCAGACTCGGAAGGTCTCATGGTGCCCGTTCTCGGCAGAGCCTTTTTCCGAAACGGGAAACGTCCGGCTCCTTCTCCCACCAGGAAGGGGCCAGCCCTGAAAGCTGTTGCTGCTCTTTACCCTCCCTGGGCAGCCTATTCACAAGCACAACAGCAATGGGGATCTGTGCTTTCCCAGACTCGGAAGGTCTCATGGTGCCCGTTCTCGGCAGAGCCTTTTTCCAAAACGGGAAACTTCCATCTAATTCTCCCACCAGGAAGGGGCCAGCCCGGAAAGCTGTTGCTGCTCTTCACCTTCCCTTGGCAGCCTATTCACAGGCACAACAGCCCTGGGGAGCTGTGCTTTCCCAGACTCGGAAGGTCTCATGGTGCCCGTTCTCGGCAGAGCCTTTTTCCAAAACGGGAAACGTCCGGCTCCTTCTCCCACCAGGAAGGGGCCAGCCCTGAAAGCTGCTGCTGGTCTTCACCTACCCACTGCAGCCTATTCACAGGCACAACAGCCCTGTGGATCTGTGCTTTCCCAGACTCGGAAGGTCTCATGGTGCCCGTTCTCGGCAGAGCCTTTTTCCAAAACGGGAAACCTCCGGCTCCTTCTCCCACCAGGAAGGGGCCAGCCCTGAAAGCTGTTGCTGCTCTTCACCCTCCCTGGGCAGCCTATGCACAGGCACAACAGCACTGGGGATCTGTGCTTTCCCAGACTCGGAAGGTCTCATGGTGCCCGTTCTCGGCAGAGCCTTTTTCCAAAACGGGAAACGTCCATCTACTTCTCCCACCAGGAAGGGGCCAGCCCTTGAAAGCTGTTGCTGCTCTTCACCTTCCATTGGCACCCTATTCACAGGCACAACAGCCCTGGGGAACTGTGCTGTCCCAGAGACAGAAGGTCTCATGGTGCCCGTTCTCGGCAGAGCCTTTTCCCGTAACGGGAAACGTCCGGCTCCTTCTCCCACCAGGAAGGGGCCAGCTCTGAAAGATGCTGCTGGTCTTCACCTACCCACTGCAGCCTATTCACAGGCACAACAGCCCTGGGGATCTGTGCTTTCCCAGACTCGGAAGGTCTCATGGTGCCCGTTCTCGGCAGAGCCTTTTTCCGAAACGGGAAACGTCCGGCTCCTTCTCCCACCAGGAAGGGGCCAGCCGGGAAAGCTGTTGCTGCTCTTCACCTTCCCTTCGCACCCTATTCACAGGCACAACAGCCCTGGGGAACTGTGCTTTCCCAGAGACGGAAGGTCTCATGGTGCCCGTTCTCGGCAGAGCCTATTACCGCAACGGGAAACGTCCGGCTCCTTCTCCCACCAGGAAGGGGCCAGCTCTGAAAGCTGCTGCTGGTCTTCACCTACCCACTGCAGCCTATTCACAGGCACAACAGCCCTGGGGATCTGTGCTTTCCCAGACTCGGAAGGTCTCATGGTGCCCGTTCTCGGCAGAGCCTTTTTCCAAAACGGGAAACGTCCGGCTCCTTCTCCCACCAGGAAGGGGCCAGCCCGGAAAGCTGTTGTTGCTCTTCACCTTCCCTTGGCAGCCTATTCACAGGCACAACAGCCCTGGGGATCTGTGCTTTCCCACAGACGCAAGGTCTCATGGTGCCCGTTCTCGGCAGAGCCTTTTTCCCAAACGGGAAACGTCCGGCTCCTTCTCCCACCAGGAAGGGGGCAGCCCGGAAAGCTGTTGCTGCTCTTCACCTTCCCTTGGCAGCCTATGCACAGGCACAACAGCACTGGGGATCTGTGCTTTCCCACAGACGCAAGGTCTCATGGTGCCCGTTCTCGGTAGAGCCTTTTTCGGAAACGGGAAACGTCCGGCTCCTTCTCCCACCAGGAAGGGGCCAGCCCTGAAAGCTGTTGCTGCTCTTCACCTTCCCTTGGCAGCCTATGCACAGGCACAACAGCCCTGGGGATCTGTGCTTTCCCACAGACGCAAGGTCTTATGGTGCCCGTTCTCGGCAGAGCCTTTTTCTGAAACGGGAAACGTCCGGCTCCTTCTCCCACCAGGAAGGGGCCAGCCCTGAAAGCTGTTGCTGCTCTTCACCTTCCCTGGGCAGCCTATGCACAGGCACAACAGCACTGGGGATCTGTGCTTTCCCAGACTCGGAAAGTCTCATGGTGCCCGTTCTCGGCAGAGCCTTTTTCCGAAACGGGAAATGTCCGGCTCCTTCTCCCACCAGGAAGGGGCCAGCCCTGAAAGCTGTTGCTGCTCTTTACCCTCCCTGGGCAGCCTATTCACAAGCACAACAGCAATGGGGATCTCTGCTTTCCCAGACTCGGAAGGTCTCATGGTGCCCGTTCTCGGCAGAGCCTTTTTCCGAAACGGGAAACGTCCGGCTCCTTCTCCCACCAGGAAGGGGCCAGCCCTGAAAGCTGCTGCTGGTCTTCACCTACCCACTGCAGCCTATTCACAGGCACAACAGCCCTGGGGATCTGGGCTTTCCCAGGGACAGAAGGTCTCATGGTGCCCGTTCTCGGCAGAGCCTTTTTCCAAAATGGGAAACCTCCGGCTCCTTCTCCCACCAGGAAGGGGCCAGCCCTGAAACCTGTTGCTGCTCTTCACCCTCCCTGGGCAGCCTATGCACAGGCACAACAGCACTGGGGATCTGTGCTTTCCCAGACTCGGCAGGTCTCATGGTGCCCGTTCTCGGCAGAGCCTTTTTCCAAAACGGGAAACGTCCATCTACTTCTCCCACCAGGAAGGGGCCAGCCCGGAAAGCTGTTGCTGCTCTTCACCTTCCCTGGGCAGCCTATGCACAGGCACAACAGCCCTGGGGATCTGTGCTTTCCCACAGACGCAAGGTCTCATGGTGCCCGTTCTCGGCTGAGCCTTTTCCCGCAACGGGAAACGTCCGGCTCCTTCTCCCACCAGGAAGGGGCCAGCTCTGAAAGCTGCTGCTGGTCTTCACCTACCCACTGCAGCCTATTCACAGGCACAACAGCCCTGGGGAACTGTGCTTTCCCAGACTCGGAAGGTCTCATGGTGCCCGTTCTCGGCAGAGCCTTTTCCCGAAAGGGGAAACGTCCGGCTCCTTCTCCCAGCAGGAAGGGGCCAGCCCTGAAAGCTGTTGCTGCTCTTCACCTTCCCTTGGCAGCCTATGCACAGGCACAAGACCACTGGGGATCTGTGCTTTCCCACAGACGCAAGGTCTTATGGTGCCCATTCTCGGCCGAGCCTTTTTCCAAAACGGGAAAAGTCCATCTACTTCTCCCACCAGGAAGGGGCCAGCCCGGAAAGCTGTTGCTGCTCTTCACCTTCCCTTGGCAGCCTATTCACAGGCACAACAGCACTGGGGATCTGTGCTTTCCCACAGACGCAAGGTCTCATGGTGCCCGTTCTCGGCAGAGCCTTTTTCCCAAACGGGAAACGTCCGGCTCCTTCTCCCAGCAGGAAGGGGCCAGCCCGGAAAGCTGTTGCTGCTCTTCACCTTCCCTTGGCAGCCTATGCACAGGCACAACAGCACTGGGGATCTGTGCTTTCCAACAGACGCAAGGTCTCATGGTGCCCGTTCTCAGCAGAGCCTTTTTCGGAAACGGGAAACGTCCGGCTCCTTCTCCCACCAGGAAGGGGCCAGCCCGGAAAGCTGTTGCTGCTCTTCACCTTCCCTTGGCAGCCTATGCACAGGCACAACAGCACTGGGGATCTGTGCTTTCCCAGACTCGGAAGGTCTCATGGTGCCCGTTCTCGGCAGAGCCTTTTTCCAAAATGGGAAACGTCCGGCTCCTTCTCCCACCAGGAAGGGGCCAGCCCTTGAAAGCTGTTGCTGCTCTTCACCTTCCCTTGGCACCCTATTCACAGGCACAACAGCCCTGGGGAACTGTGCTGTCCCAGAGACAGAAGGTCTCATGGTGCCCGTTCTCGGCAGAGCCTTTTCCCGCAACGGGAAACGTCCGGCTCCTTCTCCCACCAGGAAGGGGCCAGCTCTGAAACCTGCTGCTGGTCTTCACCTACCCACTGCAGCCTATTCACAGGCACAACAGCCCTGGGGATCTGTGCTTTCCCAGACTCGGAAGGTCTCATGGTGCCCGTTCTCGGCAGAGCCTTTTTCCGAAACGGGAAACGTCCGGCTCCTTCTCCCACCAGGAAGGGGCCAGCCCGGAAAGCTGTTGCTGGTCTTCACCTTCCCTTGGCACCCTATTCACAGGCACAACAGCCCTGGGGAACTGTGGTTTCCCAGAGACGGAAGGTCTCATGGTGCCCGTTCTCGGCAGAGCGTATTCCCGCAACGGGAAACGTCCGGCTCTTTCTCCCATCAGGAAGGGGCCAGCTCTGAAAGCTGCTGCTGGTCTTCACCTACCCACTGCAGCCTATTCACAGGCACAAGAGCCGTGGGGATCTTTGCTTTCCCAGACTCGGAAGGTCTCATGGTGCCCGTTCTCGGCAGAGCCTTTTTCCCAAACGGGAAACGTCCGGCTCCTTCTCCCACCAGGAAGGGGCCAGCCCGGAAAGCTGTTGCTGCTCTTCACCTTCCCTTGGCAGCCTATGCACAGGCACAAGAGCACTGGGGATCTGTGCTTTCCCACAGACGCAAGGTCTCATGGTGCCCGTTCGCTGTAGAGCCTTTTTCGGAAACGGGAAACGTCCGGCTCCTTCTCCCACCAGGAAGGGGCCAGCCCTGAAAGCTGTTGCTGCTCTTCACCTTCCCTTGGCAGCCTATGCACAGGCACAACAGCCCTGGGGATCTGTGCTTTCCCACAGACGCAAGGTCTTATGGTGCCCGTTCTCGGAGGAGCCTTTTTCTGAAACGGGAAACGTCCGGCTCCTTCTCCCACCAGGAAGGGGCCAGCCCTGAAAGCTGTTGCTGCTCTTCACCTTCCCTGGGCAGCCTATGCACAGGCACAACAGCACTGGGGATCTGTGCTTTCCCAGACTCGGAAGGTCTCATGGTGCCCGTTCTCGGCAGAGCCTTTTTCCGAAACGGGAAACGTCCATCTAATTCTCCCACCAGGAAGGGGCCAGCCCTGAAAGCTGTTGCTGCTCTTCACCTTCCCTTGGCAGCCTATTCACAGCCACAACAGCACTGGGGATCTGTGCTTTCCCAGACTCGGAAGGTCTCATGGTGCCCGTTCTCGGCAGAGCCTTTTTCCAAAACGGGAAACGTCCGGCTCCTTCTCCCACCAGGAAGGGGCCAGCTCTGAAAGCTGTTGCTGGTCTTCACCTACCCACTGCAGCCTATTCACAGGCACAACAGCCCTGTGGATCTGTGCTTTCCCAGACTCGGAAGGTCTCATGGTGCCCGTTCTCGGCAGAGCCTTTTTTCTGAAATGGGAAACCTCCGGCTCCTTCTCCCACCAGGAAGGGGCCAGCCCTGAAACCTGTTGCTGCTCTTCACCCTCCCTGGGCAGCCTATGCACAGGCACAACAGCACTGGGGATCTGTGCTTTCCCAGACTCGGAAGGTCTCATGGTGCCCGTTCTCGGCAGAGCCTTTTTCCAAAACGGGAAACGTCCATCTACTTCTCCCACCAGGAAGGGGCCAGCCCGGAAAGGTGTTGCTGCTCTTCACCTTCCCTTGGCAGACTATGCACAGGCACAACAGCCCTGGGGATCTGTGCTTTCCCACAGACGCAAGGTCTCATGGTGCCCGTTCTCGGCAGAGCCTTTTCCCGCAACGGGAAACGTCCGGCTCCTTCTCCCACCAGGAAGGGGCCAGCTCTGAAAGCTGCTGCTGGTCTTCACCTACCCACTGCAGCCTATTCACAGGCACAACAGCCCTGGGGAACTGTGCTTTCCCAGACTCGGAAGGTCTCATGGTGCCCGTTCTCGGCAGAGCCTTTTCCCGAAAGGGGAAACGTCCGGCTCCTTCTCCCAGCAGGAAGGGGCCAGCCCTGAAAGCTGTTGCTGCTCTTCACCTTCCCTTGGCAGCCTATGCACAGGCACAACAGCCCTGGGGATCTGTGCTTTCCCACAGACGCAAGGTCTTATGGTGCCCATTCTCGGCCGAGCCTTTTTCCAAAACGGGAAAAGTCCATCTACTTCTCCCACCAGGAAGGGGCCAGCCCGGAAAGCTGTTGCTGCTCTTCACCTTCCCTTGGCAGCCTATTCACAGGCACAACAGCACTGGGGATCTGTGCTTTCCCACAGACGCAAGGTCTCATGGTGCCCGTTCTCGGCAGAGCCTTTTTCCCAAACGGGAAACGTCCGGCTCCTTCTCCCAGCAGGAAGGGGCCAGCCCGGAAAGCTGTTGCTGCTCTTCACCTTCCCTTGGCAGCCTATGCACAGGCACAACAGCACTGGGGATCTGTGCTTTCCAACAGACGCAAGGTCTCATGGTGCCCGTTCTCAGCAGAGCCTTTTTCGGAAACGGGAAACGTCCGGCTCCTTCTCCCACCAGGAAGGGGCCAGCCCTGAAAGCTGTTGCTGCTCTTCACCTTCCCTTCGCACCCTATTCACAGGCACAACAGCACTGGGGATCTGTGCTTTCCCAGACTCGGAAGGTCTCATGGTGCCCGTTCTCGGCAGAGCCTTTTTCCAAAATGGGAAACGTCCGGCTCCTTCTCCCACCAGGAAGGGGCCAGCCCTTGAAAGCTGTTGCTGCTCTTCACCTTCCCTTGGCACCCTATTCACAGGCACAACAGCCCTGGGGAACTGTGCTGTCCCAGAGACAGAAGGTCTCATGGTGCCCGTTCTCGGCAGAGCCTATTCCCGCAACGGGAAACGTCCGGCTCCTTCTCCCACCAGGAAGGGGCCAGCTCTGAAAGCTGCTGCTGGTCTTCACCTACCCACTGCAGCCTATTCACAGGCACAACAGCCCTGGGGATCTTTGCTTTCCCAGACTCGGAAGGTCTCATGGTGCCCGTTCTCGGCAGAGCCTTTTTCCAAAACGGGAAACGTCCGGCTCCTTCTCCCACCAGGAAGGGGCCAGCCCGGAAAGCTGTTGTTGCTCTTCACCTTCCCTTGGCAGCCTATTCACAGGCACAACAGCCCTGGGGATCTGTGGTTTCCCACAGACGCAAGGTCTCATGGTGCCCGTTCTCGGCAGAGCCTTTTTCCCAAACGGGAAACGTCCGGCTCCTTCTCCCACCAGGAAGGGGCCAGCCCGGAAAGCTGTTGCTGCTCTTCACCTTCCCTTGGCAGCCTATGCACAGGCACAACAGCACTGGGGATCTGTGCTTTCCCACAGACGCAAGGTCTCATGGTGCCCGTTCTCGGCAGAGCCTTTTTCCAAAACGGAAAATGTCCGGCTCCTTCTCCCACCAGGAAGGGGCCAGCCCTGAAAGCTGTTGCTGCTCTTCACCTTCCCTTGGCAGCCTATGCACAGGCACAACAGCCCTGGGGAGCTGTGCTTTCCCACAGACGCAAGGTCTTATGGTGCCCGTTCTCGGCAGAGCCTTTTTCTGAAACGGGAAACGTCCGGCTCCTTCTCCCACCAGGAAGGGGCCAGCCCGGAAAGCTGTTGCTGTTCTTCACCTTCCCTGGGCAGACTATGCACAGGCACAACAGCACTGGGGATCTGTGCTTTCCCAGACTCGGAAGGTCTCATGGTGCCCGTTCTCGGCAGAGCCTTTTTCCGAAACGGGAAACGTCCGGCTCCTTCTCCCACCAGGAAGGGGCCAGCCCTGAAAGCTGTTGCTGCTCTTTACCCTCCCTGGGCAGCCTATTCACAAGCACAACAGCAATGGGGATCTCTGCTTTCCCAGACTCGGAAGGTCTCATGGTGCCCGTTCTCGGCAGAGCCTTTTTCCAAAACGGGAAACGTCCATCTAATTCTCCCACCAGGAAGGGGCCAGCCCTGAAACCTGTTGCTGCTCTTCACCCTCCCTGGGCAGCCTATGCACAGGCACAACAGCACTGGGGATCTGTGCTTTCCCAGACTCGGAAGGTCTCATGGTGCCCGTTCTCGGCACAGCCTTTTTCCAAAACGGGAAACGTCCATCTACTTCTCCCACCAGGAAGGGGCCAGCCCGGAAAGCTGTTGCTGCTCTTCACCTTCCCTTGGCAGACTATGCACAGGCACAACAGCCCTGGGGATCTGTGCTTTCCCACAGACGCAAGGTCTCATGGTGCCCGTTCTCGGCAGAGCCTTTTCCCGCAACGGGAAACGTCCGGCTCCTTCTCCCAGCAGGAAGGGGCCAGCTCTGAAAGCTGCTGCTGGTCTTCACCTACCCACTGCAGCCTATTCACAGGCACAACAGCCCTGGGGAACTGTGCTTTCCCAGACTCGGAAGGTCTCATGGTGCCCGTTCTCGGCAGAGCCTTTTCCCGAAAGGGGAAACGTCCGGCTCCTTCTCCCAGCAGGAAGGGGCCAGCCCTGAAAGCTGTTGCTGCTCTTCACCTTCCCTTGGCAGCCTATGCACAGGCACAACAGCCCTGGGGATCTGTGCTTTCCCACAGACGCAAGGTCTTATGGTGCCCATCCTCGGCCGAGCCTTTTTCCAAAACGGGAAAATTCCATCTACTTCTCCCACCAGGAAGGGGCCAGCCCGGAAAGCTGTTGCTGCTCTTCACCTTCCCTTGGCAGCCTATTCACAGGCACAACAGCACTGGGGATCTGTGCTTTCCCACAGACGCAAGGTCTCATGGTGCCCGTTCTCGGCAGAGCCTTTTTCCCAAACGGGAAACGTCCGGCTCCTTCTCCCAGCAGGAAGGGGCCAGCCCGGAAAGCTGTTGCTGGTCTTCACCCTCCCTTGGCAGCCTATGCACAGGCACAACAGCCCTGGGGATCTGTGCTTTCCGACAGACACAAGGTCTCATGGTGCCCATTCTCGGCAGAGCCTTTTTTCTGAATCGGGATACGTCCGGCTCATTCTCCCACCAGGAAGGGGCCAGCCCTGAAAGCTGTTGCTGCTAAAAACCTTCCCTTGGCAGCCTATGCACAGGCACAACAGCCCTGGGGATCTGTGCTTTCCCAGACTCGGAAGGTCTCATGGTGCCCGTTCTCGGCAGAGCCTTTTTCCAAAACGGGAAACGTCCGGCTCCTTCTCCCACCAGGAAGGGGCCAGCCCTGAAAGCTGTAGCTGCTATTTACCCTCCCTGGGCAGCCTATTCACAAGCACAACAGCAATGGGGATCTGTGCTTTCCCACAGACGCAAGGTCTCATGGTGCCCGTTCTCGGCAGAGCCTTTTCCCGCAACGGGAAACGTCCGGCTCCTTCTCCCACCAGGAAGGGGCCAGCTCTGAAAGCTGCTGCTGGTCTTCACCTACCCACTGCAGCCTATTCACAGGCACAACAGCCCTGGGGAACTGTGCTTTCCCAGACTCGGAAGGTCTCATGGTGCCCGTTCTCGGCAGAGCCTTTTCCCGAAAGGGGAAACGTCCGGCTCCTTCTCCCAGCAGGAAGGGGCCAGCCCTGAAAGCTGTTGCTGCTCTTCACCTTCCCTTGGCAGCCTATGCACAGGCACAACAGCCCTGGGGATCTGTGCTTTCCCACAGACGCAAGGTCTTATGGTGCCCATTCTCGGCCGAGCCTTTTTCCAAAACGGGAAAAGTCCATCTACTTCTCCCACCAGGAAGGGGCCAGCCCGGAAAGCTGTTGCTGCTCTTCACCTTCCCTTGGCAGCCTATTCACAGGCACAACAGCACTGGGGATCTGTGCTTTCCCACAGACGCAAGGTCTCATGGTGCCCGTTCTCGGCAGAGCCTTTTTCCCAAACGGGAAACGTCCGGCTCCTTCTCCCAGCAGGAAGGGGCCAGCCCGGAAAGCTGTTGCTGCTCTTCACCTTCCCTTGGCAGCCTATGCACAGGCACAACAGCACTGGGGATCTGTGCTTTCCAACAGACGCAAGGTCTCATGGTGCCCGTTCTCAGCAGAGCCTTTTTCGGAAACGGGAAACGTCCGGCTCCTTCTCCCACCAGGAAGGGGCCAGCCCTGAAAGCTGTTGCTGCTCTTCACCTTCCCTTCGCACCCTATTCACAGGCACAACAGCACTGGGGATCTGTGCTTTCCCAGACTCGGAAGGTCTCATGGTGCCCGTTCTCGGCAGAGCCTTTTTCCAAAATGGGAAACGTCCGGCTCCTTCTCCCACCAGGAAGGGGCCAGCCCTTGAAAGCTGTTGCTGCTCTTCACCTTCCCTTGGCACCCTATTCACAGGCACAACAGCCCTGGGGAACTGTGCTGTCCCAGAGACAGAAGGTCTCATGGTGCCCGTTCTCGGCAGAGCCTATTCCCGCAACGGGAAACGTCCGGCTCCTTCTCCCACCAGGAAGGGGCCAGCTCTGAAAGCTGCTGCTGGTCTTCACCTACCCACTGCAGCCTATTCACAGGCACAACAGCCCTGGGGATCTTTGCTTTCCCAGACTCGGAAGGTCTCATGGTGCCCGTTCTCGGCAGAGCCTTTTTCCAAAACGGGAAACGTCCGGCTCCTTCTCCCACCAGGAAGGGGCCAGCCCGGAAAGCTGTTGTTGCTCTTCACCTTCCCTTGGCAGCCTATTCACAGGCACAACAGCCCTGGGGATCTGTGGTTTCCCACAGACGCAAGGTCTCATGGTGCCCGTTCTCGGCAGAGCCTTTTTCCCAAACGGGAAACGTCCGGCTCCTTCTCCCACCAGGAAGGGGCCAGCCCGGAAAGCTGTTGCTGCTCTTCACCTTCCCTTGGCAGCCTATGCACAGGCACAACAGCACTGGGGATCTGTGCTTTCCCACAGACGCAAGGTCTCATGGTGCCCGTTCTCGGCAGAGCCTTTTTCCAAAACGGAAAATGTCCGGCTCCTTCTCCCACCAGGAAGGGGCCAGCCCTGAAAGCTGTTGCTGCTCTTCACCTTCCCTTGGCAGCCTATGCACAGGCACAACAGCCCTGGGGAGCTGTGCTTTCCCACAGACGCAAGGTCTTATGGTGCCCGTTCTCGGCAGAGCCTTTTTCTGAAACGGGAAACGTCCGGCTCCTTCTCCCACCAGGAAGGGGCCAGCCCGGAAAGCTGTTGCTGTTCTTCACCTTCCCTGGGCAGCCTATGCACAGGCACAACAGCACTGGGGATCTGTGCTTTCCCAGACTCGGAAGGTCTCATGGTGCCCGTTCTCGGCAGAGCCTTTTTCCGAAACGGGAAACGTCCGGCTCCTTCTCCCACCAGGAAGGGGCCAGCCCTGAAAGCTGTTGCTGCTCTTTACCCTCCCTGGGCAGCCTATTCACAAGCACAACAGCAATGGGGATCTCTGCTTTCCCAGACTCGGAAGGTCTCATGGTGCCCGTTCTCGGCAGAGCCTTTTTCCAAAACGGGAAACGTCCATCTAATTCTCCCACCAGGAAGGGGCCAGCCCTGAAACCTGTTGCTGCTCTTCACCCTCCCTGGGCAGCCTATGCACAGGCACAACAGCACTGGGGATCTGTGCTTTCCCAGACTCGGAAGGTCTCATGGTGCCCGTTCTCGGCAGAGCCTTTTTCCAAAACGGGAAACGTCCATCTACTTCTCCCACCAGGAAGGGGCCAGCCCGGAAAGCTGTTGCTGCTCTTCACCTTCCTTTGGCAGACTATGCACAGGCACAACAGCCCTGGGGATCTGTGCTTTCCCACAGACGCAAGGTCTCATGGTGCCCGTTCTCGGCAGAGCCTTTTCCCGCAACGGGAAACGTCCGGCTCCTTCTCCCAGCAGGAAGGGGCCAGCTCTGAAAGCTGCTGCTGGTCTTCACCTACCCACTGCAGCCTATTCACAGGCACAACAGCCCTGGGGAACTGTGCTTTCCCAGACTCGGAAGGTCTCATGGTGCCCGTTCTCGGCAGAGCCTTTTCCCGAAAGGGGAAACGTCCGGCTCCTTCTCCCAGCAGGAAGGGGCCAGCCCTGAAAGCTGTTGCTGCTCTTCACCTTCCCTTGGCAGCCTATGCACAGGCACAACAGCCCTGGGGATCTGTGCTTTCCCACAGACGCAAGGTCTTATGGTGCCCATCCTCGGCCGAGCCTTTTTCCAAAACGGGAAAATTCCATCTACTTCTCCCACCAGGAAGGGGCCAGCCCGGAAAGCTGTTGCTGCTCTTCACCTTCCCTTGGCAGCCTATTCACAGGCACAACAGCACTGGGGATCTGTGCTTTCCCACAGACGCAAGGTCTCATGGTGCCCGTTCTCGGCAGAGCCTTTTTCCCAAACGGGAAACGTCCGGCTCCTTCTCCCAGCAGGAAGGGGCCAGCCCGGAAAGCTGTTGCTGGTCTTCACCCTCCCTTGGCAGCCTATGCACAGGCACAACAGCCCTGGGGATCTGTGCTTTCCGACAGACACAAGGTCTCATGGTGCCCATTCTCGGCAGAGCCTTTTTTCTGAATCGGGATACGTCCGGCTCATTCTCCCACCAGGAAGGGGCCAGCCCTGAAAGCTGTTGCTGCTAAAAACCTTCCCTTGGCAGCCTATGCACAGGCACAACAGCCCTGGGGATCTGTGCTTTCCCAGACTCGGAAGGTCTCATGGTGCCCGTTCTCGGCAGAGCCTTTTTCCAAAACGGGAAACGTCCGGCTCCTTCTCCCACCAGGAAGGGGCCAGCCCTGAAAGCTGTAGCTGCTATTTACCCTCCCTGGGCAGCCTATTCACAAGCACAACAGCAATGGGGATCTGTGCTTTCCCACAGACGCAAGGTCTCATGGTGCCCGTTCTCGGCAGAGCCTTTTCCCGAAACGGGAAACGTCAGGCTCCTTCTCCCACCAGGAAGGGGCCAGCCCTGAAAGCTGTTGCTGCTCTTCACCTTCCCTTGGCACCCTATTCACAGGCACAACAGCCCTGGGGATCTGTGCTTTCCCACAGACGCAAGGTCTTATGGTGCCCATTCTCGGTAGAGCCTTTTTCCAAAACGGGAAACCTCCGGCTCCTTCTCCCACCAGGAAGGGGCCAGCCCGGAAAGCTCTTGTTTATCTTCACCTCTCTTGGCAGCCTATTCACAGGCACAACAGCCCTGGGGAACTGTGCTTTCCCACAGACGCAAAGTCTCATGCTTCCCATTCTCGGCAGAGCCTTTTTTCTGAAACGGGAAACATCCGGCTCCTTCTCCCACCAGGAAGGGGCCAGCCCTGAAAGCTGTTGCTGCTCTTTACCCTCCCTGGGCAGCCTATGCACAGGCACAACAGCCCTGGGGATCTGTGCTTTCCCACAGACGCAAAGTCTCATGGTGCCCATTCTCGGCAGAGCCTTTTTTCTGAAATGGGAAACGTCCGGCTCCTCCTCCCACCAGGAAGGGGCCAGCCCTGAAATCTGTTGCTGCTAAAAACCTTCCCTTGGCAGCCTATGCACAGGCACAACAGCACTGGGGATCTGTGCTTTCCCACAGACGCAAGGTCTCATGGTGCCCGTTCTCGGCAGAGCCTTTTTCCAAAACGGGAAACGTCCGGCTCCTTCTCCCACCAGGAAGGGGCCAGCTCTGAAAGCTGTTGCTGGTCTTCACCTACCCACTGCAGCCTATTCACAGGCACAACAGCCCTGGGGATCTGTGCTTTCCCAGACTTGGAAGGTCTCATGGTGCCCGTTCTCGGCAGAGCCTTTTCCCAAAACGGGAAACGTCCGGCTCCTTCTCCCACCAGGAAGGGGCCAGCCCTGAAAGCTGTTGCTGCTCTTCACCTTCCCTGGGCAGCCTATTCACAGGCACAACAGCCCTGGGGATCTGTGCTTTCCCACAGACGCAAGGTCTCATGGTGCCCATTCTCGGTAGAGCCTTTTTCCGAAACGGGAAAAGTCCATCTACTTCTCCCACCAGGAAGGGGCCAGCCCGGAAAGCTGTTGCTGCTCTTCACCTTCCCTTGGCAGCCTATTCATAGGCACAACAGCACTGGGGATCTGTGCTTTCCCACAGACGCAAGGTCTCATGGTGCCCGTTCTCGGCAGAGCCTTTTTCCCAAACGGGAAACGTCCGGCTCCTTCTCCCAGCAGGAAGGGGCCAGCCCTGAAAGCTGTTGCTGCTCTTCACCTTCCCTTGGCAGCCTATGCACAGGCACAACAGCCCTGGGGATCTGTGCTTTCCCACAGACGCAAGGTCTCATGGTGCCCGTTCTCGGCAGAGCCTTTTCCCGAAACGGGAAACGTCCGGCTCCTTCTCCCACCAGGAAGGGGCCAGCTCTGAAAGCTGCTGCTGGTCTTCACCTACCCACTGCAGCCTATTCACAGGCAAAACAGCCCTGGGGAGCTGTGCTTTCCCAGACTCGGAAGGTCTCATGGTGCCCGTTCTCGGCAGAGCCTTTTTCCAAAACGGGAAACGTCCGGCTCCTTCTCCCACCAGGAAGGGGCCAGCCCTGAAAGCTGTTGCTGCTCTTCACCTTCCCTTGGCACCCTATTCACAGGCACAACAGCCCTGGGGATCTGTGCTTTCCCAGACTTGGAAGGTCTCATGGTGCCCATTCTCGGCAGAGCCTTTTTCCAAAATGGGAAACGTCCGGCTCGTCTCCCACCAGGAAGGGGCCAGCCCTGAAAGCTGTTGCTGCTCTTCACCTTCCCTTGGCAGCCTATTCATAGGCACAACAGCCCTGGGGATCTGCGCTTTCCCACAGACGCAAGGTCTTATGGTGCCCATTCTCGGCAGAGCCTTTTTCCGAAACGGGAAAAGTCCATCTACTTCTCCCACCATGAAGGGGCCAGCCCTGAAAGCTGTTGCTGCTCTTCACCTTCCCTTGGCAGCCTATTCACAGGCACAAGAGCCCTGGGGATCTGTGCTTTCCCACAGACGCAAGGTCTCATGGTGCCCGTTCTCGGCAGAGCCTTTTTCCAAAACGGGAAACGTCCGGCTCCTTCTCCCACCAGGAAGGGGCCAGCCCTGAAAGCTGTTGCTGCTCTTCACCTTCCCTTGGCACCCTATTCACAGGCACAACAGCCCTGGGGATCTGTGCTTTCCCAGACTTGGAAGGTCTCATGGTGCCCATTCTCGGCAGAGCCTTTTTCCAAAATGGGAAACGTCCGGCTCGTCTCCCACCAGGAAGGGGCCAGCCCTGAAAGCTGTTGCTGCTCTTCACCTTCCCTTGGCAGCCTATTCATAGGCACAACAGCCCTGGGGATCTGCGCTTTCCCACAGACGCAAGGTCTTATGGTGCCCATTCTCGGCAGAGCCTTTTTCCGAAACGGGAAAAGTCCATCTACTTCTCCCACCATGAAGGGGCCAGCCCTGAAAGCTGTTGCTGCTCTTCACCTTCCCTTGGCAGCCTATTCACAGGCACAAGAGCCCTGGGGATCTGTGCTTTCCCACAGACGCAAGGTCTCATGGTGCCCGTTCTCGGCAGAGCCTTTTTCCCAAATGGGAAACGTCCGGCTCCTTCTCCCACCAGGAAGGGGCCAGCCCTGAAAGCTGTTGCTGCTCTTCACCTTCCCTTGGCAGCCTATGCACAGGCACAACAGCACTGGGGATCTGTGCTTTCCCAGAGACGGAAGGTCTCATGGTGCCCGTTCTCAGCAGAACCTTTTTCGGAAACGGGAAATGTCCGGCTCCTTCTCCCACGAGGAAGGGGCCAGCCCTGAAAGCTGTTGCTGCTCTTCACCTTCCCTTGGCACCCTATTCACAGGCACAACAGCCCTGAGGATCTGTGCTTTCCCACAGACGCAAGGTCTCATGGTGCCCATTCTCGGTAGAGCCTTTTTCCAAAACGGGAAACGTCCGGCTCCTTCTCCCACCAGGAAGGGGCCAGCCCGGAAAGCTCTTGTTTATCTTCACCTCTCTTGGCAGCCTATTCACAGGCACAACAGCCCTGGGGAACTGTGCTTTCCCACAGACGCAAAGTCTCATGGTTCCCATTCTCGGCAGAGCCTTTTTTCTGAAACGGGAAACATCCGGCTCCTTCTCCCACCAGGAAGGGGCCAGCCCTGAAAGCTGTTGCTGCTCTTTACCCTCCCTGGGCAGCCTATGCACAGGCACAACAGCCCTGGGGATCTGTGCTTTCCCACAGACGCAAAGTCTCATGGTGCCCATTCTCGGCAGAGCCTTTTTTCTGAAATGGGAAACGTCCGGCTCCTCCTCCCACCAGGAAGGGGCCAGCCCTGAAAGCTGTTGCTGCTAAAAACATTCCCTTGGCAGCCTATGCACAGGCACAACAGCACTGGGGATCTGTGCTTTCCCACAGACGCAAGGTCTCATGGTGCCCGTTCTCGGCAGAGCCTTTTTCCAAAACGGGAAACGTCCGGCTCCTTCTCCCACCAGGAAGGGGCCAGCTCTGAAAGCTGTTGCTGGTCTTCACCTTCCCTTGGCAGCCTATTCACAGGCACAACAGCCCTGGGGATCTGTGCTTTCCCAGACTTGGAAGGTCTCATGGTGCCCGTTCTCGGCAGAGCCTTTTCCCAAAACGGGAAACGTCCGGCTCCTTCTCCCAGCAGGAAGGGGCCAGCCCTGAAAGCTGTTGCTGCTCTTCACCTTCCCTGGGCAGCCTATTCACAGGCACAACAGCCCTGGGGATCTGTGCTTTCCCACAGACGCAAGGTCTCATGGTGCCCATTCTCGGCAGAGCCTTTTTCCGAAACGGGAAAAGTCCATCTACTTCTCCCACCAGGAAGGGGCCAGCCCGGAAAGCTGTTGCTGCTCTTCACCTTCCCTTGGCAGCCTATTCATAGGCACAACAGCACTGGGGATCTGTGCTTTCCCACAGACGCAAGGTCTCATGGTGCCCGTTCTCGGCAGAGCCTTTTTCTGAAACGGGAAACGTCCATCTAATTCTCCCACCAGGAAGGGGCCAGCCCTGAAAGCTGTTGCTGCTCTTCACCTTCCCTTGGCACCCTATTCACAGGCACAACAGCACTGGGGAACTGTGCTTTCCCAGAGACGGAAGGTCTCATGGTGCCCGTTCTTGGTAGAGCCTTTTTCCAAAACGGGAAACATCCGGCTCGTTCTCCCAGCACGAAGGGGCCAGCCCTGAAAGCTGTTGCTGCTCTTCACCCTCCCTGGGCAGCCTATGCACAGGCACAACAGCACTGGGGATCTGTGCTTTCCGACAGACACAAGGTCTCATGGTTCCCATTCTCGGCAGAGCCTTTTTTCTGAAATGGGAAACGTCCGGCTCCTTCTCCCACCAGGAAGGGGCCAGCCCTGAAAGCTGTTGCTGCTCTTCACCTTCCCTGGGCAGCCTATGCACAGGCACAACAGCACTGGGGATCTGTGCTTTCCCAGACTCGGAAGGTCTCATGGTGCCCGTTCTCGGCAGAGCCTTTTTCCGAAACGGGAAACGTCCGGCTCCTTCTCCCACCAGGAAGGGGCCAGCCCTGAAAGCTGTTGCTGCTCTTTACCCTCCCTGGGCAGCCTATTCACAAGCACAACAGCAATGGGGATCTGTGCTTTCCCAGACTCGGAAGGTCTCATGGTGCCCGTTCTCGGCAGAGCCTTTTTCCAAAATGGGAAACGTCCGGCTCCTTCTCCCACCAGGAAGGGGCCAGCCCTGAAAGCTATTGCTGCTCTTCACCTTCCCTTGGCAGCCTATTCACAGGCACAACAGCCCTGGGGATCTGTGCTTTCCCACAGACGGAAGGTCTTATGGTGCCCGTTCTCGGCAGAGCCTTTTCCCGCAACGGGAAACGTCCGGCTCCTACTCCCACGAGGAAGGGGCCAGCTCTGAAAGCTGCTGCTGGTCTTCACCTACCCACTGCAGCCTATTCACAGGCACAACAGCCCTGGGGAGCTGTGCTTTCCCAGACTCGGAAGGTCTCATGGTGCCCGTTCTCGGCAGAGCCTTTTTCCAAAACGGGAAACGTCCGGCTCCTTCTCCCACCAGGAAGGGGCCAGCCCTGAAAGCTGTTGCTGCTCTTCACCTTCCCTTGGCACCCTATTCACAGGCACAACAGCCCTGGGGAACTGTGCTTTCCCACAGACGCAAAGTCTCATGGTTCCCATTCTCGGCAGAGCCTTTTTTCTGAAACGGGAAACGTCCGGCTCCTTCTCCCACCAGGAAGGGGCCAGCCTGGAAAGCTGTTGCTGCTCTTTACCCTCCCTGGGCAGCCTATGCACAGGCACAACAGCACTGGGGATCTGTGCTTTCCGACAGACACAAGGTCTCATGGTGCCCATTCTCGGCAGAGCCTTTTTTCTGAAATGGGAAACGTCCGGCTCCTTCTCCCACCAGGAAGGGGCCAGCTCTGAAAGCTGCTGCTGCTCTTCACCTTCCCTTGGCAGCCTATGCACAGGCACAACAGCACTGGGGATCTGTGCTTTCCCAGACTCGGAAGGTCTCATGGTGCCCGTTCTCGGCAGAGCCTTTTTCCAAAACGGGAAAACGTCCAGCTCCTTCTCCCACCAGGAAGGGGCCAGCCCTGAAAGCTGTTGCTGCTCTTTACCCTCCCTGGGCAGCCTATTCACAAGCACAACAGCCCTGGGGAGCTGTGCTTTCCCAGACTCGGAAGGTCTCATGGTGCCCGTTCTCGGCAGAGCCCTTTTTCCGAAACAGGAAACGTCCGGCTCCTTCTCCCACCAGGAAGGGGCCAGCCCTGAAAGCTGTTGCTGCTCTTCACCTTCCCTTGGCACCCTATTCACAGGCACAACAGCACTGGGGATCTGTGCTTTCCCACAGACGCAAGGTCTTATGGTGCCCATTCTCGGCAGAGCCTTTTTCTGAAACGGGAAACGTCCGGCTCCTTCTCCCACCCGGAAGGGGCCAGCCCTGAAAGCTCTTGTTTATCTTCACCTTCCCTTGGCAGCCTATGCACAGGCACAACAGCCCTGGGGAACTGTGCTTTCCCACAGACGCAAAGTCTCATGGTTCCCATTCTCGGCAGAGCCTTTTTTCTGAAACGGGAAACGTCCGGCTCCTTCTCCCACCAGGAAGGGGCCAGCCCTGAAAGCTGTTGCTGCTCTTTACCCTCCCTGGGCAGCCTATGCACAGGCACAACAGCACTGGGGATCTGTGCTTTCCGACAGACACAATGTCTCATGGTGCCCATTCTCGGCAGAGCCTTTTTTCTGAAACGGGAAACATCCGGCTCATCCTCCCACCAGGAAGGGGCCAGCCCTGAAAGCTGTTGATGCTAAAAACCTTCCCTTGGCAGCCTATTCACAGGCACAACAGCACTGGGGATCTGTGCTTTCCCACAGACGCAAGGTCTCATGGTGCCCGTTCTCGGCAGAGCCTTTTCCCGCAACGGGAAACGTCCGGCTCCTTCTCCACCAGGAAGGGGCCAGCTCTGAAAGCTGCTGCTGGTCTTCACCTTCCCTTGGCAGCCTATTCACAGGCACAACAGCCCTGGGGATCTGTGCTTTCCCACAGACGCAAGGTCTCATGGTGCCCGTTCTCGGCAGAGCCTTTTTCCAAAAACGGGAAACATCCGGCTCGTTCTCCCCAGCACGAAGGGGCCAGCCCTGAAAGCTGTTGCTGCTCTTCACCCTCCCTGGGCAGCCTATGCACAGGCACAACAGCACTGGGGATCTGTGCTTTTCCGACAGACACAAGGTCTCATGGTTTCCCATTCTCGGCAGAGCCTTTTTTCTGAAATGGGAAACGTCCGGCTCCTTCTCCCACCAGGAAGGCGCCAGCCCTGAAAGCTGTTGCTGCTCTTCACCTTCCCTGGGCAGCCTATGCACAGGCACAACAGCACTGGGGATCTGTGCTTTCCCAGACTCGGAAGGTCTCATGGTGCCCGTTCTCGGCAGAGCCTTTTTCCGAAACGGGAAAACGTCCGGCTCCTTCTCCCACCAGGAAGGGGCCAGCCCTGAAAGCTGTTGCTGCTCTTTACCCTCCCTGGGCAGCCTATTCACAAGCACAACAGCAATGGGGATCTGTGCTTTCCCAGACTCGGAAGGTCTCATGGTGCCCGTTCTCGGCAGAGCCTTTTTCCAAAATGGGAAACGTCCGGCTCCTTCTCCCACCAGGAAGGGGCCAGCCCTGAAAGCTATTGCTGCTCTTCACCTTCCCTTGGCAGCCTATTCACAGGCACAACAGCCCCTGGGGATCTGTGCTTTCCCACAGACGGAAGGTCTTATGGTGCCCGTTCTCGGCAGAGCCTTTTCCCGCAACGGGGAAACGTCCGGCTCCTACTCCCACGAGGAAGGGGCCAGCTCTGAAAGCTGCTGCTGGTCTTCACCTACCCACTGCAGCCCTATTCACAGGCACAACAGCCCTGGGGAGCTGTGCTTTCCCAGACTCGGAAGGTCTCATGGTGCCCGTTCTCGGCAGAGCCTTTTTTCCAAAACGGGAAACGTCCGGCTCCTTCTCCCACCAGGAAGGGGCCAGCCCTGAAAGCTGTTGCTGCTCTTCACCTTCCCTTGGCACCCTATTCACAGGCACAACAGCCCTGGGGAACTGTGCTTTCCCACAGACGCAAAGTCTCATGGTTCCCATTCTCGGCAGAGCCTTTTTTCTGAAACGGGAAAACGTCCGGCTCCTTCTCCCACCAGGAAGGGGCCAGCCTGGAAAGCTGTTGCTGCTCTTTACCCTCCCTGGGCAGCCTATGCACAGGCACAACAGCACTGGGGATCTGTGCTTTCCGACAGACACAAGGTCTCATGGTGCCCATTCTCGGCAGAGCCTTTTTTCTGAAATGGGAAACGTCCGGCTCCTTCTCCCACCAGGAAGGGGCCAGCTCTGAAAGCTGCTGCTGCTCTTCACCTTCCCTTGGCAGCCTATGCACAGGCACAACAGCACTGGGGATCTGTGCTTTCCCAGACTCGGAAGGTCTCATGGTGCCCGTTCTCGGCAGAGCCTTTTTCCAAAACGGGAAACGTCCAGCTCCTTCTCCCACCAGGAAGGGGCCAGCCCTGAAAGCTGTTGCTGCTCTTTACCCTCCCTGGGCAGCCTATTCACAAGCACAACAGCCCTGGGGAGCTGTGCTTTCCCAGACTCGGAAGGTCTCATGGTGCCCGTTCTCGGCAGAGCCTTTTTCCGAAACAGGAAACGTCCGGCTCCTTCTCCCACCAGGAAGGGGCCAGCCCTGAAAGCTGTTGCTGCTCTTCACCTTCCCTTGGCACCCTATTCACAGGCACAACAGCACTGGGGATCTGTGCTTTTCCCACAGACGCAAGGTCTTATGGTGCCCATTCTCGGCAGAGCCTTTTTCTGAAACGGGAAACGTCCGGCTCCCTTCTCCCACCCGGAAGGGGCCAGCCCCTGAAAGCTCTTGTTTATCTTCACCTTCCCTTGGCAGCCTATGCACAGGCACAACAGCCCTGGGGAACTGTGCTTTCCCACAGACGCAAAGTCTCATGGTTCCCATTCTCGGCAGAGCCTTTTTTTCTGAAACGGGAAACGTCCGGCTCCTTCTCCCACCAGGAAGGGGCCAGCCCTGAAAGCTGTTGCTGCTCTTTACCCTCCCTGGGCAGCCTATGCACAGGCACAACAGCACTGGGGATCTGTGCTTTCCGACAGGACACAATGTCTCATGGTGCCCATTCTCGGCAGAGCCTTTTTTCTGAAACGGGAAAACATCCGGCTCATCCTCCCACCAGGAAGGGGCCAGCCCTGAAAGCTGTTGATGCTAAAAAACCTTCCCTTGGCAGCCTATTCACAGGCACAACAGCACTGGGGATCTGTGCTTTCCCACAGACGCAAGGTCTCATGGTGCCCGTTCTCGGCAGAGCCCTTTTCCCGCAACGGGAAACGTCCGGCTCCTTCTCCACCAGGAAGGGGCCAGCTCTGAAAGCTGCTGCTGGTCTTCACCTTCCCTTGGCAGCCTATTCACAGGCACAACAGCCCTGGGGATCTGTGCTTTCCCACAGACGCAAGGTCTCATGGTGCCCATTCTCGGCAGAGCCTTTTTCCGAAACGGGAAAAGTCCATCTACTTCTCCCACCAGGAAGGGGCCAGCCCGGAAAGCTGTTGCTGCTCTTCACCTTCCCTTGGCAGCCTATTCATAGGCACAACAGCACTGGGGATCTGTGCTTTCCCACAGACGCAAGGTCTCATGGTGCCCGTTCTCGGCAGAGCCTTTTTCTGAAACGGGAAACGTCCATCTAATTCTCCCACCAGGAAGGGGCCAGCCCTGAAAGCTGTTGCTGCTCTTCACCTTCCCTTGGCACCCTATTCACAGGCACAACAGCACTGAGGATATGTGCTTTCCCAGAGACGGAAGGTCTCATGGTGACCGTTCTCGGTAGAGCCTTTTTCCAAAACGGGAAACGTCCGGCTCCTTCTCCCAGCACGAAGGGGCCAGCCCTGAAAGCTGTTGCTGCTCTTCACCCTCCCTGGGCAGCCTATGCACAGGCACAACAGCCCTGGGGATCTGTGCTTTCCGACAGACACAAGGTCTCATGGTGCCCATTCTCCGCAGAGCCTTTTTTCTGAAATGGGAAACGTCCGGCTCCTTCTCCCACCAGGAAGGGGCCAGCCCTGAAAGCTGTTGCTGTTCTTCACCTTCCCTGGGCAGCCTATTCACAGGCACAACAGCCCTGGGGATCTGTGCTTTCCCAGACTCGGAAGGTCTCATGGTGCCCGTTCTCGGCAGAGCCTTTTTCCGAAACGGGAAACCTCCGGCTCCTCCTCCCGCCAGGAAGGGGCCAGCCCTGAAAGCTGTTGCTGCTCTTTACCCTCCCTGGGCAGCCTATTCACAAGCACAACAGCAATGGGGATCTGTGCTTTCCCAGACTCGGAAGGTCTCATGGTGCCCGTTCTCGGCAGAGCCTTTTTCCGAAACGGGAAACGTCCATCTACTTCTCCCACCAGGAAGGGGCCAGCCCTGAAAGCTGTTGCTGCTCTTCACCTTCCCTTGGCAGCCTATGCACAGGCACAACAGCCCTGGGGATCTGTGCTTTCCCACAGACGCAAGGTCTCATGGTGCCCGTTCTCGGCAGAGCCTTTTTCCCCAAACGGGAAACGTCTGGCTCCTTCTCCCAGCAGGAAGGGGCCAGCCCGGAAAGCTGTTGCTGCTCTTCACCTTCCCTTGGCACCCTATTCACAGGCACAACAGCACTGGGGATCTGTGCTTTCCCACAGACGCAAGGTCTTATGGTGCCCATTCTCGGCAGAGCCTTTTTCTGAAACGGGAAACGTCCGGCTCCTTCTCCCACCCGGAAGGGGCCAGCCCTGAAAGCTCTTGTTTATCTTCACCTTCCCTTGGCAGCCTATGCACAGGCACAACAGCCCTGGGGAACTGTGCTTTCCCACAGACGCAAAGTCTCATGGTTCCCATTCTCGGCAGAGCCTTTTTTCTGAAACGGGAAACGTCCGGCTCCTTCTCCCACCAGGAAGGGGCCAGCCCTGAAAGCTGTTGCTGCTCTTTACCCTCCCTGGGCAGCCTATGCACAGGCACAACAGCACTGGGGATCTGTGCTTTCCGACAGACACAATGTCTCATGGTGCCCATTCTCGGCAGAGCCTTTTTTCTGAAACGGGAAACATCCGGCTCATCCTCCCACCAGGAAGGGGCCAGCCCTGAAAGCTGTTGATGCTAAAAACCTTCCCTTGGCAGCCTATTCACAGGCACAACAGCACTGGGGATCTGTGCTTTCCCACAGACGCAAGGTCTCATGGTGCCCGTTCTCGGCAGAGCCTTTTCCCGAAACGGGAAACGTCCGGCTCCTTCTCCACCAGGAAGGGGCCAGCTCTGAAAGCTGCTGCTGGTCTTCACCTTCCCTTGGCAGCCTATTCACAGGCACAACAGCCCTGGGGATCTGTGCTTTCCCACAGACGCAAGGTCTCATGGTGCCCGTTCTCGGCAGAGCCTTTTTCCAAAACGGGAAACATCCGGCTCGTTCTCCCAGCACGAAGGGGCCAGCCCTGAAAGCTGTTGCTGCTCTTCACCCTCCCTGGGCAGCCTATGCACAGGCACAACAGCACTGGGGATCTGTGCTTTCCGACAGACACAAGGTCTCATGGTTCCCATTCTCGGCAGAGCCTTTTTTCTGAAATGGGAAACGTCCGGCTCCTTCTCCCACCAGGAAGGCGCCAGCCCTGAAAGCTGTTGCTGCTCTTCACCTTCCCTGGGCAGCCTATGCACAGGCACAACAGCACTGGGGATCTGTGCTTTCCCAGACTCGGAAGGTCTCATGGTGCCCGTTCTCGGCAGAGCCTTTTTCCGAAACGGGAAACGTCCGGCTCCTTCTCCCACCAGGAAGGGGCCAGCCCTGAAAGCTGTTGCTGCTCTTTACCCTCCCTGGGCAGCCTATTCACAAGCACAACAGCAATGGGGATCTGTGCTTTCCCAGACTCGGAAGGTCTCATGGTGCCCGTTCTCGGCAGAGCCTTTTTCCAAAATGGGAAACGTCCGGCTCCTTCTCCCACCAGGAAGGGGCCAGCCCTGAAAGCTATTGCTGCTCTTCACCTTCCCTTGGCAGCCTATTCACAGGCACAACAGCCCTGGGGATCTGTGCTTTCCCACAGACGGAAGGTCTTATGGTGCCCGTTCTCGGCAGAGCCTTTTCCCGCAACGGGAAACGTCCGGCTCCTACTCCCACGAGGAAGGGGCCAGCTCTGAAAGCTGCTGCTGGTCTTCACCTACCCACTGCAGCCTATTCACAGGCACAACAGCCCTGGGGAGCTGTGCTTTCCCAGACTCGGAAGGTCTCATGGTGCCCGTTCTCGGCAGAGCCTTTTTCCAAAACGGGAAACGTCCGTCTCCTTCTCCCACCAGGAAGGGGCCAGCCCTGAAAGCTGTTGCTGCTCTTCACCTTCCCTTGGCACCCTATTCACAGGCACAACAGCCCTGGGGAACTGTGCTTTCCCACAGACGCAAAGTCTCATGGTTCCCATTCTCGGCAGAGCCTTTTTTCTGAAACGGGAAACGTCCGGCTCCTTCTCCCACCAGGAAGGGGCCAGCCTGGAAAGCTGTTGCTGCTCTTTACCCTCCCTGGGCAGCCTATGCACAGGCACAACAGCACTGGGGATCTGTGCTTTCCGACAGACACAAGGTCTCATGGTGCCCATTCTCGGCAGAGCCTTTTTTCTGAAATGGGAAACGTCCGGCTCCTTCTCCCACCAGGAAGGGGCCAGCTCTGAAAGCTGCTGCTGCTCTTCACCTTCCCTTGGCAGCCTATGCACAGGCACAACAGCACTGGGGATCTGTGCTTTCCCAGACTCGGAAGGTCTCATGGTGCCCGTTCTCGGCAGAGCCTTTTTCCAAAACGGGAAACGTCCAGCTCCTTCTCCCACCAGGAAGGGGCCAGCCCTGAAAGCTGTTGCTGCTCTTTACCCTCCCTGGGCAGCCTATTCACAAGCACAACAGCCCTGGGGAGCTGTGCTTTCCCAGACTCGGAAGGTCTCATGGTGCCCGTTCTCGGCAGAGCCTTTTTCCGAAACAGGAAACGTCCGGCTCCTTCTCCCACCAGGAAGGGGCCAGCCCTGAAAGCTGTTGCTGCTCTTCACCTTCCCTTGGCACCCTATTCACAGGCACAACAGCACTGGGGATCTGTGCTTTCCCACAGACGCAAGGTCTTATGGTGCCCATTCTCGGCAGAGCCTTTTTCTGAAACGGGAAACGTCCGGCTCCTTCTCCCACCCGGAAGGGGCCAGCCCTGAAAGCTCTTGTTTATCTTCACCTTCCCTTGGCAGCCTATGCACAGGCACAACAGCCCTGGGGAACTGTGCTTTCCCACAGACGCAAAGTCTCATGGTTCCCATTCTCGGCAGAGCCTTTTTTCTGAAACGGGAAACGTCCGGCTCCTTCTCCCACCAGGAAGGGGCCAGCCCTGAAAGCTGTTGCTGCTCTTTACCCTCCCTGGGCAGCCTATGCACAGGCACAACAGCACTGGGGATCTGTGCTTTCCGACAGACACAATGTCTCATGGTGCCCATTCTCGGCAGAGCCTTTTTTCTGAAACGGGAAACATCCGGCTCATCCTCCCACCAGGAAGGGGCCAGCCCTGAAAGCTGTTGATGCTAAAAACCTTCCCTTGGCAGCCTATTCACAGGCACAACAGCACTGGGGATCTGTGCTTTCCCACAGACGCAAGGTCTCATGGTGCCCGTTCTCGGCAGAGCCTTTTCCCGCAACGGGAAACGTCCGGCTCCTTCTCCACCAGGAAGGGGCCAGCTCTGAAAGCTGCTGCTGGTCTTCACCTTCCCTTGGCAGCCTATTCACAGGCACAACAGCCCTGGGGATCTGTGCTTTCCCACAGACGCAAGGTCTCATGGTGCCCATTCTCGGCAGAGCCTTTTTCCGAAACGGGAAAAGTCCATCTACTTCTCCCACCAGGAAGGGGCCAGCCCGGAAAGCTGTTGCTGCTCTTCACCTTCCCTTGGCAGCCTATTCATAGGCACAACAGCACTGGGGATCTGTGCTTTCCCACAGACGCAAGGTCTCATGGTGCCCGTTCTCGGCAGAGCCTTTTTCTGAAACGGGAAACGTCCATCTAATTCTCCCACCAGGAAGGGGCCAGCCCTGAAAGCTGTTGCTGCTCTTCACCTTCCCTTGGCACCCTATTCACAGGCACAACAGCACTGAGGATATGTGCTTTCCCAGAGACGGAAGGTCTCATGGTGACCGTTCTCGGTAGAGCCTTTTTCCAAAACGGGAAACGTCCGGCTCCTTCTCCCAGCACGAAGGGGCCAGCCCTGAAAGCTGTTGCTGCTCTTCACCCTCCCTGGGCAGCCTATGCACAGGCACAACAGCCCTGGGGATCTGTGCTTTCCGACAGACACAAGGTCTCATGGTGCCCATTCTCCGCAGAGCCTTTTTTCTGAAATGGGAAACGTCCGGCTCCTTCTCCCACCAGGAAGGGGCCAGCCCTGAAAGCTGTTGCTGTTCTTCACCTTCCCTGGGCAGCCTATTCACAGGCACAACAGCCCTGGGGATCTGTGCTTTCCCAGACTCGGAAGGTCTCATGGTGCCCGTTCTCGGCAGAGCCTTTTTCCGAAACGGGAAACCTCCGGCTCCTCCTCCCGCCAGGAAGGGGCCAGCCCTGAAAGCTGTTGCTGCTCTTTACCCTCCCTGGGCAGCCTATTCACAAGCACAACAGCAATGGGGATCTGTGCTTTCCCAGACTCGGAAGGTCTCATGGTGCCCGTTCTCGGCAGAGCCTTTTTCCGAAACGGGAAACGTCCATCTACTTCTCCCACCAGGAAGGGGCCAGCCCTGAAAGCTGTTGCTGCTCTTCACCTTCCCTTGGCAGCCTATGCACAGGCACAACAGCCCTGGGGATCTGTGCTTTCCCACAGACGCAAGGTCTCATGGTGCCCGTTCTCGGCAGAGCCTTTTTCCCAAACGGGAAACGTCTGGCTCCTTCTCCCAGCAGGAAGGGGCCAGCCCGGAAAGCTGTTGCTGCTCTTCACCTTCCCTTGGCAGCCTATGCACAGGCACAACAGCACTGGGGATCTGTGCTTTCCCACAGACGCAAGGTCTCATGGTGCCCGTTCTCAGCAGAACCTTTTTCGGAAACGGGAAACGTCCGGCTCCTTCTCCCACCAGGAAGGGGCCAGCCCGGAAAGCTGTTGCTGCTCTTCACCTTCCCTTGGCAGCCTATGCACAGGCACAACAGCACTGGGGAGCTGTGCTTTCCCAGAGACGGAAGGTCTCATGGTGCCCGTTCTCGGTAGAGCCTTTTTCCAAAACGGGAAACATCCGGCTCCTCCTCCCGCCAGGAAGGGGCCAGCCCTGAAAGCTGTTGCTGCTCTTTACCCTCCCTGGGCAGCCTATTCACAAGCACAACAGCAATGGGGATCTGTGCTTTCCCAGACTCGGAAGGTCTCATGGTGCCCGTTCTCGGCAGAGCCTTTTTCCGAAACGGGAAACGTCCATCTACTTCTCCCACCAGGAAGGGGCCAGCCCTGAAAGCTGTTGCTGCTCTTCACCTTCCCTTGGCAGCCTATTCACAGGCACAGCAGCCCTGGGGATCTGTGCTTTCCCACAGACGCAAGGTCTCATGGTGCCCGTTCTCGGCAGAGCCTTTTTCCGAAACGGGAAACGTCCGGCTCCTTCTCCCACCAGGAAGGGGCCAGCCCGGAAAGCTGTTGCTGCTCTTCACCTTCCCTTGGCAGCCTATGCACAGGCACAACAGCACTGGGGATCTGTGCTTTCCCACAGACGCAAGGTCTCATGGTGCCCGTTCTCAGCAGAACTTTTTTCGGAAACGGGAAACGTCCGGCTCCTTCTCCCACCAGGAAGGGGCCAGCCCGGAAAGCTGTTGCTGCTCTTCACCTTCCCTTGGCAGCCTATGCACAGGCACAACAGCACTGGGGATATGTGCTTTCCCAGAGACGGAAGGTCTCATGGTGACCGTTCTCGGTAGAGCCTTTTTCCAAAACGGGAAACATCCGGCTCCTTCTCCCAGCACGAAGGGGCCAGCCCTGAAAGCTGTTGCTGCTCTTCACCCTCCCTGGGCAGCCTATGCACAGGCACAACAGCACTGGGGATCTGTGCTTTCCGACAGACACAAGGTCTCATGGTGCCCATTCTCCGCAGAGCCTTTTTTCTGAAATGGGAAACGTCCGGCTCCTTCTCCCACCAGGAAGGGGCCAGCCCTGAAAGGTGTTGCTGCTCTTCACCTTCCCTTGGCAGCCTATTCACAGGCACAACAGCACTGGGGATCTGTGCTTTCCCAGACTCGGAAGGTCTCATGGTGCCCGTTCTCGGCAGAGCCTTTTTCCGAAACGGGAAACGTCCGGCTCCTCCTCCCGCCAGGAAGGGGCCAGCCCTGAAAGCTGTTGCTGCTCTTTACCCTCCCTGGGCAGCCTATTCACAAGCGCAACAGCAATGGGGATCTGTGCTTTCCCAGACTCGGAAGGTCTCATGGTGCCCGTTCTCGGCAGAGCCTTTTTCCGAAACGGGAAACGTCCATCTACTTCTCCCACCAGGAAGGGGCCAGCCCTGAAAGCTGTTGCTGCTCTTCACCTTCCCTTGGCAGCCTATTCACAGGCACAGCAGCCCTGGGGATCTGTGCTTTCCCACAGACGCAAGGTCTTATGGTGCCCATTCTCGGCCGAGCCTTCTTCCGAAACGGGAAAAGTCCATCTACTTCTCCCACCAGGAAGGGGCCAGCCCGGAAAGCTGTTGCTGCTCTTCACCTTCCCTTGGCAGCCTATGCACAGGCACAACAGCACTGGGGAACTGTGCTTTCCCACAGACGCAAAGTCTCATGGTTCCCATTCTCGGCAGAGCCTTTTTTCTGAAACGGGAAACGTCCGGCTCCTTCTCCCACCAGGAAGGGGCCAGCCCTGAAAGCTGTTGCTGCTCTTTACCCTCCCTGGGCAGCCTATGCACAGGCACAACAGCACTGGGGATCTGTGCTTTCCGACAGACACAATGTCTCATGGTGCCCATTCTCGGCAGAGCCTTTTTTCTGAAACGGGAAACATCCGGCTCATCCTCCCACCAGGAAGGGGCCAGCCCTGAAAGCTGTTGATGCTAAAAACCTTCCCTTGGCAGCCTATTCACAGGCACAACAGCACTGGGGATCTGTGCTTTCCCACAGACGCAAGGTCTCATGGTGCCCGTTCTCGGCAGAGCCTTTTCCCGCAACGGGAAACGTCCGGCTCCTTCTCCACCAGGAAGGGGCCAGCTCTGAAAGCTGCTGCTGGTCTTCACCTTCCCTTGGCAGCCTATTCACAGGCACAACAGCCCTGGGGATCTGTGCTTTCCCACAGACGCAAGGTCTCATGGTGCCCATTCTCGGCAGAGCCTTTTTCCGAAACGGGAAAAGTCCATCTACTTCTCCCACCAGGAAGGGGCCAGCCCGGAAAGCTGTTGCTGCTCTTCACCTTCCCTTGGCAGCCTATTCATAGGCACAACAGCACTGGGGATCTGTGCTTTCCCACAGACGCAAGGTCTCATGGTGCCCGTTCTCGGCAGAGCCTTTTTCTGAAACGGGAAACGTCCATCTAATTCTCCCACCAGGAAGGGGCCAGCCCTGAAAGCTGTTGCTGCTCTTCACCTTCCCTTGGCACCCTATTCACAGGCACAACAGCACTGAGGATATGTGCTTTCCCAGAGACGGAAGGTCTCATGGTGACCGTTCTCGGTAGAGCCTTTTTCCAAAACGGGAAACGTCCGGCTCCTTCTCCCAGCACGAAGGGGCCAGCCCTGAAAGCTGTTGCTGCTCTTCACCCTCCCTGGGCAGCCTATGCACAGGCACAACAGCCCTGGGGATCTGTGCTTTCCGACAGACACAAGGTCTCATGGTGCCCATTCTCCGCAGAGCCTTTTTTCTGAAATGGGAAACGTCCGGCTCCTTCTCCCACCAGGAAGGGGCCAGCCCTGAAAGCTGTTGCTGTTCTTCACCTTCCCTGGGCAGCCTATTCACAGGCACAACAGCCCTGGGGATCTGTGCTTTCCCAGACTCGGAAGGTCTCATGGTGCCCGTTCTCGGCAGAGCCTTTTTCCGAAACGGGAAACCTCCGGCTCCTCCTCCCGCCAGGAAGGGGCCAGCCCTGAAAGCTGTTGCTGCTCTTTACCCTCCCTGGGCAGCCTATTCACAAGCACAACAGCAATGGGGATCTGTGCTTTCCCAGACTCGGAAGGTCTCATGGTGCCCGTTCTCGGCAGAGCCTTTTTCCGAAACGGGAAACGTCCATCTACTTCTCCCACCAGGAAGGGGCCAGCCCTGAAAGCTGTTGCTGCTCTTCACCTTCCCTTGGCAGCCTATGCACAGGCACAACAGCCCTGGGGATCTGTGCTTTCCCACAGACGCAAGGTCTCATGGTGCCCGTTCTCGGCAGAGCCTTTTTCCCAAACGGGAAACGTCTGGCTCCTTCTCCCAGCAGGAAGGGGCCAGCCCGGAAAGCTGTTGCTGCTCTTCACCTTCCCTTGGCAGCCTATGCACAGGCACAACAGCACTGGGGATCTGTGCTTTCCCACAGACGCAAGGTCTCATGGTGCCCGTTCTCAGCAGAACCTTTTTCGGAAACGGGAAACGTCCGGCTCCTTCTCCCACCAGGAAGGGGCCAGCCCGGAAAGCTGTTGCTGCTCTTCACCTTCCCTTGGCAGCCTATGCACAGGCACAACAGCACTGGGGAGCTGTGCTTTCCCAGAGACGGAAGGTCTCATGGTGCCCGTTCTCGGTAGAGCCTTTTTCCAAAACGGGAAACATCCGGCTCCTCCTCCCGCCAGGAAGGGGCCAGCCCTGAAAGCTGTTGCTGCTCTTTACCCTCCCTGGGCAGCCTATTCACAAGCACAACAGCAATGGGGATCTGTGCTTTCCCAGACTCGGAAGGTCTCATGGTGCCCGTTCTCGGCAGAGCCTTTTTCCGAAACGGGAAACGTCCATCTACTTCTCCCACCAGGAAGGGGCCAGCCCTGAAAGCTGTTGCTGCTCTTCACCTTCCCTTGGCAGCCTATTCACAGGCACAGCAGCCCTGGGGATCTGTGCTTTCCCACAGACGCAAGGTCTCATGGTGCCCGTTCTCGGCAGAGCCTTTTTCCGAAACGGGAAACGTCCGGCTCCTTCTCCCACCAGGAAGGGGCCAGCCCGGAAAGCTGTTGCTGCTCTTCACCTTCCCTTGGCAGCCTATGCACAGGCACAACAGCACTGGGGATCTGTGCTTTCCCACAGACGCAAGGTCTCATGGTGCCCGTTCTCAGCAGAACTTTTTTCGGAAACGGGAAACGTCCGGCTCCTTCTCCCACCAGGAAGGGGCCAGCCCGGAAAGCTGTTGCTGCTCTTCACCTTCCCTTGGCAGCCTATGCACAGGCACAACAGCACTGGGGATATGTGCTTTCCCAGAGACGGAAGGTCTCATGGTGACCGTTCTCGGTAGAGCCTTTTTCCAAAACGGGAAACATCCGGCTCCTTCTCCCAGCACGAAGGGGCCAGCCCTGAAAGCTGTTGCTGCTCTTCACCCTCCCTGGGCAGCCTATGCACAGGCACAACAGCACTGGGGATCTGTGCTTTCCGACAGACACAAGGTCTCATGGTGCCCATTCTCCGCAGAGCCTTTTTTCTGAAATGGGAAACGTCCGGCTCCTTCTCCCACCAGGAAGGGGCCAGCCCTGAAAGGTGTTGCTGCTCTTCACCTTCCCTTGGCAGCCTATTCACAGGCACAACAGCACTGGGGATCTGTGCTTTCCCAGACTCGGAAGGTCTCATGGTGCCCGTTCTCGGCAGAGCCTTTTTCCGAAACGGGAAACGTCCGGCTCCTCCTCCCGCCAGGAAGGGGCCAGCCCTGAAAGCTGTTGCTGCTCTTTACCCTCCCTGGGCAGCCTATTCACAAGCGCAACAGCAATGGGGATCTGTGCTTTCCCAGACTCGGAAGGTCTCATGGTGCCCGTTCTCGGCAGAGCCTTTTTCCGAAACGGGAAACGTCCATCTACTTCTCCCACCAGGAAGGGGCCAGCCCTGAAAGCTGTTGCTGCTCTTCACCTTCCCTTGGCAGCCTATTCACAGGCACAGCAGCCCTGGGGATCTGTGCTTTCCCACAGACGCAAGGTCTTATGGTGCCCATTCTCGGCCGAGCCTTCTTCCGAAACGGGAAAAGTCCATCTACTTCTCCCACCAGGAAGGGGCCAGCCCGGAAAGCTGTTGCTGCTCTTCACCTTCCCTTGGCAGCCTATGCACAGGCACAACAGCACTGGGGATCTGTGCTTTCCCACAGACGCAAGGTCTCATGGTGCCCGTTCTCGGCAGAGCCTTTTTCCCAAACGGGAAACGTCCGGCTCCTTCTCCCACCAGGAAGGGGCCAGCCCGGAAAGCTGTTGCTGCTCTTCACCTTCCCTTGGCAGCCTATGCACAGGCACAACAGCACTGGGGATATGTGCTTTCCCAGAGATGGAAGGTCTCATGGTGCCCGTTCTCGGTAGAGCCTTTTTCCAAAACGGGAAACATCCGGCTCCTTCTCCCAGCACGAAGGGGCCAGCCCTGAAAGCTGTTGCTGCTCTTCACCCTCCCTGGGCAGCCTATGCACAGGCACAACAGCCCTGGGGATCTGTGCTTTCCGACAGACACAAGGTCTCATGGTGCCCATTCTCCGCAGAGCCTTTTTTCTTAAATGGGAAACGTCCGGCTCCTTCTCCCACCAGGAAGGGGCCAGCCCTGAAAGCTGTTGCTGTTCTTCACCTTCCCTGGGCAGCCTATTCACAGGCACAACAGCACTGGGGATCTGTGCTTTCCCAGACTCGGAAGGTCTCATGGTGCCCGTTCTCGGCAGAGCCTTTTTCCGAAACGGGAAACGTCCGGCTCCTCCTCCCGCCAGGAAGGGGCCAGCTCTGAAAGCTGTTGCTGCTCTTTACCCTCCCTGGGCAGCCTATTCACAAGCACAACAGCAATGGGGATCTGTGCTTTCCGACAGACACAAGGTCTCATGGTGCCCATTCTCGGCAGAGCCTTTTTTCTGAAATGGGAAACGTCCGGCTCCTTCTCCCACCAGGAAGGGGCCAGCCCTGAAATCTGTTGCTGCTAAAAACCTTCCCTTGGCAGCCTAATCAGAGGCACAACAGCCCTGGGGATCTGTACTTTCCCAGACTTGGAAGGTCTCATGGTGCCCGTTCTCGGCAGAGCCTTTTTCCGAAATGGGGAAAGTCCATCTACTTCTCCCACCAGGAAGGGGCCAGCCCTGAAAGCTGTTGCTGCTCTTCACATTCCCTTGGCAGCCTATGCACAGGCACAACAGCCCTGGGGAGCTGTGCTTTCCCAGACTCGGAAGGTCTCATGGTGCCCGTTCTCGGCAGAGCCTTTTTCCAAAACGGGAAACGTCCGGCTCCTTCTCCCACCAGGAAGGGGCCAGCCCTGAAAGCTGTTGCTGCTCTTCACCTTCCCTGGGCAGCCTATGCACAGGCACAACAGCACTGGGGATCTGTGCTTTCCCAGACTCGGAAGGTCTCATGGTGCCCGTTCTCGGCAGAGCCTTTTTCCAAAACGGGAAACGTCCGGCTCCTTCTCCCACCAGGAAGGGGCCAGCCCTGAAAGCTGTTGCTGCTCTTTACCCTCCCTGGGCAGCCTATTCACAAGCACAACAGCACTGGGGATCTGTGCTTTCCCAGACTCGGAAGGTCTCATGGTGCCCGTTCTCGGCAGAGCCTTTTTCCGAAACGGGAAACGTCCATCTACTTCTCCCACCAGGAAGGGGCCAGCCCTGAAAGCTGTTGCTGCTCTTCACCTTCCCTTGGCAGCCTATTCACAGGCACAACAGCACTGGGGATCTGTGCTTTCCCAGACTCGGAAGGTCTCATGGTGCCCGTTCTCGGCAGAGCCTTTTTCCCAAACGGGAAACGTCCGGCTCCTTCTCCCACCAGGAAGGGGCCAGCCCTGAAATCTGTTGCTGCTATAAACCTTCCCTGGGCAGCCTATTCACAGGCACAACAGCCCTGGGGATCTGTGCTTTCCCACAGATGCAAGGTCTCATGGTGCCCGTTCTCGGCAGATCCTTTTCCCGCAACGGGAAACGTCCGGCTCCTTCTCCCACCAGGAAGGGGCCAGCTCTGAAAGCTGCTGCTGGTCTTCACCTACCCACTGCAGCCTATTCACAGGCACAACAGCCCTGGGGATCTGTGCTTTCCCGGAGACGGAAGGTCTCATGGTGCCCGTTCTCGGTAGAGCCTTTTTCCAAAACGGGAAACATCCGGCTCCTTCTCCCAGCACGAAGGGGCCAGCCCTGAAAGCTGTTGTTGCTCTTCACCCTCCCTGGGCAGCCTATGCACAGGCACAACAGCACTGGGGATCTGTGCTTTCCGACAGACACAAGGTCTCATGGTGCCCATTCTCGGCAGAGCCTTTTTTCTGAAATTGGAAACGTCCGGCTCCTTCTCCCACCAGGAAGGGGCCAGCCCGGAAAGGTGTTGCTGCTCTTCACCTTCCCTTGGCAGCCTATTCACAGGCACAACAGCACTGGGGATCTGTGCTTTCCCAGACTCGGAAGGTCTCATGGTGCCCGTTCTCGGCAGAGCCTTTTTCCGAAACGGGAAACCTCCGGCTCCTCCTCCCGCCAGGAAGGGGCCAGCCCTGAAAGCTGTTGCTGCTCTTTACCCTCCCTGGGCAGCCTATTCACAAGCGCAACAGCAATGGGGATCTGTGCTTTCCCAGACTCGGAAGGTCTCATGGTGCCCGTTCTCGGCAGAGCCTTTTTCCGAAACGGGAAACGTCCATCTACTTCTCCCACCAGGAAGGGGCCAGCCCTGAAAGCTGTTGCTGCTCTTCACCTTCCCTTGGCAGCCTATTCACAGGCACAGCAGCCCTGGGGATCTGTGCTTTCCCACAGACGCAAGGTCTTATGGTGCCCATTCTCGGCCGAGCCTTCTTCCGAAACGGGAAAAGTCCATCTACTTCTCCCACCAGGAAGGGGCCAGCCCGGAAAGCTGTTGCTGCTCTTCACCTTCCCTTGGCAGCCTATGCACAGGCACAACAGCACTGGGGATCTGTGCTTTCCCACAGACGCAAGGTCTCATGGTGCCCGTTCTCAGCAGAACCTTTTTCGGAAACGGGAAACGTCCGGCTCCTTCTCCCACCAGGAAGGGGCCAGCCCGGAAAGCTGTTGCTGCTCTTCACCTTCCCTTGGCAGCCTATGCACAGGCACAACAGCACTGGGGATATGTGCTTTCCCAGAGATGGAAGGTCTCATGGTGCCCGTTCTCGGTAGAGCCTTTTTCCAAAACGGGAAACATCCGGCTCCTTCTCCCAGCACGAAGGGGCCAGCCCTGAAAGCTGTTGCTGCTCTTCACCCTCCCTGGGCAGCCTATGCACAGGCACAACAGCCCTGGGGATCTGTGCTTTCCGACAGACACAAGGTCTCATGGTGCCCATTCTCCGCAGAGCCTTTTTTCTGAAATGGGAAACGTCCGGCTCCTTCTCCCACCAGGAAGGGGCCAGCCCTGAAAGCTGTTGCTGTTCTTCACCTTCCCTGGGCAGCCTATTCACAGGCACAACAGCACTGGGGATCTGTGCTTTCCCAGACTCGGAAGGTCTCATGGTGCCCGTTCTCGGCAGAGCCTTTTTCCGAAACGGGAAACGTCCGGCTCCTCCTCCCGCCAGGAAGGGGCCAGCTCTGAAAGCTGTTGCTGCTCTTTACCCTCCCTGGGCAGCCTATTCACAAGCACAACAGCAATGGGGATCTGTGCTTTCCGACAGACACAAGGTCTCATGGTGCCCATTCTCGGCAGAGCCTTTTTTCTGAAATGGGAAACGTCCGGCTCCTTCTCCCACCAGGAAGGGGCCAGCCCTGAAATCTGTTGCTGCTAAAAACCTTCCCTTGGCAGCCTAATCAGAGGCACAACAGCCCTGGGGATCTGTACTTTCCCAGACTTGGAAGGTCTCATGGTGCCCGTTCTCGGCAGAGCCTTTTTCCGAAATGGGGAAAGTCCATCTACTTCTCCCACCAGGAAGGGGCCAGCCCTGAAAGCTGTTGCTGCTCTTCACATTCCCTTGGCAGCCTATGCACAGGCACAACAGCCCTGGGGAGCTGTGCTTTCCCAGACTCGGAAGGTCTCATGGTGCCCGTTCTCGGCAGAGCCTTTTTCCAAAACGGGAAACGTCCGGCTCCTTCTCCCACCAGGAAGGGGCCAGCCCTGAAAGCTGTTGCTGCTCTTCACCTTCCCTGGGCAGCCTATGCACAGGCACAACAGCACTGGGGATCTGTGCTTTCCCAGACTCGGAAGGTCTCATGGTGCCCGTTCTCGGCAGAGCCTTTTTCCAAAACAGGAAACGTCCGGCTCCTTCTCCCACCAGGAAGGGGCCAGCCCTGAAAGCTGTTGCTGCTCTTTACCCTCCCTGGGCAGCCTATTCACAAGCACAACAGCACTGGGGATCTGTGCTTTCCCAGACTCGGAAGGTCTCATGGTGCCCGTTCTCGGCAGAGCCTTTTTCCGAAACGGGAAACGTCCATCTACTTCTCCCACCAGGAAGGGGCCAGCCCTGAAAGCTGTTGCTGCTCTTCACCTTCCCTTGGCAGCCTATTCACAGGCACAACAGCACTGGGGATCTGTGCTTTCCCAGACTCGGAAGGTCTCATGGTGCCCGTTCTCGGCAGAGCCTTTTTCCCAAACGGGAAACGTCCGGCTCCTTCTCCCACCAGGAAGGGGCCAGCCCTGAAATCTGTTGCTGCTATAAACCTTCCCTGGGCAGCCTATTCACAGGCACAACAGCCCTGGGGATCTGTGCTTTCCCACAGATGCAAGGTCTCATGGTGCCCGTTCTCGGCAGAGCCTTTTCCCGCAACGGGAAACGTCCGGCTCCTTCTCCCACCAGGAAGGGGCCAGCTCTGAAAGCTGCTGCTGGTCTTCACCTACCCACTGCAGCCTATTCACAGGCACAACAGCCCTGGGGATCTGTGCTTTCCCGGAGACGGAAGGTCTCATGGTGCCCGTTCTCGGTAGAGCCTTTTTCCAAAACGGGAAACATCCGGCTCCTTCTCCCAGCACGAAGGGGCCAGCCCTGAAAGCTGTTGTTGCTCTTCACCCTCCCTGGGCAGCCTATGCACAGGCACAACAGCACTGGGGATCTGTGCTTTCCGACAGACACAAGGTCTCATGGTGCCCATTCTCGGCAGAGCCTTTTTTCTGAAATGGGAAACGTCCGGCTCCTTCTCCCACCAGGAAGGGGCCAGCCCGGAAAGCTGTTGCTGCTCTTCACCTTCCCTGGGCAGCCTATGCACAGGCACAACAGCCCTGGGGAGCTGTGCTTTCCCAGACTCGGAAGGTCTCATGGTGCCCGTTCTCGGCAGAGCCTTTTTCCAAAACGGGAAACGTCCGGCTCCTTCTCCCACCAGGAAGGGGCCAGCCCTGAAAGCTGTTGCTGCTCTTTACCCTCCCTGGGCAGCCTATTCACAAGCACAACAGCAATGGGGATCTGTGATTTCCCAGACTCGGAAGGTCTCATGGTGCCCGTTCTCGGCAGAGCCTTTTTCCAAAACGGGAAACGTCCATCTACTTCTCCCACCAGGAAGGGGCCAGCTCTGAAAGCTGCTGCTGGTCTTCACCTACCCACTGCAGCCTATTCACAGGCACAACAGCCCTGTGGATCTGTGCTTTCCCAGACTCGGAAGGTCTCATGGTGCCCGTTCTCGGCAGAGCCTTTTCCCGAAACGGGAAACGTCCGGCTCCTTCTCCCACCAGGAAGGGGCCAGCTCTGAAAGCTGCTGCTCGTCTTCACCTACCCACTGCAGCCTATTCACAGGCACAACAGCACTGGGGATCTGTGCTTTCCCAGACTCAGAAGGTCTCATGGTGCCCGTTCTCGGCAGAGCCTTTTTCCGAAACGGGAAACGTCCGGCTCCTTCTCCCACCAGGAAGGGGCCAGCCCTGAAAGCTGTTGCTGCTCTTCACCTTCCCTGTGCAGCCTATTCACAGGCACAACAGCCCTGGGGATCTGTGCTTTCCCACAGACGCAAGGTCTCATGGTGCCCGTTCTCGGCAGAGCCTTTTCCCGCAACGGGAAACGTCCGGCTCCTTCTCCCACCAGGAAGGGGCCAGCTCTGAAAGCTGCTGCTGGTCTTCACCTACCCACTGCAGGCTATTCACAGGCACAACAGCCCTGGGGATCTGTGCTTTCCCAGAGACGGAAGGTCTCATGGTGCCCGTTCTCGGTAGAGCCTTTTTCCAAAACGGGAAACATCCGGCTCCTTCTCCCAGCACGAAGGGGCCAGCCCTGAAAGCTGTTGTTGCTCTTCACCCTCCCTGGGCAGCCTATGCACAGGCAAAACAGCACTGGGGATCTGTGCTTTCCGACAGACACAAGGTCTCATGGTGCCCATTCTCGGCAGAGCCTTTTTTCTGAAATGGGAAACGTCCGGCTCCTTCTCCCACCAGGAAGGGGCCAGCCCTGAAAGCTGTTGCTGCTCTTTACCCTCCCTGGGCAGCCTATTCACAAGCACAACAGCAATGGGGATCTGTCATTTCCCAGACTCGGAAGGTCTCACGGTGCCCGTTCTCGGCAGAGCCTTTTTCGAAACGGGAAACGTCCATCTAATTCTCATACCAGGAAGGGGCCAGCCCTGAAAGCTGTTGCTGCTCTTCACCTTCCCTTGGCAGCCTATGCACAGGCACAACAGCACTGGGGATCTGTGCTTTCCCACAGACGCATGGTCTCATGGTGCCCGTTCTCGGCAGAGCCTTTTCCCGCAATGGGAAACGTCCGGCTCCTTCTCCCACCAGGAAGGGGCCAGCTCTGAAAGCTGCTGCTGGTGTTCACCTACCCACTGCAGCCTATTCACAGGCACAACAGCCCTGGGGATCTGTGCTTTCCCAGACTCGGAAGGTCTCATGGTGCCCGTTCTCGGCAGAGCCTTTTCCCGAAACGGGAAACGTCCGGCTCATTCTCCCACCAGGAAGGGGCCAGCCCTGAAAGCTGTTGCTGCTCTTTACCCTCCCTGGGCAGCCTATGCACAGGCACAACAGCACTGGGGATCTGTGCTTTCCGACAGACACAAGGTCTCATGGTGCCCATTCTCGGCAGAGCCTTTTTTCTGAAATGGGAAATGTCCGGCTCATCCTCCCATCAGGAAGGGGCCAGCCCTGAAATCTGTTGCTGCTCTTCACCTTCCCTGGGCAGCCTATTCACAGGCACAACAGCCCTGGGGATCTGTGCTTTCCCACAGACGCAAGGTCTTATGGTGCCAATTCTCGGCCGAGCCTTTTTCGGAAACGGGAAAAGTCCATCTACTTCTCCCACCAGGAAGGGGCCAGCCCGGAAAGCTGTTGCTGCTCTTCACCTTCCCTTGGCAGCCTATGCACAGGCACAACAGCACTGGGGATCTGTGCTTTCCCACAGACGCAAGGTCTCATGGTGCCCGTTCTCAGCAGAACCTTTTTCCAAAACAGGAAACGTCCGGCTCCTTCTCCCACCAGGAAGGGGCCAGCCCTGAAAGCTGTTGCTGCTCTTCACCTTCCCTTGGCGCCCTATTCACAGGCACAACAGCACTGGGGATCTGTGCTTTCCCAGAGACGGAAGGTCTCATGTTGCCCGTTCTCGGTAGAGCCTTTTTCCAAAACGGGAAACATCCGGCTCCTTCTCCCACCAGGAAGGGGCCAGCCCTGAAAGCTGTTGCTGCTCTTCACCCTCCCTGGGCAGCCTATGCACAGGCACAACAGCCCTGGGGATCTGTGCTTTCCGACAGACACAAGGTCTCATTGTGCCCATTCTCCGCAGAGCATTTTTTCTGAAATGGGAAACGTCCGGCTCCTTCTCCCACCAGGAAGGGGCCAGCCCTGAAAGCTGTTGCTGCTATAAACCTTCCCTTGGCAGCCTATGCACAGGCACAACAGCCCTGGGGAGCTGTGCTTTCCCAGACTCGGAAGGTCTCATGGTGCCCGTTCTCGGCAGAGCCTTTTTCCAAAACGGGAAACGTCCGGCTCCTTCTCCCACCAGGAAGGGGCCAGCCCTGAAAGCTGTTGCTGCTCTTTACCCTCCCTGGGCAGCCTATTCACAAGCACAACAGCAATGGGGATCTGTGATTTCCCAGACTCGGAAGGTCTCATGGTGCCCGTTCTCGACAGAGCCTTTTTCGAAACGGGAAACGTCCATCTACTTCTCCCACCAGGAAGGGGACAGCCCTGAAAGCTGTTGCTGCTCTTCACCTTCCCTTGGCAGCCTATGCACAGGCACAACAGCACTGGGGATCTGTGCTTTCCCACAGACGCATGGTCTCATGGTGCCCGTTCTCGGCAGAGCCTTTTCCCGCAATGGGAAACGTCCGGCTCCTTCTCCCACCAGGAAGGGGCCAGCTCTGAAAGCTGCTGCTGGTCTTCACCTACCCACTGCAGCCTATTCACAGGCACAACAGCCCTGGGGATCTGTGCTTTCCCAGACTCGGAAGGTCTCATGGTGCCCGTTCTCGGCAGAGCCTTTTCCCGAAACGGGAAACGTCCGGCTCCTTCTCCCACCAGGAAGGGGCCAGCCCTGAAAGCTGTTGCTGCTCTTCACCTTCCCTTGGCAGCCTATGCACAGGCACAACAGCCCTGGGGATCTGTGCTTTCCCAGACTCGGAAGGTCTCATGGTGCCCGTTCTCGGCAGAGCCTTTTTCCAAAACGGGAAACGTACGGCTCCTTCTCCCACCAGGAAGGGGCCAGCCCTGAAAGCTGTTGCTGCTCTTCACCTTCCCTTGGCAGTCTATTCAGAGGCACAACAGCACTGGGGATCTGTGCTTTCCCACAGACGCAAGGTCTCATGGTGCCCGTTCTCGGCAGAGCCTTTTTCCCAAACGGGAAACGTCCGGCTCCTTCTCCCAGCAGGAAGGGGCCAGCCAGGAAAGCTGTTGCTGCTCTTCACCTTCCCTTGGCAGCCTATGCACAGGCACAACAGCACTGGGGATCTGTGCTTTCCCACAGACGCAAGGTCTCATGGTGCCCGTTCTCAGCGGAACCTTTTTCGGAAACGGGAAACGTCCGGCTCCTTCTCCCACCAGGAAGGGGCCAGCCCGGAAAGCTGTTGCTGCTCTTCACCTTCCCTTGGCACCCTATTCACAGGCACAACAGCACTGGGGATCTGTGCTTTCCTAGAGACGGAAGGTCTCATGGTGCTCGTTCTCGGTAGAGCCTTTTTCCAAAACGGGAAACATCCGGCTCCTTCTCCCAGCAGGAAGGGGCCAGCCCTGAAAGCTGTTGCTGCTCTTCACCGTCCCTGGGCAGCCTATGCACAGGCACAACAGCACTGGGGATCTGTGCTTTCCCACAGGCGGGAGGTCTCATGGTGCCCATTCTCGGCAGAGCCTTTTTTCTGAAATGGGAAACGTCCGGCTCCTTCTCCCACCAGGAAGGGGCCAGCCCTGAAATCTGTTGCTGCTAAAAACCTTCCCTTGGCAGGCTATTCACAGGCACAACAGCCCTGGGGATCTGTGCTTTCCCAGACTCGGAAGGTCTCATGGTGCCCGTTCTCGGCAGAGCCTTTTTCCGAAACGGGAAAAGTCCATCTACTTCTCCCACCAGGAAGGGGCCAGCCCTGAAAGCTGTTGCTGCTCTTCACCTTCCCTTGGCAGCCTATTCACAGGCACAACAGCACTGGGGATCTGTGCTTTCCCACAGACGCAAGGTCTCATGGTGCCCGTTCTCGGCAGAGCCTTTTTCTGAATCGGGAAACGTCCGGCTCCTTCTCCCACCAGGAAGGGGCCAGCCCGGAAAGCTGTTGCTGCTCTTCACCTTCCCTGGGCAGCCTATGCACAGGCACAACAGCCCTGGGGATCTGTGCTTTCCCACAGACGCAAGGTCTCATGGTGCCCGTTCTCGGTAGAGCCTTTTTCCAAAACGGGAAACGTCCGGCTCCTTCTCCCACCAGGAAGGGGCCAGCCCGGAAAGCTGTTGCTGCTCTTCACCTTCCCTTGGCAGCCTATGCACAGGCACAACAGCCCTGGGGAGCTGTGCTTTCCCACAGACGCAAGGTCTCATGGTGCCCGTTCTCGGCAGAGCCTTTTTCTGAAACGGGAAACGTCCGGCTCCTTCTCCCACCAGGAAGGGGCCAGCCCTGAAAGCTGTTGCTGCTCTTTACCCTCCCTGGGCAGCCTATGCACAGGCACAACAGCACTGGGGATCTGTGCTTTCCCAGACTCGGAAGGTCTCATGGTGCCCGTTCTCGGCAGAGCCTTTTTCCAAAACGGGAAAACTCCATCTACTTCTCCCACCAGGAAGGGGCCAGCCCTGAAAGCTGTTGCTGCTCTTTACCCTCCCTGGGCAGCCTATGCACAGGCACAACAGCACTGGGGATCTGTGCTTTCCGACAGACACAATGTCTCATGGTGCCCATTCTCGGCAGAGCCTTTTTTCTGAAATGGGAAATGTCCGGCTCATCCTCCCATCAGGAAGGGGCCAGCCCTGAAATCTGTTGCTGCTCTTCACCTTCCCTGGGCAGCCTATTCACAGGCACAACAGCCCTGGGGATCTGTGCTTTCCCAGACTCGGAAGGTCTCATGGTGCCCGTTCTCGGCAGAGCCTTTTTCCGAAACGGGAAAAGTCCATCTACTTCTCCCACCAGGAAGGGGCCAGCCCTGAAAGCTGTTGCTGCTCTTCACCTTCCCTTGGCAGCCTATGCACAGGCACAACAGCACTGGGGATCTGTGCTTTCCCACAGACGCAAGGTCTCATGGTACCCGTTCTCAGCAGAACCTTTTTCCAAAACAGGAAACGTCCGGCTCATTCTCACACCAGGAAGGGGCCAGCCCTGAAAGCTGTTGCTGCTCTTCACCTTCCCTTGGCGCCCTATTCACAGGCACAACAGCACTGGGGATCTGTGCTTTCCCAGAGACGGAAGGTCTCATGTTGCCCGTTCTCGGCAGAGCCTTTTTCCAAAACGGGAAACATCCGGCTCATCTCCCACCAGGAAGGGGCCAGCCCTGAAAGCTGTTGCTGCTCTTCACCCTCCCTGGGCAGCCTATGCACAGGCACAACAGTACTGGGGATCTGTGCTTTCCCACAGACACAAGGTCTCATGGTGCCCATTCTCCGCAGAGCATTTTTTCTGAAATGGGAAACGTCCGGCTCCTTCTCCCACCAGGAAGGGGCCAGCCCGGAAAGCTGTTGCTGCTCTTCACCTTCCCTTGGCAGCCTATGCACAGGCACAACAGCCCTGGGGATCTGTGCTTTCCCAGACTCGGAAGGTCTCATGGTGCCCGTTCTCGGCAGAGCCTTTTCCCGAAACGGGAAACGTCCGGCTCATTCTCCCACCAGGAAGGGGCCAGCCCTGAAAGCTGTTGCTGCTCTTTACCCTCCCTGGGCAGCCTATTCACAAGCACAACAGCAATGGGGATCTGTCATTTCCCAGACTCGGAAGGTCTCACGGTGCCCGTTCTCGGCAGAGCCTTTTTCGAAACGGGAAACGTCCATCTAATTCTCATACCAGGAAGGGGCCAGCCCTGAAAGCTGTTGCTGCTCTTCACCTTCCCTTGGCAGCCTATGCACAGGCACAACAGCACTGGGGATCTGTGCTTTCCCACAGACGCATGGTCTCATGGTGCCCGTTCTCGGCAGAGCCTTTTCCCGCAATGGGAAACGTCCGGCTCCTTCTCCCACCAGGAAGGGGCCAGCTCTGAAAGCTGCTGCTGGTGTTCACCTACCCACTGCAGCCTATTCACAGGCACAACAGCCCTGGGGATCTGTGCTTTCCCAGACTCGGAAGGTCTCATGGTGCCCGTTCTCGGCAGAGCCTTTTCCCGAAACGGGAAACGTCCGGCTCATTCTCCCACCAGGAAGGGGCCAGCCCTGAAAGCTGTTGCTGCTCTTTACCCTCCCTGGGCAGCCTATGCACAGGCACAACAGCACTGGGGATCTGTGCTTTCCGACAGACACAAGGTCTCATGGTGCCCATTCTCGGCAGAGCCTTTTTTCTGAAATGGGAAATGTCCGGCTCATCCTCCCATCAGGAAGGGGCCAGCCCTGAAATCTGTTGCTGCTCTTCACCTTCCCTGGGCAGCCTATTCACAGGCACAACAGCCCTGGGGATCTGTGCTTTCCCACAGACGCAAGGTCTTATGGTGCCAATTCTCGGCCGAGCCTTTTTCGGAAACGGGAAAAGTCCATCTACTTCTCCCACCAGGAAGGGGCCAGCCCGGAAAGCTGTTGCTGCTCTTCACCTTCCCTTGGCAGCCTATGCACAGGCACAACAGCACTGGGGATCTGTGCTTTCCCACAGACGCAAGGTCTCATGGTGCCCGTTCTCAGCAGAACCTTTTTCCAAAACAGGAAACGTCCGGCTCCTTCTCCCACCAGGAAGGGGCCAGCCCTGAAAGCTGTTGCTGCTCTTCACCTTCCCTTGGCGCCCTATTCACAGGCACAACAGCACTGGGGATCTGTGCTTTCCCAGAGACGGAAGGTCTCATGTTGCCCGTTCTCGGTAGAGCCTTTTTCCAAAACGGGAAACATCCGGCTCCTTCTCCCACCAGGAAGGGGCCAGCCCTGAAAGCTGTTGCTGCTCTTCACCCTCCCTGGGCAGCCTATGCACAGGCACAACAGCCCTGGGGATCTGTGCTTTCCGACAGACACAAGGTCTCATTGTGCCCATTCTCCGCAGAGCATTTTTTCTGAAATGGGAAACGTCCGGCTCCTTCTCCCACCAGGAAGGGGCCAGCCCTGAAAGCTGTTGCTGCTATAAACCTTCCCTTGGCAGCCTATGCACAGGCACAACAGCCCTGGGGAGCTGTGCTTTCCCAGACTCGGAAGGTCTCATGGTGCCCGTTCTCGGCAGAGCCTTTTTCCAAAACGGGAAACGTCCGGCTCCTTCTCCCACCAGGAAGGGGCCAGCCCTGAAAGCTGTTGCTGCTCTTTACCCTCCCTGGGCAGCCTATTCACAAGCACAACAGCAATGGGGATCTGTGATTTCCCAGACTCGGAAGGTCTCATGGTGCCCGTTCTCGACAGAGCCTTTTTCGAAACGGGAAACGTCCATCTACTTCTCCCACCAGGAAGGGGACAGCCCTGAAAGCTGTTGCTGCTCTTCACCTTCCCTTGGCAGCCTATGCACAGGCACAACAGCACTGGGGATCTGTGCTTTCCCACAGACGCATGGTCTCATGGTGCCCGTTCTCGGCAGAGCCTTTTCCCGCAATGGGAAACGTCCGGCTCCTTCTCCCACCAGGAAGGGGCCAGCTCTGAAAGCTGCTGCTGGTCTTCACCTACCCACTGCAGCCTATTCACAGGCACAACAGCCCTGGGGATCTGTGCTTTCCCAGACTCGGAAGGTCTCATGGTGCCCGTTCTCGGCAGAGCCTTTTCCCGAAACGGGAAACGTCCGGCTCCTTCTCCCACCAGGAAGGGGCCAGCCCTGAAAGCTGTTGCTGCTCTTCACCTTCCCTTGGCAGCCTATGCACAGGCACAACAGCCCTGGGGATCTGTGCTTTCCCAGACTCGGAAGGTCTCATGGTGCCCGTTCTCGGCAGAGCCTTTTTCCAAAACGGGAAACGTACGGCTCCTTCTCCCACCAGGAAGGGGCCAGCCCTGAAAGCTGTTGCTGCTCTTCACCTTCCCTTGGCAGTCTATTCAGAGGCACAACAGCACTGGGGATCTGTGCTTTCCCACAGACGCAAGGTCTCATGGTGCCCGTTCTCGGCAGAGCCTTTTTCCCAAACGGGAAACGTCCGGCTCCTTCTCCCAGCAGGAAGGGGCCAGCCAGGAAAGCTGTTGCTGCTCTTCACCTTCCCTTGGCAGCCTATGCACAGGCACAACAGCACTGGGGATCTGTGCTTTCCCACAGACGCAAGGTCTCATGGTGCCCGTTCTCAGCGGAACCTTTTTCGGAAACGGGAAACGTCCGGCTCCTTCTCCCACCAGGAAGGGGCCAGCCCGGAAAGCTGTTGCTGCTCTTCACCTTCCCTTGGCACCCTATTCACAGGCACAACAGCACTGGGGATCTGTGCTTTCCTAGAGACGGAAGGTCTCATGGTGCTCGTTCTCGGTAGAGCCTTTTTCCAAAACGGGAAACATCCGGCTCCTTCTCCCAGCAGGAAGGGGCCAGCCCTGAAAGCTGTTGCTGCTCTTCACCGTCCCTGGGCAGCCTATGCACAGGCACAACAGCACTGGGGATCTGTGCTTTCCCACAGGCGGGAGGTCTCATGGTGCCCATTCTCGGCAGAGCCTTTTTTCTGAAATGGGAAACGTCCGGCTCCTTCTCCCACCAGGAAGGGGCCAGCCCTGAAATCTGTTGCTGCTAAAAACCTTCCCTTGGCAGGCTATTCACAGGCACAACAGCCCTGGGGATCTGTGCTTTCCCAGACTCGGAAGGTCTCATGGTGCCCGTTCTCGGCAGAGCCTTTTTCCGAAACGGGAAAAGTCCATCTACTTCTCCCACCAGGAAGGGGCCAGCCCTGAAAGCTGTTGCTGCTCTTCACCTTCCCTTGGCAGCCTATTCACAGGCACAACAGCACTGGGGATCTGTGCTTTCCCACAGACGCAAGGTCTCATGGTGCCCGTTCTCGGCAGAGCCTTTTTCTGAATCGGGAAACGTCCGGCTCCTTCTCCCACCAGGAAGGGGCCAGCCCGGAAAGCTGTTGCTGCTCTTCACCTTCCCTGGGCAGCCTATGCACAGGCACAACAGCCCTGGGGATCTGTGCTTTCCCACAGACGCAAGGTCTCATGGTGCCCGTTCTCGGTAGAGCCTTTTTCCAAAACGGGAAACGTCCGGCTCCTTCTCCCACCAGGAAGGGGCCAGCCCGGAAAGCTGTTGCTGCTCTTCACCTTCCCTTGGCAGCCTATGCACAGGCACAACAGCCCTGGGGAGCTGTGCTTTCCCACAGACGCAAGGTCTCATGGTGCCCGTTCTCGGCAGAGCCTTTTTCTGAAACGGGAAACGTCCGGCTCCTTCTCCCACCAGGAAGGGGCCAGCCCTGAAAGCTGTTGCTGCTCTTTACCCTCCCTGGGCAGCCTATGCACAGGCACAACAGCACTGGGGATCTGTGCTTTCCCAGACTCGGAAGGTCTCATGGTGCCCGTTCTCGGCAGAGCCTTTTTCCAAAACGGGAAAACTCCATCTACTTCTCCCACCAGGAAGGGGCCAGCCCTGAAAGCTGTTGCTGCTCTTTACCCTCCCTGGGCAGCCTATGCACAGGCACAACAGCACTGGGGATCTGTGCTTTCCGACAGACACAATGTCTCATGGTGCCCATTCTCGGCAGAGCCTTTTTTCTGAAATGGGAAATGTCCGGCTCATCCTCCCATCAGGAAGGGGCCAGCCCTGAAATCTGTTGCTGCTCTTCACCTTCCCTGGGCAGCCTATTCACAGGCACAACAGCCCTGGGGATCTGTGCTTTCCCAGACTCGGAAGGTCTCATGGTGCCCGTTCTCGGCAGAGCCTTTTTCCGAAACGGGAAAAGTCCATCTACTTCTCCCACCAGGAAGGGGCCAGCCCTGAAAGCTGTTGCTGCTCTTCACCTTCCCTTGGCAGCCTATGCACAGGCACAACAGCACTGGGGATCTGTGCTTTCCCACAGACGCAAGGTCTCATGGTACCCGTTCTCAGCAGAACCTTTTTCCAAAACAGGAAACGTCCGGCTCATTCTCACACCAGGAAGGGGCCAGCCCTGAAAGCTGTTGCTGCTCTTCACCTTCCCTTGGCGCCCTATTCACAGGCACAACAGCACTGGGGATCTGTGCTTTCCCAGAGACGGAAGGTCTCATGTTGCCCGTTCTCGGCAGAGCCTTTTTCCAAAACGGGAAACATCCGGCTCCTTCTCCCACCAGGAAGGGGCCAGCCCTGAAAGCTGTTGCTGCTCTTCACCCTCCCTGGGCAGCCTATGCACAGGCACAACAGTACTGGGGATCTGTGCTTTCCCACAGACACAAGGTCTCATGGTGCCCATTCTCCGCAGAGCATTTTTTCTGAAATGGGAAACGTCCGGCTCCTTCTCCCACCAGGAAGGGGCCAGCCCGGAAAGCTGTTGCTGCTCTTCACCTTCCCTTGGCAGCCTATGCACAGGCACAACAGCCCTGGGGATCTGTGCTTTCCCAGACTCGGAAGGTCTCATGGTGCCCGTTCTCGGCAGAGCCTTTTCCCGAAACGGGAAACGTCCGGCTCATTCTCCCACCAGGAAGGGGCCAGCCCTGAAAGCTGTTGCTGCTCTTTACCCTCCCTGGGCAGCCTATGCACAGGCACAACAGCACTGGGGATCTGTGCTTTCCGACAGACACAAGGTCTCATGGTGCCCATTCTCGGCAGAGCCTTTTTTCTGAAATGGGAAATGTCCGGCTCATCCTCCCATCAGGAAGGGGCCAGCCCTGAAATCTGTTGCTGCTCTTCACCTTCCCTGGGCAGCCTATTCACAGGCACAACAGCCCTGGGGATCTGTGCTTTCCCACAGACGCAAGGTCTTATGGTGCCAATTCTCGGCCGAGCCTTTTTCGGAAACGGGAAAAGTCCATCTACTTCTCCCACCAGGAAGGGGCCAGCCCGGAAAGCTGTTGCTGCTCTTCACCTTCCCTTGGCAGCCTATGCACAGGCACAACAGCACTGGGGATCTGTGCTTTCCCACAGACGCAAGGTCTCATGGTGCCCGTTCTCAGCAGAACCTTTTTCCAAAACAGGAAACGTCCGGCTCCTTCTCCCACCAGGAAGGGGCCAGCCCTGAAAGCTGTTGCTGCTCTTCACCTTCCCTTGGCGCCCTATTCACAGGCACAACAGCACTGGGGATCTGTGCTTTCCCAGAGACGGAAGGTCTCATGTTGCCCGTTCTCGGTAGAGCCTTTTTCCAAAACGGGAAACATCCGGCTCCTTCTCCCACCAGGAAGGGGCCAGCCCTGAAAGCTGTTGCTGCTCTTCACCCTCCCTGGGCAGCCTATGCACAGGCACAACAGCCCTGGGGATCTGTGCTTTCCGACAGACACAAGGTCTCATTGTGCCCATTCTCCGCAGAGCATTTTTTCTGAAATGGGAAACGTCCGGCTCCTTCTCCCACCAGGAAGGGGCCAGCCCTGAAAGCTGTTGCTGCTATAAACCTTCCCTTGGCAGCCTATGCACAGGCACAACAGCCCTGGGGAGCTGTGCTTTCCCAGACTCGGAAGGTCTCATGGTGCCCGTTCTCGGCAGAGCCTTTTTCCAAAACGGGAAACGTCCGGCTCCTTCTCCCACCAGGAAGGGGCCAGCCCTGAAAGCTGTTGCTGCTCTTTACCCTCCCTGGGCAGCCTATTCACAAGCACAACAGCAATGGGGATCTGTGATTTCCCAGACTCGGAAGGTCTCATGGTGCCCGTTCTCGACAGAGCCTTTTTCGAAACGGGAAACGTCCATCTACTTCTCCCACCAGGAAGGGGACAGCCCTGAAAGCTGTTGCTGCTCTTCACCTTCCCTTGGCAGCCTATGCACAGGCACAACAGCACTGGGGATCTGTGCTTTCCCACAGACGCATGGTCTCATGGTGCCCGTTCTCGGCAGAGCCTTTTCCCGCAATGGGAAACGTCCGGCTCCTTCTCCCACCAGGAAGGGGCCAGCTCTGAAAGCTGCTGCTGGTCTTCACCTACCCACTGCAGCCTATTCACAGGCACAACAGCCCTGGGGATCTGTGCTTTCCCAGACTCGGAAGGTCTCATGGTGCCCGTTCTCGGCAGAGCCTTTTCCCGAAACGGGAAACGTCCGGCTCCTTCTCCCACCAGGAAGGGGCCAGCCCTGAAAGCTGTTGCTGCTCTTCACCTTCCCTTGGCAGCCTATGCACAGGCACAACAGCCCTGGGGATCTGTGCTTTCCCAGACTCGGAAGGTCTCATGGTGCCCGTTCTCGGCAGAGCCTTTTTCCAAAACGGGAAACGTACGGCTCCTTCTCCCACCAGGAAGGGGCCAGCCCTGAAAGCTGTTGCTGCTCTTCACCTTCCCTTGGCAGTCTATTCAGAGGCACAACAGCACTGGGGATCTGTGCTTTCCCACAGACGCAAGGTCTCATGGTGCCCGTTCTCGGCAGAGCCTTTTTCCCAAACGGGAAACGTCCGGCTCCTTCTCCCAGCAGGAAGGGGCCAGCCAGGAAAGCTGTTGCTGCTCTTCACCTTCCCTTGGCAGCCTATGCACAGGCACAACAGCACTGGGGATCTGTGCTTTCCCACAGACGCAAGGTCTCATGGTGCCCGTTCTCAGCGGAACCTTTTTCGGAAACGGGAAACGTCCGGCTCCTTCTCCCACCAGGAAGGGGCCAGCCCGGAAAGCTGTTGCTGCTCTTCACCTTCCCTTGGCACCCTATTCACAGGCACAACAGCACTGGGGATCTGTGCTTTCCTAGAGACGGAAGGTCTCATGGTGCTCGTTCTCGGTAGAGCCTTTTTCCAAAACGGGAAACATCCGGCTCCTTCTCCCAGCAGGAAGGGGCCAGCCCTGAAAGCTGTTGCTGCTCTTCACCGTCCCTGGGCAGCCTATGCACAGGCACAACAGCACTGGGGATCTGTGCTTTCCCACAGGCGGGAGGTCTCATGGTGCCCATTCTCGGCAGAGCCTTTTTTCTGAAATGGGAAACGTCCGGCTCCTTCTCCCACCAGGAAGGGGCCAGCCCTGAAATCTGTTGCTGCTAAAAACCTTCCCTTGGCAGGCTATTCACAGGCACAACAGCCCTGGGGATCTGTGCTTTCCCAGACTCGGAAGGTCTCATGGTGCCCGTTCTCGGCAGAGCCTTTTTCCGAAACGGGAAAAGTCCATCTACTTCTCCCACCAGGAAGGGGCCAGCCCTGAAAGCTGTTGCTGCTCTTCACCTTCCCTTGGCAGCCTATTCACAGGCACAACAGCACTGGGGATCTGTGCTTTCCCACAGACGCAAGGTCTCATGGTGCCCGTTCTCGGCAGAGCCTTTTTCTGAATCGGGAAACGTCCGGCTCCTTCTCCCACCAGGAAGGGGCCAGCCCGGAAAGCTGTTGCTGCTCTTCACCTTCCCTGGGCAGCCTATGCACAGGCACAACAGCCCTGGGGATCTGTGCTTTCCCACAGACGCAAGGTCTCATGGTGCCCGTTCTCGGTAGAGCCTTTTTCCAAAACGGGAAACGTCCGGCTCCTTCTCCCACCAGGAAGGGGCCAGCCCGGAAAGCTGTTGCTGCTCTTCACCTTCCCTTGGCAGCCTATGCACAGGCACAACAGCCCTGGGGAGCTGTGCTTTCCCACAGACGCAAGGTCTCATGGTGCCCGTTCTCGGCAGAGCCTTTTTCTGAAACGGGAAACGTCCGGCTCCTTCTCCCACCAGGAAGGGGCCAGCCCTGAAAGCTGTTGCTGCTCTTTACCCTCCCTGGGCAGCCTATGCACAGGCACAACAGCACTGGGGATCTGTGCTTTCCCAGACTCGGAAGGTCTCATGGTGCCCGTTCTCGGCAGAGCCTTTTTCCAAAACGGGAAAACTCCATCTACTTCTCCCACCAGGAAGGGGCCAGCCCTGAAAGCTGTTGCTGCTCTTTACCCTCCCTGGGCAGCCTATGCACAGGCACAACAGCACTGGGGATCTGTGCTTTCCGACAGACACAATGTCTCATGGTGCCCATTCTCGGCAGAGCCTTTTTTCTGAAATGGGAAATGTCCGGCTCATCCTCCTATCAGGAAGGGGCCAGCCCTGAAATCTGTTGCTGCTCTTCACCTTCCCTGGGCAGCCTATTCACAGGCACAACAGCCCTGGGGATCTGTGCTTTCCCACAGACGCAAGGTCTTATGGTGCCAATTCTCGGCCGAGCCTTTTTCGGAAACGGGAAAAGTCCATCTACTTCTCCCACCAGGAAGGGGCCAGCCCGGAAAGCTGTTGCTGCTCTTCACCTTCCCTTGGCAGCCTATGCACAGGCACAACAGCACTGGGGATCTGTGCTTTCCCACAGACGCAAGGTCTCATGGTGCCCGTTCTCAGCAGAACCTTTTTCCAAAACAGGAAACGTCCGGCTCATTCTCACACCAGGAAGGGGCCAGCCCTGAAAGCTGTTGCTGCTCTTCACCTTCCCTTGGCGCCCTATTCACAGGCACAACAGCACTGGGGATCTGTGCTTTCCCAGAGACGGAAGGTCTCATGTTGCCCGTTCTCGGCAGAGCCTTTTTCCAAAACGGGAAACATCCGGCTCCTTCTCCCACCAGGAAGGGGCCAGCCCTGAAAGCTGTTGCTGCTCTTCACCCTCCCTGGGCAGCCTATGCACAGGCACAACAGTACTGGGGATCTGTGCTTTCCCACAGACACAAGGTCTCATGGTGCCCATTCTCCGCAGAGCATTTTTTCTGAAATGGGAAACGTCCGGCTCCTTCTCCCACCAGGAAGGGGCCAGCCCGGAAAGCTGTTGCTGCTCTTCACCTTCCCTTGGCAGCCTATGCACAGGCACAACAGCCCTGGGGAGCTGTGCTTTCCCAGACTCGGAAGGTCTCATGGTGCCCGTTCTCGGCAGAGCCTTTTTCCAAAACGGGAAACGTCCGGCTCCTTCTCCCACCAGGAAGGGGCCAGCCCTGAAAGCTGTTGCTGCTCTTTACCCTCCCTGGGCAGCCTATTCACAAGCACAACAGCAATGGGGATCTGTGATTTCCCAGACTCGGAAGGTCTCATGGTGCCCGTTCTCGACAGAGCCTTTTTCGAAACGGGAAACGTCCATCTACTTCTCCCACCAGGAAGGGGCCAGCCCTGAAAGCTGTTGCTGCTCTTCACCTTGCCTTGGCAGCCTATGCACAGGCACAACAGCACTGGGGATCTGTGCTTTCCCACAGACGCATGGTCTCATGGTGCCCGTTCTCGGCAGAGCCTTTTCCCGCAATGGGAAACGTCCGGCTCCTTCTCCCACCAGGAAGGGGCCAGCTCTGAAAGCTGCTGCTGGTCTTCACCTACCCACTGCAGCCTATTCACAGGCACAACAGCCCTGGGGATCTGTGCTTTCCCAGACTCGGAAGGTCTCATGGTGCCCGTTCTCGGCAGAGCCTTTTCCCGAAACGGGAAACCTCCGGCTCCTACTCCCACCAGGAAGGGGCCAGCCCTGAAAGCTGTTGCTGCTCTTCACCTTCCCTTGGCAGCCTATGCACAGGCACAACAGCCCTGGGGATCTGTGCTTTCCCAGACTCGGAAGGTCTCATGGTGCCCGTTCTCGGCAGAGCCTTTTTCCAAAACGGGAAACGTACGGCTCCTTCTCCCAGCAGGAAGGGGCCAGCCCTGAAAGCTGTTGCTGCTCTTCACCTTCCCTTGGCAGTCTATTCAGAGGCACAACAGCACTGGGGATCTGTGCTTTCCCACAGACGCAAGGTCTCATGGTGCCCGTTCTCGGCAGAGCCTTTTTCCCAAACGGGAAACGTCCGGCTCCTTCTCCCAGCAGGAAGGGGCCAGCCAGGAAAGCTGTTGCTGCTCTTCACCTTCCCTTGGCAGCCTATGCACAGGCACAACAGCACTGGGGATCTGTGCTTTCCCACAGACGCAAGGTCTCATGGTGCCCGTTCTCAGCGGAACCTTTTTCGGAAACGGGAAACGTCCGGCTCCTTCTCCCACCAGGAAGGGGCCAGCCCTGAAAGCTGTTGCTGCTCTTCACCTTCCCTTGGCACCCTATTCACAGGCACAACAGCACTGGGGATCTGTGCTTTCCTAGAGACGGAAGGTCTCATGGTGCTCGTTCTCGGCAGAGCCTTTTTCCAAAACGGGAAACATCCGGCTCCTTCTCCCAGCAGGAAGGGGCCAGCCCTGAAAGCTGTTGCTGCTCTTCACCCTCCCTGGGCAGCCTATGCACAGGCACAACAGCACTGGGGATCTGTGCTTTCCCACAGGCGGGAGGTCTCATGGTGCCCATTCTCGGCAGAGCCTTTTTTCTGAAATGGGAAACGTCCGGCTCCTTCTCCCACCAGGAAGGGGCCAGCCCTGAAATCTGTTGCTGCTAAAAACCTTCCCTTGGCAGGCTATTCACAGGCACAACAGCCCTGGGGATCTGTGCTTTCCCAGACTCGGAAGGTCTCATGGTGCCCGTTCTCGGCAGAGCCTTTTTCCGAAACGGGAAAAGTCCATCTACTTCTCCCACCAGGAATGGGCCAGCCCTGAAAGCTGTTGCTGCTCTTCACCTTCCCTTGGCAGCCTATTCACAGGCACAACAGCACTGGGGATCTGTGCTTTCCCACAGACGCAAGGTCTCATGGTGCCCGTTCTTGGCAGAGCCTTTTTCTGAATCGGGAAACGTCCGGCTCCTTCTCCCACCAGGAAGGGGCCAGCCCGGAAAGCTGTTGCTGCTCTTCACCTTCCCTTGGCAGCCTATGCACAGGCACAACAGCCCTGGGGAGCTGTGCTTTCCCACAGACGCAAGGTCTCATGGTGCCCGTTCTCGGTAGAGCCTTTTTCCAAAACGGGAAACGTCCGGCTCCTCCTCCCACCAGGAAGGGGCCAGCCCGGAAAGCTGTTGCTGCTCTTCACCTTCCCTTGGCAGCCTATGCACAGGCACAACAGCCCTGGGGAGCTGTGCTTTCCCACAGACGCAAGGTCTCATGGTGCCCGTTCTCGGCAGAGCCTTTTTCTGAAACGGGAAACGTCCGGCTACTTCTCCCACCAGGAAGGGGCCAGCCCTGAAAGCTGTTGCTGCTCTTTACCCTCCCTGGGCAGCCTATGCACAGGCACAACAGCACTGGGGATCTGTGCTTTCCCAGACTCGGAAGGTCTCATGGTGCCCGTTCTCGGCAGAGCCTTTTTCCAAAACGGGAAAACTGCATCTACTTCTCCCACCAGGAAGGGGCCAGCCCTGAAAGCTGTTGCTGCTCTTTACCCTCCCTGGGCAGCCTATGCACAGGCACAACAGCACTGGGGATCTGTGCTTTCCGACAGACACAAGGTCTCATGGTGCCCATTCTCGGCAGAGCCTTTTCCCGAAACGGGAAACGTCCGGCTCATCCTCCCATCAGGAAGGGGCCAGCCCTGAAATCTGTTGCTGCTAAAAACCTTCCCTTGGCAGCCTATTCACAGGCACAACAGCACTGGGGATCTGTGCTTTCCCACACTCGGAAGGTCTCATGGTGCCCGTTCTCGGCAGAGCCTTTTTCCGAAACGGGAAAACTCCATCTACTTCTCCCACCAGGAAGGGGCCAGCCCGGAAAGCTGTTGCTGCTCTTCACCTTCCCTTAGCAGCCTATTCACAGGCACAACAGCCCTGGGGATCTGTGCTTTCCCACAGACGCAAGGTCTCATGGTGCCCGTTCTCGGCAGAGCCTTTTTCTGAATCGGGAAACGTCCGGCTCCTTTTCCCACCAGGAAGGGGCCAGCCCGGAAAGCTGTTGCTGCTCTTCACCTTCCCTGGGCAGCCTATGCACAGGCACAACAGCACTGGGGATCTGTGCTTTCCCACAGACGCAAGGTCTCATGTTGCCCGTTCTCGGTAGAGCCTTTTTCCAAAACGGGAAACGTCCAGCTCCTTCTCCCACCAGGAAGGGGCCAGCCCGGAAAGCTGTTGCTGCTCTTCACCTTCCCTTGGCAGCCTATGCACAGGCACAACAGCCCTGGGGAGCTGTGCTTTCCCACAGACGCAAGGTCTCATGGTGCCCGTTCTCGGCAGAGCCTTTTTCTGAAACGGGAAACGTCCGGCTCCTTCTCCCACCAGGAAGGGGCCAGCCCGGAAAGCTGTTGCTGCTCTTTACCCTCCCTGGGCAGCCTATGCACAGGCACAACAGCCCTGGGGATCTGTGCTTTCCGACAGACACAAGGTCTCATGGTGCCCATTCTCGGCAGAACCTTTTTTCTGAAATGGGAAACGTCCGGTTCCTTCTCCCACCAGGAAGGGGCCAGCCCTGAAATCTGTTGCTGCTAAAAACCTTCCCTTGGCAGCCTATTCACAGGCACAACAGCACTGGGGATCTGTGCTTTCCCAGACTCGGAAGGTCTCATGGTGCCCGTTCTCGGCAGAGCCTTTTTCCGAAACGGGAAACGTCCGGCTCCTTCTCCCACCAGGAAGGGGCCAGCCCTGAAAGCTGTTGCTGCTCTTTACCCTCCCTGGGCAGCCTATTCACAAGCACAACAGCAATGGGGATCTGTGCTTTCCCAGACTCGGAAGGTCTCATGGTGCCCGTTCTCGGCAGAGCCTTTTTCCAAAACGGGAAACGTCCGGCTCCTTCTCCCACCAGGAAGGGGCCAGCCCGGAAAGCTGTTGCTGCTCTTTACCCACCCTGGGCAGCCTATTCAGAGGCACAACAGCCCTGGGGATCTGTGCTTTCCCACAGACGGAAGGTCTCATGGTGCCCGTTCTCGGCAGAGCCTTTTTCGGAAACGGGAAACGTCCATCTACTTCTCCCACCAGGAAGGGGCCAGCCCTGAAAGCTGTTGCTGCTCTTCACCTACCCTGGGCAGCCTATTCACAGGCACAACAGCACTGGGGAACTGTGCTTTCCCAGAGACGGAAGGTCTCATGGTGCCCGTTCTCGGCAGAGCCTTTTCCCGCAACGGGAAACGTCCGGCTCCTTCTCCCACCAGGAAGGGGCCGGCTCTGAAAGCTGCTGCTGGTCTTCACCTACCCACTGCAGCCTATTCAAAGGCACAACAGCCCTGGGGATCTGTGCTTTCCCAGACTCGGAAGGTCTCATGGTGCCCGTTTTCGGCAGAGCCTTTTTCCAAAACGGGAAACGTCCGGCTCCTTCTCCCACCAGGAAGGGGCCAGCCCGGAAAGCTGTTGCTGCTCTTCACCTTCCCTGGGCAGCCTATTCACAGGCACAACAGCCCTGGGGATCTGTGCTTTCCCACAGACGCAAGGTCTTATGGTACCCATTCTCGGCCGAGCCTTTTTCCAAAACGGGAAACGTCCGGCTCCTTCTCCCACCAGGAAGGGGCCAGCCCTGAAAGCTCTTGCTGATCTTCACCTCTCTTGGCAGCCTATCCACAGGCACAACAGCCCTGGGGATCTGTGCTTTCCCACAGACACAAAGTCTCATGGTCCCCATTCTCGGCAGAGCCTTTTTTCTGAAATGGGAAACGTCCGGCTCCTTCTCCCACCAGGAAGGGGCCAGCCCTGAAAGCTGTTGCTGCTATAAACCTTCCCTGGGCAGCCTATTCACAGGCACAAGAGCACTGGGGATCTGTGCTTTCCCAGAGACAGAAGGTCTCATGGTGCCTGTTCTCGACAGAGCCTTTTCCCGAAACGGGAAACGTCCGGCTCCTTCTCCCACCAGGAAGGGGCCAGCTCTGAAAGCTGCTGCTGGTCTTCACCTACCCACTGCAGCCTATTCACAGGCACAACAGCACTGGGGATCTGTGCTTTCCCAGACTCGGAAGGTCTCATGGTGCCCGTTCTCGGCAGAGCCTTTTTCCGAAACGGGAAAAGTCCATCTACTTCTCCCACCAGGAAGGGGCCAGCCCGGAAAGCTGTTGCTGCTCTTCACCTTCCCTTGGCAGCCTATGCACAGGCACAACAGCCCTGGGGATCTGTGCTTTCCCACAGACGCAAGTTCTCATGGTGCCCGTTCTCGGTAGAGCCTTTTTCCAAAACGGGAAACGTCCAGCTCCTTCTCCCACCAGGAAGGGGCCAGACCGGAAAGCTGTCGCTGCTCTTCACCTCCCCTTGGCAGCCTATGCACAGGCACAACAGCCCTGGGGATCTGTGCTTTCCCACAGACGCAAGGTCTCATGGTGCCCGTTCTCGGCAGAGCCTTTTTCTGAAACGGGAAACGTCCGGCTCCTTCTCCCAGCAGGAAGGGGCCAGCCCTGAAAGCTGTTGCGGCTCTTTACCCTCCCTGGGCAGCCTATGCACAGGCACAACAGCACTGGGGATCTGTGCTTTCCGACAGACACAAGGTCTCATGGTGCCCATTCTCGGCAGAGCCTTTTTTCTGAAATGGGAAACGTCCGGCTCATCCTCCCACCAGGAAGGGGCCAGCCCTGAAATCTGTTCCTGCTAAAAAGCTTCCCTTGGCAGCCTATTCACAGGCACAACAGCACTGGGGATCTGTGCTTTCCCAGACTCGGAAGGTCTCATGGTGCCCGTTCTCGGCAGAGCCTTTTTCCAAAACGGGAAACGTCCGGCTCCTTCTCCCACCAGGAAGGGGCCAGCCCTGAAAGCTGTTGCTGCTCTTCATCCTCCCTGGGCAGCCTATGCACAGGCACAACAGCCCTGGGGATCTGTGCTTTCCCAGGGACAGAAGGTCTCATGGTGCCTGTTCTCGACAGAGCCTTTTCCCGAAACGGGAAACGTCCGGCTCCTTCTCCCACCAGGAAGGGGCCAGCTCTGAAAGCTGCTGCTGGTCTTCACCTACCCACTGCAGCCTATTCACAGGCACAACAGCCCTGGGGATCTGTGCTTTCCCAGACTCGGAAGGTCTCATGGTGCCCGTTCTCGGCAGAGCCTTTTTCTGAAACGGGAAACGTCCGGCTCCTTCTCCCACCAGGAAGGGGCCAGCCCTGAAAGCTCTTGCTGCTCTTCACCTTCCCTTGGCAGCCTATGCACAGGCACAACAGCCCTGGGGAGCTGTGCTTTCCCAGAGACGGAAGGTCTCATGGTGCCCGTTCTCGGCAGAGCCTTTTCCCGAAACGGGAAACGTCCGGCTCCTTCTCCCACCAGGAAGGGGCCAGCCCTGAAAGCTGTTGCTGCTCTTCACCTTCCCTGGGCAGCCTATTCACAGGCACAACAGCCCTGGGGATCTGTGCTTTCCCACAGACGCAAGGTCTCATGGTGCCCATTCTCGGCAGAGCCTTTTTCCAAAACGGGAAACCTCCGGCTCCTTCTCCCACCAGGAAGGGGCCAGCCCTGAAAGCTCTTGCTGATCTTCACCTCTCTTGGCAGCCTATTCACAGGCACAACAGCCCTGGGGATCTGTGCTTTCCGACAGACACAAAGTGTCATGGTGCCCATTCTCGGCAGAGCCTTTTTTCTGAAATGGGAAACGTCCGGCTCCTTCTCCCACCAGGAAGGGGCCATCCCTGAAAGCTGTTGCTGCTATAAACCTTCCCTGGGCAGCCTATTCACAGGCACAAGAGCACTGGGGATCTGTGCTTTCCCAGGGACAGAAGGTCTCATGGTGTCTGTTCTCGACAGAGCCTTTTCCCGAAACGGGAAACATCCGGCTCCTTCTCCCACCAGGAAGGGGCCAGCTCTGAAAGCTGCTGCTGGTCTTCACCTACCCACTGCAGCCTATTCACAGGCACAACAGCCCTGGGGATCTGTGCTTTCCCAGACTCGGAAGGTCTCATGGTGCCCGTTCTCGGCAGAGCCTTTTCCCGAAACGGGAAACCTCCGGCTCCTTCTCCCACCAGGAAGGGGCCAGCCCTGAAATCTGTTGCTGCTCTTCACCTTCCCTTGGCAGCCTATGCACAGGTACAACAGCACTGGGGATCTGTGCTTTCCCACAGACGCAAGGTCTCATGGTGCCCGTTGTCGGTAGAGCCTTTTTCCAAAACGGGAAACGTCCGGCTCCTTCTCCCACCAGGAAGGGGCCAGCCCGGAAAGCTTTTGCTGCTCTTCACCTTCCCTTGGCAGCCTATTCACAGGCACAACAGCACTGGGGAGCTGTGCTTTCCCAGACTCGGAAGGTCTCATGGTGCCCGTTCTCGGCAGAGCCTTTTTCCGAAACGGGAAACGTCCGGCTCCTTCTCCCACCAGGAAGGGGCCAGCCCTGAAAGCTGTTGCTGCCCTTCACCTTCCCTGGGCAGCCTATGCACAGGCACAACAGCCCTGGGGATCTGTGCTTTCCCACAGACGCAAGGTCTCATGGTGCCCGTTCTCGGTAGAGGCTTTTTCCAAAACGGGAAACGTCCGGCTCCTTCTCCCACCAGGAAGGGGCCAGCCCTGAAAGCTCTTGCTGATCTTCACCTCTCTTGGCAGCCTATTCACAGGCACAACAGCCCTGGCGAACTGTGCTTTCCCACAGACGCAAAGTCTCATGGTGCCCATTCTCGGCAGAGCCTTTTTTCTGAAAAGGGAAACGTCCGGCTCCTTCTCCCACCAGGAAGGGGCCAGCCCTGAAATCTGTTGCTGCTATAAACCTTCCCTTGGCAGCCTATTCACAGGCACAACAGCCCTGGGGATCTGTGCTTTCCCAGACTCGGAAGGTCTCATGGTGCCCGTTCTCGGCAGAGCCTTTTCCCGAAACGGGAAACCTCCGGCTCCTTCTCCCACCAGGAAGGGGCCAGCCCGGAAAGCTGCTGCTGGTCTTCACCTACCCACTGCAGCCTATTCACAGGCACAACAGCCCTGGGGATCTGTGCTTTCCCAGACTCGGAAGGTCTCATGGTGCCCGTTCTCGGCAGAGCCTTTTTCCAAAACGGGAAAAGTCCATCTACTTCTCCCACCAGGAAGGGGCCAGCCCTGAAAGCTGTTGCTGCTCTTCACCTTCCCTTGGCAGCCTATTCACAGGCACAACAGCACTGGGGATCTGTGCTTTCCCACAGACGCAAGGTCTCATGGTGCCGGTTCTCGGCAGAGCCTTTTTCTGAAACGGGAAACGTCCGGCTCCTTCTCCCACCAGGAAGGGGCCAGCCCGGAAAGCTGTTGCTGCTATAAACCTTCCCTTGGCAGCCTATGCACAGGCACAACAGCACTGGGGATCTGTGCTTTCCCACAGACGCAAGGTCTCATGGTGCCCGTTCTCGGCAGAGCCTTTTTCCAAAACGGGAAACGTCCGGCTCCTTCTCCCACCAGGAAGGGGCCAGCCCTGAAAGCTGTTGCTGCTCTTCACCTTCCCTTGGCACCCTATTCACAGGCACAACAGCCCTGGGGAACTGTGCTTTCCAAGACTCGGAAGGTCTCATGGTGCCCGTTCTCGGCAGAGCCTTTTTCCAAAACGGGAAACGTCCGGCTCCTTCTCCCACCAGGAAGGGGCCAGCCCTGAAAGCTGTTGCTGCTCTTCCCCCTCCCTTGGCAGCCTATGCACAGGCACAACAGCACTGGGGATCTCTGCTTTCCCAGACTCGGAAGGTCTCATGGTGCCCGTTCTCGGCAGAGCCTTTTTCCGAAACGGGAAACGTCCATGTACTTCTCCCACCAGGAAGGGGCCAGCCCGGAAAGCTGTTGCTGCTCTTCACCTTCCCTTGGCAGCCTATGCACAGGCACAACAGCCCTGGGGAGCTGTGCTTTCCCACAGACGCAAGGTCTCATGGTGTCCGTTCTCGGCAGAGCCTTTTCCCGAAACGGGAAACGTCCGGCTCCTTCTCCCACCAGGAAGGGGCCAGCTCTGAAAGCTGTTACTCGTCTTCACCTACCCACTGCAGCCTATTCACAGGCACAACAGCCCCGGGGAACTGTGCTTTCCCAGACTCGGAAGGTCTCATGGTGCCCGTTCTCGGCCGAGCCTTTTTCCGAAATGGGAAAAGTCCATCTACTTCTCCCACCAGGAAGGGGCCAGCCCTGAAAGCTGTTGCTGCTCTTCACCTTCCCTTGGCAGCCTATGCACAGGCACAACAGCACTGGGGATCTGTGCTTTCCCAGACTCGGAAGGTCTCATGGTGCCCGTTCTCGGCAGAGCCTTTTTCCGAAACAGGAAACGTCCGGCTCCTTCTCCCACCAGGAAGGGGCCAGCCCTGAAAGCTGTTGCTGGTCTTCACCTTCCCTGAGCAGCCTATGCACAGGCACAACAGCCCTGGGGATCTGTGCTTTCCCAGACTCGGAACGTCTCATGGTGCCCGTTCTCGGCAGAGCCTTTTTCTGAAATGGAAAACGTCCGGCTCCTTCTCCCACCAGGAAGGGGCCAGCCCTGAAAGCTGTTGCTGCTCTTCACCTTCCCTGGGCAGCCTATTCACAGGCACAACAGCCCTGGGGATCTGTGCTTTCCCACAGACGCAAGGTCTCATGGTGCCCATTCTCGGCAGAGCCTTTTTCCAAAACGGGAAACGTCCGGCTCCTTCTCCCACCAGGAAGGGGCCAGCCCTGAAAGCTGTTGCTGATCTTCACCTCTCTTGGCAGCCTATTCACAGGCACAACAGCCCTGGGGATCTGTGCTTTCCGACAGACACAAATTCTCATGGTGCCCATTCTCGGCAGAGCCTTTTTTCTGAAATGGGAAACGTCCGGCTCCTTCTCCCACCAGGAAGGGGCCATCCCTGAAAGCTGTTGCTGCTAAAAACCTTCCCTGGGCAGCCTATTCACAGGCACAAGAGCACTGGGGATCTCTGCTTTCCCAGGGACAGAAGGTCTCATGGTGCCTGTTCTCGACAGAGCCTTTTCCCGAAACGGGAAACATCCGGCTCCTTCTCCCACCAGGAAGGGGCCAGCTCTGAAAGCTGCTGCTGGTCTTCACCTACCCACTGCAGCCTATTCACAGGCACAACAGCCCTGGGGATCTGTGCTTTCCCAGACTCGGAAGGTCTCATGGTGCCCGTTCTCGGCAGAGCCTTTTCCCGAAAAGGGAAACCTCCGGCTCCTTCTCCCACCAGGAAGGGGCCAGCCCTGAAAGCTGTTGCTGCTCTTCACCTTCCCTTGGCAGCCTATGCACAGGTACAACAGCACTGGGGATCTGTGCTTTCCCACAGACGCAAGGTCTCATGGTGCCCGTTCTCGGTAGAGCCTTTTTCCAAAACGGGAAACGTCCGGCTCCTTCTCCCACTAGGAAGGGGCCAGCCCGGAAAGCTGTTGCTGCTCTTCACCTTCCCTTGGCACCCTATTCACAGGCACAACAGCACTGGGGAGCTGTGCTTTCCCAGACTCGGAAGGTCTCATGGTGCCCGTTCTCAGCAGAGCCTTTTTCCGAAACGGGAAACGTCCGGCTCCTTCTCCCACCAGGAAGGGGCCAGCCCTGAAAGCTGTTGCTGCCCTTCACCTTCCCTGGGCAGCCTATGCACAGGCACAACAGCCCTGGGGATCTGTGCTTTCCCACAGACGCAAGGTCTCATGGTGCCCGTTCTCGGCAGAGGCTTTTTCCAAAACGGGAAACGTCCGGCTCCTTCTCCCACCAGGAAGGGGCCAGCCCTGAAAGCTCTTGCTGATCTTCACCTCTCTTGGCAGCCTATTCACAGGCACAACAGCCCTGGCGAACTGTGCTTTCCCACAGACGCAAAGTCTCATGGTGCCCATTCTCGGCAGAGCCTTTTCTCTGAAAAGGGAAACGTCCGGCTCCTTCTCCCACCAGGAAGGGGCCAGCCCTGAAATCTGTTGCTGCTAAAAACCTTCCCTGGGCAGCCTATTCACAGGCACAAGAGCACTGGGGATCTCTGCTTTCCCAGGGACAGAAGGTCTCATGGTGCCTGTTCTCGACAGAGCCTTTTTCCGAAATGGGAAATGTCCGGCTCCTTCTCCCACCAGGAAGGGGCCAGCTCTGAAAGCTGTTGCTGCTCTTCACCTTCCCTTGGCAGCCTATTCACAGGCACAACAGCCCTGGGGATCTGTGCTTTCCCAGACTCGGAAGGTCTCATGGTGCCCGTTCTCGGCAGAGCCGTTTCCCGAAACGGGAAACCTCCGGCTCCTTCTCCCACCAGGAAGGAGCCAGCTCTGAAAGCTGCTGCTGGTCTTCACCTACCCACTGCAGCCTATTCACAGGCACAACAGCCCTGGGGATCTGTGCTTTCCCAGACTCGGAAGGTCTCATGGTGCCCGTTCTCGGCAGAGCCTTTTTCCAAAACGGGAAAAGTCCATCTACTTCTCCCACCAGGAAGGGGCCAGCCCGGAAAGCTGTTGCTGCTCTTCACCTTCCCTTGGCAGCCTATGCACAGGCACAACAGCCCTGGGGATCTGTGCTTTCCCACAGACGCAAGGTCTCATGGTGCCCGTTCTCGGCAGAGCCTTTTTCTGAAACGGGAAACGTCCGGCTCCTTCTCCCACCAGGAAGGGGCCAGCCCGGAAAGCTGTTGCTGCTATAAACCTTCCCTTGGCAGCCTATGCACAGGCACAACAGCACTGGGGATCTGTGCTTTCCCACAGACGCAAGGTCTCATGGTGCCCGTTCTCGGCAGAGCCTTTTTCCAAAACGGGAAACGTCTGGCTCCTTCTCCCACCAGGAAGGGGCCAGCCCTGAAAGCTGTTGCTGCTCTTAACCTACCCTTGGCACCCTATTCACAGGCACAACAGCCCTGGGGAACTGTGCTTTCCAAGACTCGGAAGGTCTCATGGTGCCCGTTCTTGGCAGAGCCTTTTTCCAAAACGGGAAACCTCCGGCTCCTTCTCCCACCAGGAAGGGGCCAGCCCTGAAAGCTGTTGCTGCTCTTCACCTACCCTTGGCAGCCTATTCACAGGCACAACAGCACTGGGGATCTGTGCTTTCCCACAGACGCAAGGTCTTATGGTGCCCATTCTCGGCCGAGCCTTTTTCCAAAACGGGAAACGTCCGGCTCCTTCTCCCACCAGGAAGGGGCCAGCCCTGAAAGCTGCTGCTGGACTTCACCTACCCACTGCAGCCTATTCACAGGCACAACAGCCCTGGGGATCTGTGCTTTCCCAGACTCGGAAGGTCTCATGGTGCCCGTTCTCGGCAGAGCCTTTTTCTGAAACGGGAAAAGTCCATCTACTTCTCCCACCAGGAAGGGGCCAGCTCTGAAAGCTGCTGCTGGTCTTCACCTACCCACTGCAGCCTATTCACAGGCACAACAGCACTGGGGATCTGTGCTTTCCCACAGACGCAAGGTCTCATGGTGCCCGTTCTCGGCAGAGCCTTTTTTCTGAAATGGGAAACGTACGGCTCCTTCTCCCACCAGGAAGGGGCCATCCCTGAAAGCTGTTGCTGCTAAAAACCTTCCCTGGGCAGCCTATTCACAGGCACAAGAGCACTGGGGATCTGTGCTTTCCCAGGGACAGAAGGTCTCATGGTGCCTGTTCTCGACAGAGCCTTTTCCCGAAAAGGGAAACCTCCGGCTCCTTCTCCCACCAGGAAGGGGCCAGCCCTGAAAGCTGTTGCTGCTCTTCACCTTCCCTTGGCAGCCTATGCACAGGTACAACAGCACTGGGGATCTGTGCTTTCCCATAGACGCAAGGTCTCATGGTGCCCGTTCTCGGCAGAGCCTTTTTCCAAAACGGGAAACGTCCGGCTCCTTCTCCCACCAGGAAGGGGCCAGCCCGGAAAGCTGTTGCTGCTATAAACCTTCCCTTGGCACCCTATTCACAGGCACAACAGCACTGGGGAGCTGTGCTTTCCCAGACTCGGAAGGTCTCATGGTGCCCGTTCTCAGCAGAGCCTTTTTCCAAAACGGGAAACGTCCGGCTCCTTCTCCCACCAGGAAGGGGCCAGCCCTGAAAGCTGTTGCTGCCCTTCACCTTCCCTGGGCAGCCTATTCACAGGCACAACAGCCCTGGGGATCTGTGCTTTCCCACAGACGCAAGGTCTCATGGTGCACGTTCTCGGCAGAGGCTTTTTCCAAAACGGGAAACGTCCGGCTCCTTCTCCCACCAGGAAGGGGCCAGCCCTGAAAGCTCTTGCTGATCTTCACCTCTCTTGGCAGCCTATTCACAGGCACAACAGCCCTGGCGAACTGTGCTTTCCCACAGACGCAAAGTCTCATGGTGCCCATTCTCGGCAGAGCCTTTTTTCTGAAAAGGGAAACGTCCGGCTCCTTCTCCCACCAGGAAGGGGCCAGCCCTGAAATCTGTTGCTGCTAAAAACCTTCCCTGGGCAGCCTATTCACAGGCACAAGAGCACTGGGGATCTCTGCTTTCCCAGGGACAGAAGGTCTCATGGTGCCTGTTCTCGACAGAGCCTTTTTCCGAAATGGGAAATGTCCGGCTCCTTCTCCCACCAGGAAGGGGCCAGCTCTGAAAGCTGTTGCTGCTCTTCACCTTCCCTTGGCAGCCTATTCACAGGCACAACAGCCCTGGGGATCTGTGCTTTCCCAGACTCGGAAGGTCTCATGGTGCCCGTTCTCGGCAGAGCCTTTTCCCGAAACGGGAAACCTCCGGCTCCTTCTCCCACCAGGAGGGAGCCAGCTCTGAAAGCTGCTGCTGGTCTTCACCTACCCACTGCAGCCTATTCACAGGCACAACAGCCCTGGGGATCTGTGCTTTCCCAGACTCGGAAGGTCTCATGGTGCCCGTTCTCGGCAGAGCCTTTTTCCAAAACGGGAAAAGTCCATCTACTTCTCCCACCAGGAAGGGGCCAGCCCGGAAAGCTGTTGCTGCTCTTCACCTTCCCTTGGCAGCCTATGCACAGGCACAACAGCCCTGGGGAGCTGTGCTTTCCCACAGACGCAAGGTCTCATGGTGCCCGTTCTCGGCAGAGCCTTTTTCTGAAACGGGAAACGTCCGGCTCCTTCTCCCACCAGGAAGGGGCCAGCCCGGAAAGCTGTTGCTGCTATAAACCTTCCCTTGGCAGCCTATGCACAGGCACAACAGCACTGGGGATCTGTGCTTTCCCACAGACGCAAGGTCTCATGGTGCCCGTTCTCGGCAGAGCCTTTTTCCAAAACGGGAAACGTCTGGCTCCTTCTCCCACCAGGAAGGGGCCAGCCCTGAAAGCTGTTGCTGCTCTTAACCTACCCTTGGCACCCTATTCACAGGCACAACAGCCCTGGGGAACTGTGCTTTCCAAGACTCGGAAGGTCTCATGGTGCCCGTTCTTGGCAGAGCCTTTTTCCAAAACGGGAAACCTCCGGCTACTTCTCCCACCAGGAAGTGGCCAGCCCTGAAAGCTGTTGCTGCTCTTCACCTACCCTTGGCAGCCTATTCACAGGCACAACAGCACTGGGGATCTGTGCTTTCCCACAGACGCAAGGTCTTATGGTGCCCATTCTCGGCCGAGCCTTTTTCCAAAACGGGAAACGTCCGGCTCCTTCTCCCACCAGGAAGGGGCCAGCCCTGAAAGCTGCTGCTGGACTTCACCTACCCACTGCAGCCTATTCACAGGCACAACAGCCCTGGGGATCTGTGCTTTCCCAGACTCGGAAGGTGTCATGGTGCCCGTTCTCGTCAGAGCCTTTTTCTGAAACGGGAAAACTCCATCTACTTCTCCCACCAGGAAGGGGCCAGCTCTGAAAGCTGCTGCTGGTCTTCACCTACCCACTGCAGCCTATTCACAGGCACAACAGCACTGGGGATCTGTGCTTTCCCACAGACGCAAGGTCTCATGGTGCCCGTTCTCGGCAGAGCCTTTTTTCTGAAATGGGAAACGTCCGGCTCCTTCTCCCACCAGGAAGGGGCCAGCCCTGAAATCTGTTGCTGCTATAAACCTTCCCTGGGCAGCCTATTCACAGGCACAAGAGCACTGGGGATCTGTGCTTTCCCAGGGACAGAAGGTCTCATGGTGCCTGTTCTCGACAGAGCCTTTTTCCGAAACGGGAAACGTCCGGCTCCTTCTCCCACCAGGAAGGGGCCAGGCCTGAAAGCTGATGCTGGTCTTCACCTACCCACTGCAGCCTATTCACAGGCACAACAGCCCTGGGGATCTGTGCTTTCCCAGACTCGGAAGGTCTCATGGTGCCCGTTCTCGGCAGAGCCTTTTCCCGAAACGGGAAACGTCCGGCTCCTTCTCCCACCAGGAAGGGGCCAGCCCTGAAAGCTGTTGCTGCTCTTCACCTTCCCTTGGCACCCTATTCACAGGCACAACAGCCCCGGGGAACTGTGCTTTCCCAGAGACGGAAGGTCTCATGGTGCCCATTGTCGGCAGAGCCTTTTTTCTGAAATGGGAAACATCCGGCTCCTTCTCCCACCAGGAAGGGGCCAGCCCTGAAATCTGTTGCTGCTATAAAACTTCCCTGGGCAGCCTATTCACAGGCACAAGAGCACTGGGGATCTGTGCTTTCCCACAGACGCAAGGTCTTATGGTGCCCATTCTCGGCTAAGCCTTTTTCCAAAACGGGAAACGTCCGGCTCCTTCTCCCACCAGGAAGGGGCCAGCCCGGAAAGCTGTTGTTGATCTTCACCTCTCTTGGCTGCCTATTCACAGGCACAAGAGCCCTGGGGAACTGTGCTTTCCGACAGACGCAAAGTCTCATGGTGCCCATTCTCGGCAGAGCCTTTTTTCTGAAATGGGAAACGTCCGGCTCCTTCTCCCACCAGGAAGGGGCCAGCCCTGAAATCTGTTGCTGCTATAAACCTTCCCTGGGCAGCCTATTCACAGGCACAAGAGCACTGGGGAGCTGGGCTTTCCCAGGGACAGAAGGTCTCATGGTGCCTGTTCTCGACAGAGCCTTTTTCCGAAACGGGAAACGTCCGGCTCCTTCTCCCACCAGGAAGGGGCCAGCTCTGAAAGCTGCTGCTGGTCTTCACCTACCCACTGCAGCCTATTCACAGGCACAACAGCCCTGGGGATCTGTGCTTTCCCAGACTCGGAAGGTCTCATGGTGCCCGTTCTCTGCAGAGCCTTTTCCCGAAACGGGAAACGTCCGGCTCCTTCTCCCACCAGGAAGGGGCCAGCCCTGAAAGCTGTTGCTGCTCTTCACCTTCCCTTGGCACCCTATTCACAGGCACAACAGCCCCGGGGAACTGTGCTTTCCCAGAGACGGAAGGTCTCATGGTGCCCATTCTCGGCCGAGCCTTTTTCCGAAACGGGAAATGTCCATCTACTTCTCCAACCAGGAAGGGGCCAGCCCGGAAAGCTGTTGCTGCTCTTCACCTTCCCTTGGCAGCCTATTCACAGGCACAACAGCACTGGGGATCTCTGCTTTCCCAGACTCGGAAGGTCTCATGGTGCCCGTTCTCGGCAGAGCCTTTTTCCGAAACGGGAAAAGTCCATCTAATTCTCCCACCAGGAAGGGGCCAGCCCGGAAAGCTCTTGCTGCTCTTCACCTTCCCTTGGCAGCCTATGCACAGGCACAACAGCACCGGGGATCTGTGCTTTCCCACAGACGCAAGGTCTCATGGTGCCCGTTCTCGGCAGAGCCTTTTTCCAAAACGGGAAACGTCCGGCTCCTTCTCCCACCAGGAAGGGGCCAGCCCTGAAAGCTGTTGCTGCTCTTCACCCTCCCTGGGCAGCCTATGCACAGGCACAACAGCCCTGGGGATCTGTGCTTTCCGACAGAAACAAGGTCTCATGGTGCCCATTCTCGGCAGAGCCTTTTTCCAAAACGGGAAACGTCCGGCTCCTTCTCCCACCAGGAAGGGGCCAGCCCGGAAAGCTGTTGCTGCTATAAACCTTCCCTTGGCAGCCTATTCACAGGCACAAGAGCACTGGGGATCTCTGCTTTCCCAGACTCGGAAGGTCTCATGGTGCCCGTTCTTGGCAGGGCCTTTTTCCAAAACGGGAAACGTCCGGCTCCTTCTCCCACCAGGAAGGGGCCAGCCCTGAAAGCTGTTGCTGCTCTTCACCTACCCTTGGCAGCCTATTCACAGGCACAACAGCACTGGGGATCTGTGCTTTCCCACAGACGCAAGGTCTTATGGTGCCCATTCTCGGCCGAGCCTTTTTCCAAAACGGGAAACGTCCGGCTCCTTCTCCCACCAGGAAGGGGCCAGCCCTGAAAGCTGCTGCTGGACTTCACCTACCCACTGCAGCCTATTCACAGGCACAACAGCCCTGGGGATCTGTGCTTTCCCAGACTCGGAAGGTCTCATGGTGCCCGTTCTCGTCAGAGCCTTTTTCTGAAACGGGAAAACTCCATCTACTTCTCCCACCAGGAAGGGGCCAGCTCTGAAAGCTGCTGCTGGTCTTCACCTACCCACTGCAGCCTATTCACAGGCACAACAGCACTGGGGATCTGTGCTTTCCCACAGACGCAAGGTCTCATGGTGCCCGTTCTCGGCAGAGCCTTTTTTCTGAAATGGGAAACGTCCGGCTCCTTCTCCCACCAGGAAGGGGCCAGCCCTGAAATCTGTTGCTGCTATAAACCTTCCCTGGGCAGCCTATTCACAGGCACAAGAGCACTGGGGATCTGTGCTTTCCCAGGGACAGAAGGTCTCATGGTGCCTGTTCTCGACAGAGCCTTTTTCCGAAACGGGAAACGTCCGGCTCCTTCTCCCACCAGGAAGGGGCCAGGCCTGAAAGCTGATGCTGGTCTTCACCTACCCACTGCAGCCTATTCACAGGCACAACAGCCCTGGGGATCTGTGCTTTCCCAGACTCGGAAGGTCTCATGGTGCCCGTTCTCGGCAGAGCCTTTTCCCGAAACGGGAAACGTCCGGCTCCTTCTCCCACCAGGAAGGGGCCAGCCCTGAAAGCTGTTGCTGCTCTTCACCTTCCCTTGGCACCCTATTCACAGGCACAACAGCCCCGGGGAACTGTGCTTTCCCAGAGACGGAAGGTCTCATGGTGCCCATTGTCGGCAGAGCCTTTTTTCTGAAATGGGAAGCATCCGGCTCCTTCTCCCACCAGGAAGGGGCCAGCCCTGAAATCTGTTGCTGCTATAAACCTTCCCTGGGCAGCCTATTCACAGGCACAAGAGCACTGGGGATCTGTGCTTTCCCACAGACGCAAGATCTTATGGTGCCCATTCTCGGCTAAGCCTTTTTCCAAAACGGGAAACGTCCGGCTCCTTCTCCCACCAGGAAGGGGCCAGCCCGGAAAGCTGTTGTTGATCTTCACCTCTCTTGGCTGCCTATTCACAGGCACAAGAGCCCTGGGGAACTGTGCTTTCCGACAGACGCAAAGTCTCATGGTGCCCATTCTCGGCAGAGCCTTTTTTCTGAAATGGGAAACGTCCGGCTCCTTCTCCCACCAGGAAGGGGCCAGCCCTGAAATCTGTTGCTGCTATAAACCTTCCCTGGGCAGCCTATTCACAGGCACAAGAGCACTGGGGATCTGTGCTTTCCCAGGGACAGAAGGTCTCATGGTGCCTGTTCTCGACAGAGCCTTTTTCCGAAACGGGAAACGTCCGGCTCCTTCTCCCACCAGGAAGGGGCCAGCTCTGAAAGCTGCTGCTGGTCTTCACCTACCCACTGCAGCCTATTCACAGGCACAACAGCCCTGGGGATCTGTGCTTTCCCAGACTCGGAAGGTCTCATGGTGCCCGTTCTCGGCAGAGCCTTTTCCCGAAACGGGAAACGTCCGGCTACTTCTCCCACCAGGAAGGGGCCAGCCCTGAAAGCTGTTGCTGCTCTTCACCTTCCCTTGGCACCCTATTCACAGGCACAACAGCCCCGGGGAACTGTGCTTTCCCAGAGACGGAAGGTCTCATGGTGCCCATTCTCGGCCGAGCCTTTTTCCGAAACGGGAAATGTCCATCTACTTCTCCAACCAGGAAGGGGCCAGCTCTGAAAGCTGTTGCTGCTCTTCACCTTCCCTTGGCAGCCTATTCACAGGCACAACAGCACTGGGGATCTCTGCTTTCCCAGACTCGGAAGGTCTCATGGTGCCCGTTCTCGGCAGAGCCTTTTTCCGAAACGGGAAAAGTCCATCTAATTCTCCCACCAGGAAGGGGCCAGCCCGGAAAGCTGTTGCTGCTCTTCACCTTCCCTTGGCAGCCTATGCACAGGCACAACAGCACCGGGGATCTGTGCTTTCCCACAGACGCAAGGTCTCATGGTGCCCGTTCTCGGCAGAGCCTTTTTCCAAAACGGGAAACGTCCGGCTCCTTCTCCCACCAGGAAGGGGCCAGCCCTGAAAGCTGTTGCTGCTCTTCACCCTCCCTGGGCAGCCTATGCACAGGCACAACAGCACTGGGGATCTGTGCTTTCCGACAGAAACAAGGTCTCATGGTGCCCATTCTCGGCAGAGCCTTTTTCCAAAACGGGAAACGTCCGGCTCCTTCTCCCACCAGGAAGGGGCCAGCCCGGAAAGCTGTTGCTGCTATAAACCTTCCCTTGGCAGCCTATTCACAGGCACAAGAGCACTGGGGATCTGTGCTTTCCCAGAGACGCAAGGTCTCATGGTGCCCGTTCTCGGCAGAGCCTTTTTCCAAAATGGGAAACGTCCGGCTCCTTCTCCCACCAGGAAGAGGCCAGCCCTGAAAGCTGTTGCTGCTCTTCACCCTCCCTTGGCAGCCTATGCACAGGCACAACAGGACTGGGGATCTGTGCTTTCGCACATACGCAAGGTCTCATGGTGCCCGTTCTCGGCAGAGCCTTTTCCCGAAACGGGAAACGTCTGGCTCCTTCTCCCACCAGGAAGGGGCCAGCCCGGAAAGCTGTTGCTGCTCTTCACCTTCCCTTGGCAGCCTATTCACAGGCACAACAGCACTGGGGAGCTGTGCTTTCCCACAGACGCAAAGTCTCATGGTGCCCGTTCTCGGCAGAGACTTTTTTCTGAAACGGGAAACGTCGGCTGCTTCTCCCACCAGGAAGGGGCCAGCCCTGAAAGCTGTTGCTGCTATAAACCTTCCCTGGGCAGCCTATTCACAGGCACAAGAGCACTGGGGAGCTGGGCTTTCCCAGGGACAGAAGGTCTCATGGTGCCCGTTCTCGGCAGAGCCTTTTTCCGAAACGGGAAACGTCCGGCTCCTTCTAACACCAGGAAGGGGCCAGCCCGGAAAGCTCTTGCTGCTCTTCACCTTCCCTTGGCAGCCTATTCACAGGCACAACAGCCCTGGGGATCTGTGCTTTCCCAGACTCGGAAGGTCTCATGGTGCCCGTTCTCGGCAGAGCCTTTTTACTGAAACGGGAAACGTCCGGCTCCTTCTCCCACCAGGAAGGGGCCAGCCCTGAAAGCTGTTGCTGCTCTTCACCTTCCCTTGGCAGCCTATGCACAGGCACAACAGCACTGGGGATCTGTGCTTTCCCACAGACGGAAGGTCTCATGGTGCCCGTTCTCGGCAGAGCCTTTTTCCGAAACGGGAAACGTCCGGCTCCTTCTCCCACCAGGAAGGGGCCAGCCCGGAAAGCTGTTGCTGCTCTTCACCTTCCCTTGGCACCCTATTCACAGGCACAACAGCCCTGGGGAACTGTGCTTTCCCAGAGACGGAAGGTCTCATGGTGCCCGTTCTCGGCAGAGCCTTTTTCCAAAACGGGAAACGTCCGGCTCCTTCTCCCACCAGGAAGGGGCCAGCTCTGAAAGCTGCTGCTGGTCTTCACCTACCCACTGCAGCCTATTCACAGGCACAACAGCCCTGGGGATCTGTGCTTTCCCAGACTCGGAACGTCTCATGGTGCCCGTTCTCGGCAGAGCCTTTTTCCAAAATGGGAAACGTCCGGCTCCTTCTCCCACCAGGAAGGGGCCAGCCCTGAAAGCTGTTGCTGCTATAAAGCTTCCCTTGGCACCCTATTCACAGGCACAAGAGGACTGGGGAGCTGGGCTTTCCCAGGGACAGAAGGTCTCATGGTGCCCGTTCTCGGCAGAGCCTTTTTCCAAAACGGGAAACGTCCGGCTCCTTCTCCCACCAGGAAGGGGCCAGCCCTGAAAGCTCTTGCTGCTCTTCACCTACCCACTGCAGCCTATTCACAGGCACAACAGCCCTGGGGATCTGTGCTTTCCCAGACTCGGAAGGTCTCATGGTGCCCGTTCTCGGCAGAGCCTTTTTCCAAAACGGGAAACGTCCGGCTCCTTCTCCCACCAGGAAGGGGCCAGCCCTGAAAGCTGTTGCTGCTCTTCACCCTCCCTTGGCAGCCTATGCACAGGCACAACAGCACTGGGGATCTGTGCTTTCCCACAGACGGAAGGTCTCATGGTGCCCGTTCTCGGCAGAGCCTTTTTCCGAAACGGGAAACGTCCGGCTCCTTCTCCCACCAGGAAGGGGCCAGCCCGGAAAGCTGTTGCTGCTCTTCACCTTCCCTTGGCAGCCTATTCACAGGCACAACAGCCCTGGGGATCTGTGCTTTCCCAGACTCGGAAGGTCTCATGGTGCCCGTTCTCGGCAGAGCCTTTTCCCGAAACGGGAAACGTCCGGCTCCTTCTCCCACCAGGAAGGGGCCAGCCCTGAAAGCTCTTGCTGCTCTTCACCTTCCCTTGGCAGCCTATTCACAGGCACAACAGCACTGGGTAGCTGTGATTTCCCACAGACTCAAAGTCTCATGGTGCCCGTTCTCGGCAGAGCCTTTTTTCTGAAACGGGAAACGTCGGCTCCTTCTCCCACCAGGAAGGGGCCAGCCCTGAAAGCTGTTGCTGGTATAAACCTTCCCTGGGCAGCCTATTCACAGGCACAAGAGCACTGGGGAGCTGGGCTTTCCCAGGGACAGAAGGTCTCATGGTGCACGTTCTCGACAGAGCCTTTTCCTGAAACGGGAAACATCCGGCTCCTTCTCCAACCAGGAAGGAGCCAGCCCGGAAAGCTCTTGCTGCTCTTCACCTACCCACTGCAGCCTATTCACAGGCACAACAGCCCTGGGGATCTGTGCTTTCCCAGACTCGGAAGGTCTCATGGTGCCCGTTCTCGGCAGAGCCTTTTTCTGAAACGGGAAACGTCCGGCTCCTTCTCCCACCAGGAAGGGGCCAGCCCGGAAAGCTGTTGCTGCTCTTCACCTTCCCTTGGCAGCCTATTCACAGGCACAACAGCACTGGGGAGCTGTGATTTCCCACAGACGCAAAGTCTCATGGTGCCCGTTCTCGGCAGAGCCTTTTTCCAAAACGGGAAACGTCCGGCTCCTTCTCCCACCAGGAAGGGGCCAGTCTTGAAAGCTCTTGCTGCTCTTCACCTACCCACTGCAGCCTATTCACAGGCACAACAGCCCTGGGGATCTGTGCTTTCCCAGACTCGGAAGGTCTCATGGTGCCCGTTCTCGGCAGAGCCTTTTTCCGAAACGGGAAACATCCGGCTCCTTCTCCCACCAGGAAGGGGCCAGCCCGGAAAGCTGTTGCTGCTCTTCACCTTCCCTTCGCACCCTATTCACAGGCACAACAGCCCTGGGGATCTGTGCTTTCCCAGAGACGGAAGGTCTCATGGTGCCCGTTCTCGGCAGAGCCTTTTTCCAAAACGGGAAACGTCCGGCTCCTTCTCCCACCAGGAAGGGGCCAGCCCTGAAAGCTGTTGCTGCTCTTCACCTTCCCTTGGCAGCCTATTCACAGGCACAACAGCCCTGGGGATCTGTGCTTTCCCAGACTCGGAAGGTCTCATGGTGCCCGTTCTCGGCAGAGCCTTTTTCCGAAACGGGAAAAGTCCATCTACTTCTCCCACCAGGAAGGGGCCAGCCCTGAAAGCTGTTGCTGCTCTTCACCTTCCCTTGGCAGCCTATGCACAGGCACAACAGCACTGGGGATCTGTGCTTTCCCACAGACGCAAGGTCTCATGGTGCCCGTTCTCGGCAGAGCCTTTTTCCAAAATGGGAAACGTCCGGCTCCTTCTCCCACCAGGAAGGGGCCAGCCCGGAAAGCTGTTGCTGCTCTTCACCTTCCCTTGGCAGCCTATGCACAGGCACAACAGCCCTGGGGATCTGTGCTTTCCCAGACTCGGAAGGTCTCATGGTGCCCGTTCTCGGCAGAGCCTTTTTCCAAAACGGGAAACGTCCGGCTCCTTCTCCCACCAGGAAGGGGCCAGCCCTGAAAGCTGTTGCTGCTCTTCACCTACCCACTGCAGCCTATTCACAGGCACAACAGCCCTGGGGATCTGTGCTTTCCCACAGACGCAAGGTCTTATGGTGCCCATTCTCGGCAGAGCCTTTTTCCTAAACGGGAAACGTCCGGCTCCTTCTCCCACCAGGAAGGGGCCAGCCCGGAAAGCTGTTGCTGCTCTTCACCTTCCCTTGGCAGCCTATGCACAGGCACAACAGCCCTGGGGATCTGTGCTTTCCCACAGACGCAAGGTCTCATGGTGCCCGTTCTCGGCAGAGCCTTTTTCCAAAACGGGAAACGTCCGGCTCCTTCTCCCACCAGGAAGGGGCCAGCCCTGAAAGCTGTTGCTGCTATAAACCTTCCCTTGGCACCCTATTCACAGGCACAAGAGCACTGGGGAGCTGGGCTTTCCCAGGGACAGAAGGTCTCATGGTGCCCGTTCTCGGCAGAGCCTTTTTCCAAAACGGGAAACGTCCGGCTCCTTCTCCCACCAGGAATGGGCCAGTCCTGAAAGCTGTTGCTGCTCTTCACCTACCCACTGCAGCCTATTCACAGGCACAACAGCCCTGGGGATCTGTGCTTTCCCAGACTCGGAAGGTCTCATGGTGCCCGTTCTCGGCAGAGCCTTTTTCCAAAATGGGAAACGTCCGGCTCCTTCTCCCACCAGGAAGGGGCCAGCCCTGAAAGCTGTTGCTGCTCTTCACCGTCCCTTGGCAGCCTATGCACAGGCACAACAGGACTGGGGATCTGTGCTTTCGCACATACGCAAGGTCTCATGGTGCCCGTTCTCGGCAGAGCCTTTTCCCGAAACGGGAAACGTCCGGCTCCTTCTCCCACCAGGAAGGGGCCAGCTCTGAAAGCTGCTGCTGGTCTTCACCTACCCACTGCAGCCTATTCACAGGCACAACAGCCCTGGGGATCTGTGCTTTCCCAGACTCGGAAGGTCTCATGGTGCCCGTTCTCGGCAGAGCCTTTTTCCGAAATGGGAAACGTCCGGCTCCTTCTCCCACCAGGAAGGGGCCAGCCCGGAAAGCTGTTGCTGCTCTTCACCTTCCCTTGGCACCCTATTCACAGGCACAACAGACCCGGGGAACTGTGCTTTCCCAGAGACGGAAGGTCTCATGGTGCCCGTTCTCGGCCGAGCCTTTTTCCGAAACGGGAAAAGTCCATCTACTTCTCCCACCAGGAAGGGGCCAGTCCTGAAAGCTGTTGCTGCTCTTCACCTTCCCTTGGCAGCCTATTCACAGGCACAACAGCCCTGGGGATCTGTGCTTTCCCAGACTCGGAAGGTCTCATGGTGCCCGTTCTCGGCAGAGCCTTTTTCCGAAACGGGAAAAGTCCATCTACTTCTCCCACCAGGAAGGGGCCAGCCCGGAAAGCTGTTGCTGCTCTTCACCTTCCCTTGGCAGCCTATGCACAGGTACAAGAGCACCGGGGATATGTGCTTTCCCACAGACGCAAGGTCTCATGGTGCCCGTTCTCGGCAGAGCCTTTTTCCAAAACGGGAAACGTCCGGCTCCTTCTCCCACCAGGAAGGGGCCAGCCCGGAAAGCTGTTGCTGCTCTTCACCCTCCCTGGGCAGCCTATGCACAGGCACAACAGCACTGGGGATCTGTGCTTTCCCAGACTCGGAAGGTCTCATGGTGCCCGTTCTCGGTAGAGCCTTTTCCCGAAACGGGAAACGTCCGGCTCCTTCTCCCACCAGGAAGGGGCCAGCCCTGAAAGCTGTTGCTGCTCTTCACCTTCCCTTGGCAGCCTATTCACAGGCACAACAGCCCTGGGGAACTGTGCTTTCCCACAGACGCAAGGTCTCATGGTGCCCGTTCTCGGCAGAGCCTTTTCCCGCAACGGGAAACGTCTGGCTCCTTCTCCCACCAGGAAGGGGTCAGCCCTGAAAGCTGTTGCTGCTCTTCACCTTCCCTTGGCAGCCTATTCACAGGCACAACAGCACTGGGGATCTGTGCTTTCCCAGACTCGCAAGGTCTCATGGTGCCCGTTCTCGTCAGAGCCTTTTTCCGAAACGGGAAACGTCCGGCTCCTTCTCCCACCAGGAAGGGGCCAGCCCGGAAAGCTGTTGCTGCTCTTCACCTTCCCTTGGCAGCCTATGCACAGGCACAACAGCCCTGGGGATCTGTGCTTTCCCACAGACGCAAGGTCTCATGGTGCCCGTTCTCGGCAGAGCCTTTTCCCGAAAAGGGAAATGTCCGGCTCCTTCTCCCACCAGGAAGGGGCCAGCCCTGAAAGCTGTTGCTGCTATAAACCTTCCCTGGGCAGCCTATTCACAGGCACAAGAGCACTGGGGAGCTGGGCTTTCCCAGGGACAGAAGGTCTCATGGTGCCCGTTCTCGGCAGAGCCTATTCCCGCAACGGGAAACGTCCGGCTCCTTCTCCCACCAGGAAGGGGCCAGCCCTGAAAGCTGTTGCTGCTCTTCACCTTCCCTTGGCAGCCTATTCACAGGCACAACAGCCCTGGGGATCTGTGCTTTCCCAGACTCGGAAGGTCTCATGGTGCCCGTTCTCGGCAGAGCCTTTTTCTGAAACGGGAAACGTCCGGCTCCTTCTCCCACCAGGAAGGGGCCAGCCCGGAAAGCTGTTGCTGCTCTTCACCTTCCCTTGGCAGCCTATTCACAGGCACAACAGCACTGGGGATCTGTGATTTCCCACAGACGCAAAGTCTCATGGTGCCCGTTCTCGGCAGAGCCTTTTTCCAAAACGGGAAACGTCCGGCTCCTTCTCCCACCAGGAAGGGGCCAGTCTTGAAAGCTCTTGCTGCTCTTCACCTACCCACTGCAGCCTATTCACAGGCACAACAGCCCTGGGGATCTGTGCTTTCCCAGACTCGGAAGGTCTCATGGTGCCCGTTCTCGGCAGAGCCTTTTTCCGAAACGGGAAACGTCCGGCTCCTTCTCCCACCAGGAAGGCGCCAGCCCTGAAAGCTGTTGCTGCTCTTCACCTTCCCTTCGCACCCTATTCACAGGCAAAACAGCCCTGGGGAACTGTGCTTTCCCACAGATGCAAGGTCTCATGGTGCCCGTTCTCGGCAGAGCCTATTCCCGCAACGGGAAACGTCCGGCTCCTTCTCCCACCAGGAAGGGGCCAGCCCTGAAAGCTGTTGCTGCTCTTCACCTTCCCTTGGTAGCCGATTCACAGGCACAACAGCCCTGGGGATCTGTGCTTTCCCAGACTCGGAAGGTCTCATGGTGCCCGTTCTCGGCAGAGCCTTTTTCCAAAACGGGAAAAGTCCATCTACTTCTCCCACCAGGAAGGGGCCAGCCCTGAAAGCTGTTGCTGCTCTTCACCTTCCCTTGGCAGCCTATGCACAGGCACAACAGCACTGGGGATCTGTGCTTTCCCACAGACGCAAGGTCTCATGGTGCCCGTTCTCGGCAGAGCCTTTTTCCAAAACGGGAAACGTCCGGCTCCTTCTCCCACCAGGAAGGGGCCAGCTCTGAAAGCTGCTGCTGGTCTTCACCTACCCACTGCAGCCTATTCACAGGCACAACAGCCCTGGGGATCTGTGCTTTCCCAGACTCGGAAGGTCTCATGGTGCCCGTTCTCGGCAGAGCCTTTTTCCAAAACGGGAAACGTCCGGCTCCTTCTCCCACCAGGAAGGGGCCAGCCCTGAAAGCTGTTGCTGCTCTTCACCTTCCCTTGGCAGCCTATGCACAGGCACAACAGCACTGGGGATCTGTGCTTTCCCACAGACGCAAGGTCTCATGGTGCCCGTTCTCAGCAGAGCCTTTTTCCGAAACGGGAAACGTCCGGCTCCTTCTCCCACCAGGAAGGGGCCAGCCCTGAAAGCTGTTGCTGCTATAAACCTTCCCTTGGCACCCTATTCACAGGCACAAGAGCACTGGGGAGCTGGGCTTTCCCAGGGACAGAAGGTCTCATGGTGCCCGTTCTCGGCAGAGCCTTTTTCCAAAACGGGAAACGTCCGGCTCCTTCTCCCACCAGGAATGGGCCAGTCCTGAAAGCTGTTGCTGCTCTTCACCTACCCACTGCAGCCTATTCACAGGCACAACAGCCCTGGGGATCTGTGCTTTCCCAGACTCGGAAGGTCTCATGGTGCCCGTTCTCGGCAGAGCCTTTTTCCAAAATGGGAAACGTCCGGCTCCTTCTCCCACCAGGAAGGGGCCAGCCCTGAAAGCTGTTGCTGCTCTTCACCCTCCCTGGGCAGCCTATGCACAGGCACAACAGCACTGGGGATCTGTGCTTTCGCACATACGCAAGGTCTCATGGTGCCCGTTCTCGGCAGAGCCTTTTCCCGAAACGGGAAACGTCCGGCTCCTTCTCCCACCAGGAAGGGGCCAGCCCGGAAAGCTGTTGCTGCTCTTCACCTTCCCTTGGCACCCTATTCACAGGCACAACAGCCCTGGGGATCTGTGCTTTCCCACAGACGCAAGGTCTCATGGTGCCCGTTCTCGGCAGAGCCTTTTCCCGCAACGGGAAACGTCCGGCTCCTTCTCCCACCAGGAAGGGGCCAGCTCTGAAAGCTGCTGCTGGTCTTCACCTACCCACTGCAGCCTATTCACAGGCACAACAGCCCTGGGGATCTGTGCTTTCCCAGACTCGGAAGGTCTCATGGTGCCCGTTCTCGGCAGAGCCTTTTTCCGAAACGGGAAACGTCCGGCTCCTTCTCCCACCAGGAAGGGGCCAGCCCGGAAAGCTGTTGCTGCTCTTCACCTTCCCTTGGCACCCTATTCACAGGCACAACAGACCCGGGGAACTGTGCTTTCCCAGAGACGGAAGGTCTCATGGTGCCCGTTCTCGGCCGAGCCTTTTTCCGAAACGGGAAAAGTCCATCTACTTCTCCCACCAGGAAGGGGCCAGCCCGGAAAGCTGTTGCTGCTCTTCACCTTCCCTTGGCAGCCTATTCACAGGCACAACAGCCCTGGGGATCTGTGCTTTCCCAGACTCGGAAGGTCTCATGGTGCCCGTTCTCAGCAGAGCCTTTTTCCGAAACGGGAAAAGTCCATCTACTTCTCCCACCAGGAAGGGGCCAGCCCGGAAAGCTGTTGCTGCTCTTCACCTTCCCTTGGCAACCTATGCACAGGTACAAGAGCACCGGGGATATGTGCTTTCCCACAGACGCAAGGTCTCATGGTGCCCGTTCTCGGCAGAGCCTTTTTCCAAAACGGGAAACGTCCGGCTCCTTCTCCCACCAGGAAGGGGCCAGCCCGGAAAGCTGTTGCTGCTCTTCACCTTCCCTTGGCACCCTATGCACAGGCACAACAGCACTGGGGATCTGTGCTTTCCCAGACTCGGAAGGTCTCATGGTGCCCGTTCTCGGCAGAGCCTTTTCCCGAAACGGGAAACGTCCGGCTCCTTTTCCCACCAGGAAGGACCAGCTCTGAAAGCTGCTGCTGGTCTTCACCTACCCACTGCAGCCTATTCACAGGCACAACAGCCCTGGGGATCTGTGTTTTCCCAGACTCGGAAGGTCTCATGGTGCCCGTTCTCGGCAGAGCCTTTTCCCGCAACGGGAAACGTCCGGCTCCTTCTCCCAGCAGGAAGGGGCCAGCCCTGAAAGCTGTTGCTGCTCTTCACCTTCCCTGGGCAGCCTATTCACAGGCACAACAGCACTGGGGATCTGTGCTTTCCCACAGACGCAAGGTCTTATGGTGCCCATTCTCGGCTAAGCCTTTTTCCAAAACGGGAAACGTCCAGCTCCTTCTCCCACCAGGAAGGGGCCAGCCCGGAAAGCTGTTGTTGATCTTCACCTCTCTTGGCAGCCTATTCACAGGCACAAGAGCCCTGGGGATCTGTGCTTTCCCACAGACGCAAAGTCTCATGGTGCCCATTCTCGGCAGAGCCTTTTTTCTGAAATGGGAAACGTCCGGCTCCTTCTCCCACCAGGAAGGGGCCAGCCCTGAAATCTGTTGCTGCTATAAACCTTCCCTGGGCAGCCTATTCACAGGCACAAGAGCACTGGGGATCTGTGCTTTCCCAGGGACAGAAGGTCTCATGGTGCCTGTTCTCGACAGAGCCTTTTTCCGAAACGGGAAACGTCCGGCTCCTTCTCCCACCAGGAAGGGGCCAGGCCTGAAAGCTGATGCTGGTCTTCACCTACCCACTGCAGCCTATTCACAGGCACAACAGCCCTGGGGATCTGTGCTTTCCCAGACTCGGAAGGTCTCATGGTGCCCGTTCTCGGCAGAGCCTTTTCCCGAAACGGGAAACGTCCGGCTCCTTCTCCCACCAGGAAGGGGCCAGCCCTGAAAGCTGTTGCTGCTCTTCACCTTCCCTTGGCACCCTATTCACAGGCACAACAGCCCCGGGGAACTGTGCTTTCCCAGAGACGGAAGGTCTCATGGTGCCCATTCTCGGCAGAGCCTTTTTTCTGAAATGGGAAACGTCCGGCTCCTTCTCCCACCAGGAAGGGGCCAGCCCTGAAATCTGTTGCTGCTATAAACCTTCCCTGGGCAGCCTATTCACAGGCACAAGAGCACTGGGGATCTGTGCTTTCCCACAGACGCAAGGTCTTATGGTGCCCATTCTCGGCTAAGCCTTTTTCCAAAACGGGAAACGTCTGGCTCCTTCTCCCACCAGGAAGGGGCCAGCCCGGAAAGCTGTTGCTGCTCTTCACCTCTCTTGGCTGCCTATTCACAGGCACAAGAGCCCTGGGGAACTGTGCTTTCCCACAGACGCAAAGTCTCATGGTGCCCATTCTCGGCAGAGCCTTTTTTCTGAAATGGGAAACGTCCGGCTCATTCTCCCACCAGGAAGGGGCCAGCCCTGAAATCTGTTGCTGCTATAAACCTTCCCTGGGCAGCCTATTCACAGGCACAAGAGCACTGGGGATCTGTGCTTTCCCAGGGACAGAAGGTCTCATGGTGCCTGTTCTCGACAGAGCCTTTTTCCGAAACGGGAAACGTCCGGCTCCTTCTCCCACCAGGAAGGGGCCAGGTCTGAAAGCTGATGCTGGTCTTCACCTACCCACTGCAGCCTATTCACAGGCACAACAGCCCTGGGGATCTGTGCTTTCCCAGACTCGGAAGGTCTCATGGTGCCCGTTCTCGGCAGAGCCTTTTCCCGAAACGGGAAACGTCCGGCTCCTTCTCCCACCAGGAAGGGGCCAGCCCTGAAAGCTGTTGCTGCTCTTCACCTTCCCTTGGCACCCTATTCACAGGCACAACAGCCCCGGGGAACTGTGCTTTCCCAGACTCGGAAGGTCTCATGGTGCCCATTCTCGGCCGAGCCTTTTTCCGAAACGGGAAATGTCCATCTACTTCTCCCACCAGGAAGGGGCCAGCCCGGAAAGCTGTTGCTGCTCTTCACCTTCCCTTGGCAGCCTATTCACAGGCACAACAGCCCTGGGGATCTGTGCTTTCCCAGACTCGGAAGGTCTCATGGTGCCCGTTCTCGGCAGAGCCTTTTTCCGAAACGGGAAAAGTCCATCTAATTCTCCCACCAGGAAGGGGCCAGCCCGGAAAGCTGTTGCTGCTCTTCACCTTCCCTTGGCAGCCTATGCACAGGCACAACAGCACCGGGGATCTGTGCTTTCCCACAGACGCAAGGTCTCATGGTGCCCGTTCTCGGCAGAGCCTTTTTCCAAAACGGGAAACGTCCGGCTCCTTCTCCCACCAGGAAGGGGCCAGCCCTGAAATCTGTTGCTGCTCTTCACCCTCCCTGGGCAGCCTATGCACAGGCACAACAGCACTGGGGATCTGTGCTTTCCGACAGAAACAAGGTCTCATGGTGCCCGTTCTCGGCAGAGCCTTTTTCCGAAACGGGAAACGTCCGGCTCCTTCTCCCACCAGGAAGGGGCCAGGCCTGAAAGCTGATGCTGGTCTTCACCTACCCACTGCAGCCTATTCACAGGCACAACAGCCCTGGGGATCTGTGCTTTCCCAGACTCGGAAGGTCTCATGGTGCCCGTTCTCGGCAGAGCCTTTTCCCGAAACGGGAAACGTCCGGCTCCTTCTCCCACCAGGAAGGGGCCAGCCCTGAAAGCTGTTGCTGCTCTTCACCTTCCCTTGGCACCCTATTCACAGGCACAACAGCCCCGGGGAACTGTGCTTTCCAAGAGACGGAAGGTCTCATGGTGCCCATTCTCGGCAGAGCCTTTTTTCTGAAATGGGAAACGTCCGGCTCCTTCTCCCACCAGGAAGGGGCCAGCCCTGAAATCTGTTGCTGCTATAAACCTTCCCTGGGCAGCCTATTCACAGGCACAAGAGCACTGGGGATCTGTGCTTTCCCACAGACGCAAGGTCTTATGGTGCCCATTCTCGGCTAAGCCTTTTTCCAAAACGGGAAACGTCTGGCTCCTTCTCCCACCAGGAAGGGGCCAGCCCGGAAAGCTGTTGCTGCTCTTCACCTCTCTTGGCTGCCTATTCACAGGCACAAGAGCCCTGGGGAACTGTGCTTTCCCACAGACGCAAAGTCTCATGGTGCCCATTCTCGGCAGAGCCTTTTTTCTGAAATGGGAAACGTCCGGCTCATTCTCCCACCAGGAAGGGGCCAGCCCTGAAATCTGTTGCTGCTATAAACCTTCCCTGGGCAGCCTATTCACAGGCACAAGAGCACTGGGGATCTGTGCTTTCCCAGGGACAGAAGGTCTCATGGTGCCTGTTCTCGACAGAGCCTTTTTCCGAAACGGGAAACGTCCGGCTCCTTCTCCCACCAGGAAGGGGCCAGGTCTGAAAGCTGATGCTGGTCTTCACCTACCCACTGCAGCCTATTCACAGGCACAACAGCCCTGGGGATCTGTGCTTTCCCAGACTCGGAAGGTCTCATGGTGCCCGTTCTCGGCAGAGCCTTTTCCCGAAACGGGAAACGTCCGGCTCCTTCTCCCACCAGGAAGGGGCCAGCCCTGAAAGCTGTTGCTGCTCTTCACCTTCCCTTGGCACCCTATTCACAGGCACAACAGCCCCGGGGAACTGTGCTTTCCCAGACTCGGAAGGTCTCATGGTGCCCATTCTCGGCCGAGCCTTTTTCCGAAACGGGAAATGTCCATCTACTTCTCCCACCAGGAAGGGGCCAGCCCGGAAAGCTGTTGCTGCTCTTCACCTTCCCTTGGCAGCCTATTCACAGGCACAACAGCCCTGGGGATCTGTGCTTTCCCAGACTCGGAAGGTCTCATGGTGCCCGTTCTCGGCAGAGCCTTTTTCCGAAACGGGAAAAGTCCATCTAATTCTCCCACCAGGAAGGGGCCAGCCCGGAAAGCTGTTGCTGCTCTTCACCTTCCCTTGGCAGCCTATGCACAGGCACAACAGCACCGGGGATCTGTGCTTTCCCACAGACGCAAGGTCTCATGGTGCCCGTTCTCGGCAGAGCCTTTTTCCAAAACGGGAAACGTCCGGCTCCTTCTCCCACCAGGAAGGGGCCAGCCCTGAAATCTGTTGCTGCTCTTCACCCTCCCTGGGCAGCCTATGCACAGGCACAACAGCACTGGGGATCTGTGCTTTCCGACAGAAACAAGGTCTCATGGTGCCCGTTCTCGGCAGAGCCTTTTTCCAAAACGGGAAACGTCCGGCTCCTTCTCCCACCAGGAAGGGGCCAGCCCGGAAAGCTGTTGCTGCTATAAACCTTCCCTTGGCAGCCTATTCACAGGCACAAGAGCACTGGGGATCTGTGCTTTCCCAGAGACGCAAGGTCTCATGGTGCCCGTTCTCGGCAGAGCCTTTTTCCAAAATGGGAAACGTCCGGCTCCTTCTCCCACCAGGAAGGGGCCAGCCCTGAAAGCTGTTGCTGCTCTTCACCCTCCCTTGGCAGCCTATGCACAGGCACAACAGGACTGGGGATCTGTGCTTTCGCACATACGCAAGGTCTCATGGTGCCCGTTCTCGGCAGAGCCTTTTCCCGAAACGGGAAACGTCCGGCTCCTTCTCCCACCAGGAAGGGGCCAGCCCGGAAAGCTGTTGCTGCTCTTCACCTTCCCTTGGCAGCCTATTCACAGGCACAACAGCACTGGGGAGCTGTGCTTTCCCACAGACGCAAAGTCTCATGGTGCCCGTTCTCGGCAGAGACTTTTTTCTGAAACGGGAAACGTCGGCTGCTTCTCCCACCAGGAAGGGGCCAGCCCTGAAAGCTGTTGCTTCTATAAACCTTCCCTGGGCAGCCTATTCACAGGCACAAGAGCACTGGGGAGCTGGGCTTTCCCAGGGACAGAAGGTCTCATGGTGCCCGTTCTCGGCAGAGCCTTTTTCCGAAACGGGAAACGTCCGGCTCCTTCTAACACCAGGAAGGGGCCAGCCCGGAAAGCTCTTGCTGCTCTTCACCTTCCCTTGGCAGCCTATTCACAGGCACAACAGCCCTGGGGATCTGTGCTTTCCCAGACTCGGAAGGTCTCATGGTGCCCGTTCTCGGCAGAGCCTTTTTCCAAAACGGGAAACGTCCGGCTCCTTCTCCCACCAGGAAGGGGCCAGCCCTGAAAGCTGTTGCTGCTCTTCACCTTCCCTTGGCAGCCTATGCACAGGCACAACAGCACTGGGGATCTGTGCTTTCCCACAGACGGAAGGTCTCATGGTGCCCGTTCTCGGCAGAGCCTTTTTCCGAAACGGGAAACGTCCGGCTCCTTCTCCCACCAGGAAGGGGCCAGCCCGGAAAGCTGTTGCTGCTCTTCACCTTCCCTTGGCACCCTATTCACAGGCACAACAGCCCTGGGGAACTGTGCTTTCCCAGAGACGGAAGGTCTCATGGTGCCCGTTCTCGGCAGAGCCTTTTTCCAAAACGGGAAACGTCCGGCTCCTTCTCCCACCAGGAAGGGGCCAGCTCTGAAAGCTGCTGCTGGTCTTCACCTACCCACTGCAGCCTATTCACAGGCACAACAGCCCTGGGGATCTGTGCTTTCCCAGACTCGGAACGTCTCATGGTGCCCGTTCTCGGCAGAGCCTTTTTCCAAAACGGGAAACGTCCGGCTCCTTCTCCCACCAGGAAGGGGCCAGCCCTGAAAGCTGTTGCTGCTATAAAGCTTCCCTTGGCACCCTATTCACAGGCACAAGACGACTGGGGAGCTGGGCTTTCCCAGGGACAGAAGGTCTCATGGTGCCCGTTCTCGGCAGAGCCTTTTTCCAAAACGGGAAACGTCCGGCTCCTTCTCCCACCAGGAAGGGGCCAGTCCTGAAAGCTCTTGCTGCTCTTCACCTACCCACTGCAGCCTATTCACAGGCACAACAGCCCTGGGGATCTGTGCTTTCCCAGACTCGGAAGGTCTCATGGTGCCCGTTCTCGGCAGAGCCTTTTTCCGAAACGGGAAAAGTCCATCTATTTCTCCCACCAGGAAGGGGCCAGCCCGGAAAGCTGTTGCTGCTCTTCACCTTCCCTTGGCAGCCTATGCACAGGCACAACAGCACTGGGGATCTGTGCTTTCCCACAGACGCAAGGTCTCATGGTGCCCGTTCTCGGCAGAGCCTTTTTCCAAAACGGGAAACGTCCGGCTCCTTCTCCCACCAGGAAGGGGCCAGCCCGGAAAGCTGTTGCTGCTCTTCACCTTCCCTTGGCAGCCTATGCACAGGCACAACAGCCCTGGGGATCTGTGCTTTCCCACAGACGCAAGGTCTCATGGTGCCCGTTCTCGGCAGAGCCTTTTCCCGAAAAGGGAAACGTCCGGCTCCTTCTCCCACCAGGAAGGGGCCAGCCCTGAAAGCTGTTGCTGCTATAAACCTTCCCTGGGCAGCCTATGCACAGGCACAACAGCACTGGGGATCTGTGCTTTCCCACAGACGCAAGGTCTCATGGTGCCCGTTCTCGGCAGAGCCTTTTCCCGAAACGGGAAACGTCCGGCTCCTTCTCCCACCAGGAAGGGGCCAGCCCTGAAAGCTCTTGCTGCTCTTCACCTTCCCTTGGCAGCCTATTCACAGGCACAACAGCACTGGGGAGCTGTGATTTCCCACAGACTCAAAGTCTCATGGTGCCCGTTCTCGGCAGAGCCTTTTTTCTGAAACGGGAAACGTCGGCTCCTTCTCCCACCAGGAAGGGGCCAGCCCTGAAAGCTGTTGCTGCTATAAACCTTCCCTGGGCAGCCTATTCACAGGCACAAGAGCACTGGGGAGCTGGGCTTTCCCAGGGACAGAAGGTCTCATGGTGCACGTTCTCGACAGAGCCTTTTCCTGAAACGGGAAACGTCCGGCTCCTTCTCCAACCAGGAAGGAGCCAGCCCGGAAAGCTCTTGTTGCTCTTCACCTACCCACTGCAGCCTATTCACAGGCACAACAGCCCTGGGGATCTGTGCTTTCCCAGACTCGGAAGGTCTCATGGTGCCCGTTCTCGGCAGAGCCTTTTTCTGAAACGGGAAACGTCCGGCTCCTTCTCCCACCAGGAAGGGGCCAGCCCGGAAAGCTGTTGCTGCTCTTCACCTTCCCTTGGCAGCCTATTCACAGGCACAACAGCACTGGGGAGCTGTGATTTCCCACAGACGCAAAGTCTCATGGTGCCCGTTCTCGGCAGAGCCTTTTTCCAAAACGGGAAACGTCCGGCTCCTTCTCCCACCAGGAAGGGGCCAGTCTTGAAAGCTCTTGCTGCTCTTCACCTACCCACTGCAGCCTATTCACAGGCACAACAGCCCTGGGGATCTGTGCTTTCCCAGACTCGGAAGGTCTCATGGTGCCCGTTCTCGGCAGAGCCTTTTTCCGAAACGGGAAACGTCCGGCTCCTTCTCCCACCAGGAAGGGGCCAGCCCGGAAAGCTGTTGCTGCTCTTCACCTTCCCTTGGCACCCTATTCACAGGCACAACAGCCGTGGGGAACTGTGCTTTCCCAGAGACGGAAGGTCTCATGGTGCCCGTTCTCGGCAGAGCCTTTTCCCGCAACGGGAAACGTCCGGCTCCTTCTCCCACCAGGAAGGGGCCAGCCCTGAAAGCTGTTGCTGCTCTTCACCTTCCCTTGGCAGCCTATTCACAGGCACAACAGCCCTGGGGATCTGTGCTTTCCCAGACTCGGAAGGTCTCATGGTGCCCGATCTCGGCAGAGCCTTTTTCCGAAACGGGAAAAGTCCATCTACTTCTCCCACCAGGAAGGGGCCAGCCCTGAAAGCTGTTGCTGCTCTTCACCTTCCCTTGGCAGCCTATGCACAGGCACAACAGCACTGGGGAGCTGTGCTTTCCCACAGACGCAAGGTCTCATGGTGCCCGTTCTCGGCAGAGCCTTTTTCCAAAACGGGAAACGTCCGGCTCCTTCTCCCACCAGGAAGGGGCCAGCCCGGAAAGCTGTTGCTGCTCTTCACCTTCCCTTGGCAGCCTATGCACAGGCACAACAGCCCTGGGGATCTGTGCTTTCCCACAGACGCAAGGTCTCATGGTGCCCGTTCTCGGCAGAGCCTTTTCCCGCAAAGGGAAACGTCCGGCTCCTTCTCCCACCAGGAAGGGGCCAGCCCTGAAAGCTGTTGCTGCTATAAACCTTCCCTTGGCAGCCTATGCACAGGCACAACAGCCCTGGGGATCTGTGCTTTCCCACAGACGCAAGGTCTCATGGTGCCCGTTCTCGGCAGAGCCTTTTTCCAAAACGGGAAACGTCCGGCTCCTTCTCCCACCAGGAAGGGGCCAGCTCTGAAAGCTGCTGCTGGTCTTCACCTACCCACTGCAGCCTATTCACAGGCACAACAGCCCTGGGGATCTGTGCTTTCCCAGACTCGGAAGGTCTCATGGTGCCCGTTCTCGGCAGAGCCTTTTTCCAAAACGGGAAACGTCCGGCTCCTTCTCCCACCAGGAAGGGGCCAGCCCGGAAAGCTGTTGCTGCTCTTCACCTTCCCTTGGCAGCCTATTCACAGGCACAACAGCCCTGGGGATCTGTGCTTTCCCACAGACGCAAGGTCTTATGGTGCCCATTCTCGGCAGAGCCTTTTTCCTAAACGGGAAACGTCCGGCTCCTTCTCCCACCAGGAAGGGGCCAGCCCGGAAAGCTGTTGCTGCTCTTCACCTTCCCTTGGCAGCCTATGCACAGGCACAACAGCACTGGGGATCTGTGCTTTCCCAAACTCGGAAGGTCTCATGGTGCCCGTTCTCGGCAGAGCCTTTTTCCAAAACGGGAAACGTCCGGCTCCTTCTCCCACCAGGAAGGGGCCAGCCCTGAAAGCTGTTGCTGCTATAAACCTTCCCTTGGCACCCTATTCACAGGCACAAGAGGACTGGGGAGCTGGGCTTTCCCAGGGACAGAAGGTCTCATGGTGCCCGTTCTCGGCAGAGCCTTTTTCCAAAACGGGAAACGTCCGGCTCCTTCTCCCACCAGGAAGGGGCCAGTCCTGAAAGCTCTTGCTGCTCTTCACCTACCCACTGCAGCCTATTCACAGGCACAACAGCCCTGGGGATCTGTGCTTTCCCAGACTCGGAAGGTCTCATGGTGCCCGTTCTCGGCAGAGCCTTTTTCCAAAACGGGAAACGTCCGGCTCCTTCTCCCACCAGGAAGGGGCCAGCCCTGAAAGCTGTTGCTGCTCTTCACCCTCCCTTGGCAGCCTATGCACAGGCACAACAGCACTGGGGATCTGTGCTTTCCCACAGACGCAAGGTCTCATGGTGCCCGTTCTCGGCAGAGCCTTTTTCCGAAACGGGAAACGTCCGGCTCCTTCTCCCACCAGGAAGGGGCCAGTCCTGAAAGCTCTTGCTGCTCTTCACCTACCCACTGCAGCCTATTCACAGGCACAACAGCCCTGGGGATCTGTGCTTTCCCAGACTCGGAACGTCTCATGGTGCCCGTTCTCGGCAGAGCCTTTTTCCAAAACGGGAAACGTCCGGCTCCTTCTCCCACCAGGAAGGGGCCAGCCCTGAAAGCTGTTGCTGCTCTTCACCCTCCCTTGGCAGCCTATGCACAGGCACAACAGCACTGGGGATCTGTGCTTTCCCACAGACGCAAGGTCTCATGGTGCCCGTTCTCGGCAGAGCCTTTTTCCAAAACGGGAAACGTCCGGCTCCTTCTCCCACCAGGAAGGGGCCAGTCCTGAAAGCTCTTGCTGCTCTTCACCTACCCACTGCAGCCTATTCACAGGCACAACAGCCCTGGGGATCTGTGCTTTCCCAGACTCGGAAGGTCTCATGGTGCCCGTTCTCGGCAGAGCCTTTTTCCGAAACGGGAAACGTCCGGCTCCTTCTCCCACCAGGAAGGGGCCAGCCCTGAAAGCTGTTGCTGCTCTTCACCCTCCCTTGGCAGCCTATGCACAGGCACAACAGCACTGGGGATCTGTGCTTTCCCACAGACGGAAGGTCTCATGGTGCCCGTTCTCGGCAGAGCCTTTTTCCAAAACGGGAAACGTCCGGCTCCTTCTCCCACCAGGAAGGGGCCAGTCCTGAAAGCTCTTGCTGCTCTTCACCTACCCATTGCAGCCTATTCACAGGCACAACAGCCCTGGGGATCTTTGCTTTCCCAGACTCGGAAGGTCTCATGGTGCCCGTTCTCGGCAGAGCCTTTTTCCAAAACGGGAAACGTCCGGCTCCTTCTCCCACCAGGAAGGGGCCAGCCCTGAAAGCTGTTGCTGCTCTTCACCCTCCCTTGGCAGCCTATGCACAGGCACAAGAGCACTGGGGATCTGTGCTTTCCCACAGACGGAAGGTCTCATGGTGCCCGTTCTCGGCAGAGCCTTTTTCCGAAACGGGAAACGTCCGGCTCCTTCTCCCACCAGGAAGGGGCCAGCCATGAAAGCTGTTGCTGCTCTTCACCTTCCCTTGGCAGCCTATTCACAGGCACAACAGCCCTGGGGATCTGTGCTTTCCCAGACTCGGAAGGTCTCATGGTGCCCGTTCTCGGCAGAGCCTTTTTCCGAAACGGGAAAAGTCCATCTATTTCTCCCACCAGGAAGGGGCCAGCCCGGAAAGCTGTTGCTGCTCTTCACCTTCCCTTGGCAGCCTATGCACAGGCACAACAGCACTGGGGATCTGTGCTTTCCCACAGACGCAAGGTCTCATGGTGCCCGTTCTCGGCAGAGCCTTTTTCCAAAACGGGAAACGTCCGGCTCCTTCTCCCACCAGGAAGGGGCCAGCCCGGAAAGCTGTTGCTGCTCTTCACCTTCCCTTGGCAGCCTATGCACAGGCACAACAGCCCTGGGGATCTGTGCTTTCCCACAGACGCAAGGTCTCATGGTGCCCGTTCTCGGCAGAGCCTTTTCCCGAAAAGGGAAACGTCCGGCTCCTTCTCCCACCAGGAATGGGCCAGCCCTGAAAGCTGTTGCTGCTATAAACCTTCCCTTGGCAGCCTATGCACAGGCACAACAGCCCTGGGGATCTGTGCTTTCCGACAGACGCAAAGTCTCATGGTGCCCGTTCTCGGCAGAGCCTTTTCCCGAAACGGGAAACGTCCGGCTCCTTCTCCCACCAGGAAGGGGCCAGCCCTGAAAGCTGTTGCTGCTCTTCACCTTCCCTTGGCAGCCTATTCACAGGCACAACAGCACTGGGGAGCTGTGATTTCCCACAGACTCAAAGTCTCATGGTGCCCGTTCTCGGCAGAGCCTTTTTTCTGAAACGGGAAACGTCGGCTCCTTCTCCCACCAGGAAGGGGCCAGCCCTGAAAGCTGTTGCTGCTATAAACCTTCCCTGGGCAGCCTATTCACAGGCACAAGAGCACTGGGGAGCTGGGCTTTCCCAGGGACAGAAGGTCTCATGGTGCACGTTCTCGACAGAGCCTTTTCCTGAAACGGGAAACGTCCGGCTCCTTCTCCAACCAGGAAGGAGCCAGCCCGGAAAGCTCTTGCTGCTCTTCACCTACCCACTGCAGCCTATTCACAGGCACAACAGCCCTGGGGATCTGTGCTTTCCCAGACTCGGAAGGTCTCATGGTGCCCGTTCTCGGCAGAGCCTTTTTCTGAAACGGGAAACGTCCGGCTCCTTCTCCCACCAGGAAGGGGCCAGCCCGGAAAGCTGTTGCTGCTCTTCACCTTCCCTTGGCAGCCTATTCACAGGCACAACAGCACTGGGGAGCTGTGATTTCCCACAGACGCAAAGTCTCATGGTGCCCGTTCTCGGCAGAGCCTTTTTCCAAAACGGGAAACGTCCGGCTCCTTCTCCCACCAGGAAGGGGCCAGTCTTGAAAGCTCTTGCTGCTCTTCACCTACCCACTGCAGCCTATTCACAGGCACAACAGCCCTGGGGATCTGTGCTTTCCCAGACTCGGAAGGTCTCATGGTGCCCGTTCTCGGCAGAGCCTTTTTCCGAAACGGGAAACGTCCGGCTCCTTCTCCCACCAGGAAGGGGCCAGCCCGGAAAGCTGTTGCTGCTCTTCACCTTCCCTTCGCACCCTATTCACAGGCACAACAGCCCTGGGGAACTGTGCTTTCCCAGAGACGGAAGGTCTCATGGTGCCCGTTCTCGGCAGAGCCTTTTCCCGCAACGGGAAACGTCCGGCTCCTTCTCCCACCAGGAAGGGGCCAGCCCGGAAAGCTGTTGCTGCTCTTCACCTTCCCTTGGCAGCCTATTCACAGGCACAACAGCCCTGGGGATCTGTGCTTTCCCAGACTCGGAAGGTCTCATGGTGCCCGTTCTCGGCAGAGCCTTTTTCCGAAACGGGAAAAGTCCATCTACTTCTCCCACCAGGAAGGGGCCAGCCCTGAAAGCTGTTGCTGCTCTTCACCTTCCCTTGGCAGCCTATGCACAGGCACAACAGCACTGGGGATCTGTGCTTTCCCACAGACGCAAGGTCTCATGGTGCCCGTTCTCGGCAGAGCCTTTTTCCAAAACGGGAAACGTCCGGCTCCTTCTCCCACCAGGAAGGGGCCAGCCCGGAAAGCTGTTGCTGCTCTTCACCTTCCCTTGGCAGCCTATGCACAGGCACAACAGCCCTGGGGATCTGTGCTTTCCCACAGACGCAAGGTCTCATGGTGCCCGTTCTCGGCAGAGCCTTTTCCCGCAAAGGGAAACGTCCGGCTCCTTCTCCCACCAGGAAGGGGCCAGCCCTGAAAGCTGTTGCTGCTATAAACCTTCCCTTGGCAGCCTATGCACAGGCACAACAGCCCTGGGGATCTGTGCTTTCCCACAGACGCAAGGTCTCATGGTGCCCGTTCTCGGCAGAGCCTTTTTCCAAAACGGGAAACGTCCGGCTCCTTCTCCCACCAGGAAGGGGCCAGCTCTGAAAGCTGCTGCTGGTCTTCACCTACCCACTGCAGCCTATTCACAGGCACAACAGCCCTGGGGATCTGTGCTTTCCCAGACTCGGAAGGTCTCATGGTGCCCGTTCTCGGCAGAGCCTTTTTCCAAAACGGGAAACGTCCGGCTCCTTCTCCCACCAGGAAGGGGCCAGCCCTGAAAGCTGTTGCTGCTCTTCACCTTCCCTTGGCAGCCTATGCACAGGCACAACAGCCCTGGGGATCTGTGCTTTCCCACAGACGCAAGGTCTTATGGTGCCCATTCTCGGCAGAGCCTTTTTCCTAAACGGGAAACGTCCGGCTCCTTCTCCCACCAGGAAGGGGCCAGCCCGGAAAGCTGTTGCTGCTCTTCACCTTCCCTTGGCAGCCTATGCACAGGCACAACAGCACTGGGGATCTGTGCTTTCCCAAACTCGGAAGGTCTCATGGTGCCCGTTCTCGGCAGAGCCTTTTTCCAAAACGGGAAACGTCCGGCTCCTTCTCCCACCAGGAAGGGGCCAGCCCTGAAAGCTGTTGCTGCTATAAACCTTCCCTTGGCACCCTATTCACAGGCACAAGAGCACTGGGGAGCTGGGCTTTCCCAGGGACAGAAGGTCTCATGGTGCCCGTTCTCGGCAGAGCCTTTTTCCAAAACGGGAAACGTCCGGCTCCTTCTCCCACCAGGAAGGGGCCAGCCCTGAAAGCTGTTGCTGCTCTTCACCCTCCCTTGGCAGCCTATGCACAGGCACAACAGCACTGGGGATCTGTGCTTTCCCACAGACGCAAGGTCTCATGGTGCCCGTTCTCGGCAGAGCCTTTTCCCGAAACGGGAAACGTCCGGCTCCTTCTCCCACCAGGAAGGGGCCAGCCCGGAAAGCTGTTGCTGCTCTTCACCTTCCCTTGGCACCCTATTCACAGGCACAACAGCCCTGGGGAACTATGCTTTCCCAGAGACGCAAGGTCTCATGGTGCCCGTTCTCGGCAGAGCCTTTTTCCGAAACGGGAAACGTCCGGCTCCTTCTCCCACCAGGAAGGGGCCAGTCCTGAAAGCTCTTGCTGCTCTTCACCTACCCACTGCAGCCTATTCACAGGCACAACAGCCCTGGGGATCTGTGCTTTCCCAGACTCGGAAGGTCTCATGGTGCCCGTTCTCGGCGGAGCCTTTTTCCTAAACGGGAAACGTCCGGCTCCTTCTCCCACCAGGAAGGGGCCAGCCCGGAAAGCTGTTGCTGCTCTTCACCTTCCCTTGGCACCCTATTCACAGGCACAACAGCCCTGGGGATCTGTGCTTTCCCAGACTCGGAAGGTCTCATGGTGCCCGTTCTCGGCAGAGCCTTTTTCCGAAACGGGAAAAGTCCATTTACTTCTCCCACCAGGAAGGGGCCAGCCCGGAAAGCTGTTGCTGCTCTTCACCTTCCCTTGGCACCCTATTCACAGGCACAACAGCCCTGGGGAGCTGTGCTTTCCCAAAGACGCAAGGTCTCATGGTGCCCGTTCTCGGCAGAGCCTTTTCCCGAAACGGGAAACGTCCGGCTCCTTCTCCCACCAGGAAGGGGCCAGCCCTGAAAGCTCTTGCTGCTCTTCACCTTCCCTTGGCAGCCTATTCACAGGCACAACAGCACTGGGGAGCTGTGCTTTCCCACAGACGGAAGGTCTCATGGTGCCCGTTCTCGGCAGAGCCTTTTTTCTGAAACGGGAAGCGTCGGCTCCTTCTCCCACCAGGAAGGGGCCAGCCCTGAAAGCTGTTGCTGCTATAAACCTTCCCTGGGCAGCCTATTCACAGGCACAAGAGCACTGGGGAGCTGGGCTTTCCCAGGGACAGAAGGTCTCATGGTGCCCGTTCTCGCCAGAGCCTTTTTCCGAAACGGGAAACGTCCGGCTCCTTCTCCCACCAGGAAGGGGCCAGTCCTGAAAGCTCTTGCTGCTCTTCACCTACCCACTGCAGCCTATTCAGAGGCACAACAGCCCTGGGGATCTGTGCTTTCCCAGACTCGGAAGGTCTCATGGTGCCCGTTCTCGGCAGAGCCTTTTTCCGAAACGGGAAAAGTCCATCTACTTCTCCCACCAGGAAGGGGCCAGCCCGGAAAGCTCTTGCTGCTCTTCACCTTCCCTTGGCAGCCTATGCACAGGCACAACAGCACTGGGGATCTGTGCTTTCCCACAGACGCAAGGTCTCATGGTGCCCGTTCTCGGCAGAGCCTTTTTCCAAAACGGGAAACGTCCGGCTCCTTCTCCCACCAGGAAGGGGCCAGCCTGGAAAGCTGTTGCTGCTCTTCACCCTCCCTTGGCAGCCTATGCACAGGCACAACAGCCCTGGGGATCTGTGCTTTCCCACAGACGCAAGGTCTCATGGTGCCCGTTCTCGGCAGAGCCTTTTTCTGAAACGGGAAACGTCCGGCTCCTCCTCCCACCAGGAAGGGGCCAGCCCAGAAAGCTCTTGCTGCTCTTCACCTTCCCTTGGCAGCCTATGCACAGGCACAACAGCACTGGGGATCTGTGCTTTCGCACATACGCAAGGTCTCATGGTGCCCGTTCTCGGCAGAGCCTTTTCCCGAAACGGGAAACGTCCGGCTCCTTCTCCCACCAGGAAGGGGCCAGCCCTGAAAGCTCTTGCTGCTCTTCACCTTCCCTTGGCAGCCTATTCACAGGCACAACAGCCCTGGGGATCTGTGCTTTCCCAGACTCGGAAGGTCTCCTGGTGCCCGTTCTCCGCAGAGCCTTTTTCGATAATGGGAAACCTCCGGCTCCTTCTCCCACCAGGAAGGGGCCAGCCCTGAAAGCTGTTGCTGCTATAAACCTTCCCTTGGCAGCCTATGCACAGGCACAACAGCACTGGGGATCTGTGCTTTCCCACAGACGGAAGGTCTCATGGTGCCCGTTCTCGGCAGAGCCTTTTTCCGAAACGGGAAACGTCCGGCTCCTTCTCCCACCAGGAAGGGGCCAGCCCGGAAACCTGTTGCTGCTCTTCACCTTCCCTTGGCAGCCTATTCACAGGCACAACAGCCCTGGGGATCTGTGCTTTCCCAGACTCGGAAGGTCTCATGGTGCCCGTTCTCGGCAGAGCCTTTTTCCGAAACGGGAAACGTCCGGCTGCTTCTCCCACCAGGAAGGGGCCAGCCCTGAAAGCTGTTGCTGCTATAAACCTTCCCTGGGCAGCCTATTCACAGGCACAACAGCCCTGGGGATCTGTGCTTTCCCAGACTCGGAAGGTCTCATGGTGCCCGTTCTCGGCAGAGCCTTTTTCCAAAACGGGAAACGTCCGGCTCCTTCTCCCACCAGGAAGGGGCCAGCTCTGAAAGCTGCTGCTGGTCTTCACCTACCCACTGCAGCCTATTCACAGGCACAACAGCCCTGGGGATCTGTGCTTTCCCAGACTCGGAAGGTCTCATGGTGCCCGTTCTTGGCAGAGCCTTTTTCCGAAACGGGAAACGTCCGGCTCCTTCTCCCACCAGGAAGGGGCCAGCCCTGAAAGCTGTTGCTGCTCTTCACCTTCCCTTGGCAGCCTATGCACAGGCACAACAGCCCTGGGGATCTGTGCTTTCCCACAGACGCAAGGTCTTATGGTGCCCATTCTCGGCAGAGCCTTTTTCCTAAACGGGAAACGTCCGGCTCCTTCTCCCACCAGGAAGGGGCCAGCCCGGAAAGCTGTTGCTGCTCTTCACCTTCCCTTGGCAGCCTATGCACAGGCACAACAGCACTGGGGATCTGTGCTTTCCCACAGACGCAAGGTCTCATGGTGCCCGTTCACAGCAGAGCCTTTTTCCGAAACGGGAAACGTCCGGCTCCTTCTCCCACCAGGAAGGGGCCAGCCCTGAAAGCTGTTGCTGCTATAAACCTTCCCTTGGCACCCTATTCACAGGCACAAGAGCACTGGGGAGCTGGGCTTTCCCAGGGACAGAAGGTCTCATGGTGCCCGTTCTCGCCAGAGCCTTTTTCCAAAACGGGAAACGTCCGGCTCCTTCTCCCACCAGGAATGGGCCAGTCCTGAAAGCTGTTGCTGCTCTTCACCTACCCACTGCAGCCTATTCACAGGCACAACAGCCCTGGGGATCTGTGCTTTCCCAGACTCGGAAGGTCTCATGGTGCCCGTTCTCGGCAGAGCCTTTTTCCAAAACGGGAAACGTCCGGCTCCTTCTCCCACCAGGAAGGGGCCAGCCCTGAAAGCTGTTGCTGCTCTTCACCCTCCCTTGGCAGCCTATGCACAGGCACAACAGCACTGGGGATCTGTGCTTTCCCACAGACGGAAGGTCTCATGGTGCCCGTTCTCGGCAGAGCCTTTTTCCGAAACGGGAAACGTCCGGCTCCTTCTCCCACCAGGAAGGGGCCAGCCCGGAAAGCTGTTGCTGCTCTTCACCTTCCCTTGGCACCCTATTCACAGGCACAACAGCCCTGGGGAGCTGTGCTTTCCCAGAGACGGAAGGTCTCATGGTGCCCGTTCTCGGCAAAGCCTTTTCCCGCAACGGGAAACGTCCGGCTCCTTCTCCCACCAGGAAGGGGCCAGCCCGGAAAGCTGTTGCTGCTCTTCACCTTCCCTTGGCAGCCTATTCACAGGCACAACAGCACTGGGGAGCTGGGCTTTCCCACAGACGCAAAGTCTCATGGTGCCCGTTCTCGACAGAGCCTTTTTTCTGAAACGGGAAACGTCGGCTGCTTCTCCCACCAGGAAGGGGCCAGCCCTGAAAGCTGTTGCTGCTATAAACCTTCCCTGGGCAGCCTATTCACAGGCACAAGAGCACTGGGGAGCTGAGCTTTCCCAGGGACAGAAGGTCTCATGGTGCCCGTTCTCGGCAGAGCCTTTTTCCGAAACGGGAAACGTCCGGCTCCTTCTCCCACCAGGAAGGGGCCAGCCCGGAAAGCTCTTGCTGCTCTTCACCTACCCACTGCAGCCTATTCACAGGCACAACAGCCCTGGGGATCTGTGCTTTCCCAGACTCGGAAGGTCTCATGGTGCCCGTTCTCGGCAGAGCCTTTTTCCAAAACGGGAAACGTCCGGCTCCTTCTCCCACCAGGAAGGGGCCAGCCCTGTAAGCTGTTGCTGCTCTTCACCTTCCCTTGGCAGCCTATGCACAGGCACAACAGCACTGGGGATCTGTGCTTTCCCACAGACGGAAGGTCTCATGGTGCCCGTTCTCGGCAGAGCCTTTTTCCTAAACGGGAAACGTCCGGCTCCTTCTCCCACCAGGAAGGGGCCAGCCCGGAAAGCTGTTGCTGCTCTTCACCTTCCCTTGGCAGCCTATTCACAGGCACAACAGCCCTGGGGATCTGTGCTTTCCCAGAGACGCAAGGTCTCATGGTGCCCGTTCTCGGCAGAGCCTTTTTCCAAAACGGGAAACGTCCGGCTCCTTCTCCCACCAGGAAGGGGCCAGCTCTGAAAGCTGCTGCTGGTCTTCACCTACCCACTGCAGCCTATTCACAGGCACAACAGCCCTGGGGATCTGTGCTTTCCCAGACTCGGAAGGTCTCATGGTGCCCGTTCTCGGCAGAGCCTTTTTCCGAAACGGGAAACGTCCGGCTCCTTCTCCCACCAGGAAGGGGCCAGCCCTGAAAGCTGTTGCTGCTCTTCACCTTCCCTTGGCACCCTATTCACAGGCACAACAGCCCTGGGGAACTGTGCTTTCCCAGAGACGCAAGGTCTCATGGTGCCCGTTCTCGGCAGAGCCTTTTTCCAAAACGGGAAACGTCCAGCTCCTTCTCCCACCAGGAAGGGGCCAGTCCTGAAAGCTCTTGCTGCTCTTCACCTACCCACTGCAGCCTATTCAGAGGCACAACAGCCCTGGGGATCTGTGCTTTCCCAGACTCGGAAGGTCTCATGGTGCCCGTTCTCGGCAGAGTTTTTTCCGAAACGGGAAAAGTCCATCTACTTCTCCCACCAGGAAGGGGCCAGCCCGGAAAGCTCTTGCTGCTCTTCACCTACCCACTGCAGCCTATGCACAGGCACAACAGCACTGGGGATCTGTGCTTTCGCACATACGCAAGGTCTCATGGTGCCCGTTCTCGGCAGAGCCTTTTCCCGAAACGGGAAACCTCCGGCTCCTTCTCCCACCAGGAAGGGGCCAGCCCTGAAAGCTCTTGCTGCTCTTCACCTTCCCTTGGCAGCCTATTCACAGGCACAACAGCCCTGGGGAGCTGTGCTTTCCCAGACTCGGAAGGTCTCATGGTGCCCGTTCTCGGCAGAGCCTTTTTTCTGAAACGGGAAACGTCGGCATCTTCTCCCACCAGGAAGGGGCCAGCCCTGAAAGCTGTTGCTGCTATAAACCTTCCCTTGGCAGCCTATTCACAGGCACAAGAGCACTGGGGAGCTGGGCTTTCCCAGGGACAGAAGGTCTCATGGTCCCCGTCCTCGACAGAGCCTTTTTCCGAAACGGGAAACGTCCGGCTCCTTCTCCCACCAGGAAGGGGCCAGCCCGGAAAGCTCTTGCTGCTCTTCACCTACCCACTGCAGCCTATTCACAGGCACAACAGCCCTGGGGATCTGTGCTTTCCCACAGACGGAAGGTCTCATGGTGCCCGTTCTCGGCAGAGCCTTTTTCCTAAACGGGAAACGTCCGGCTCCTTCTCCCACCAGGAAGGGGCCAGCCGGAAACCTGTTGCTGCTCTTCACCTTCCCTTGGCACCCTATTCACAGGCACAACAGCCCTGGGGAACTGTGCTTTCCCAGAGACGGAAGGTCTCATGGTGCCCGTTCTCGGCAGAGCCTTTTTCCAAATCGGGAAACGTCCGGCTCCTTCTCCCACCAGGAAGGGGCCAGCTCTGAAAGCTGTTGCTGCTCTTCACCTTCCCTTGGCAGCCTATTCACAGGCACAACAGCCCTGGGGATCTGTGCTTTCCCAGACTCGGAAGGTCTCATGGTGCCCGTTCTCGGCAGAGCCTTTTTCCGAAACGGGAAACGTCCGGCTCCTTCTCCCACCAGGAAGGGGCCAGCCCTGAAAGCTGTTGCTGCTATAAACCTTCCCTTGGCAGCCTATTCACAGGCACAACAGCCCTGGGGAACTGTGCTTTCCCACAGGCGCAAGGTCTCATGGTGCCCGTTCTCGGCAGAGCCTTTTTCCAAAACGGGAAACGTCCGGCTCCTTCTCCCACCAGGAAGGGGCCAGCCCTGAAAGCTGTTGCTGCTCTTCACCCTCCCTTGGCAGCCTATTCACAGGCACAACAGCCCTGGGGATCTGTGCTTTCCCAGACTCGGAAGGTCTCATGGTGCCCGTTCTCGGCAGAGCCTTTTTCCAAAACGGGAAACGTCCGGCTCCTTCTCCCACCAGGAAGGGGCCAGCTCTGAAAGCTGCTGCTGGTCTTCACCTACCCACTGCAGCCTATTCACAGGCACAACAGCCCTGGGGATCTGTGCTTTCCCAGACTCGGAAGGTCTCATGGTGCCCGTTCTCGGCAGAGCCTTTTTCCAAAACGGGAAACGTCCGGCTCCTTCTCCCACCAGGAAGGGGCCAGCCCTGAAAGCTGTTGCTGCTCTTCACCTTCCCTGGGCAGCCTATGCACAGGCACAACAGCCCTGGGGATCTGTGCTTTCCCACAGACGCAAGGTCTTATGGTGCCCATTCTCGGCAGAGCCTTTTTCCTAAACGGGAAACGTCCGGCTCCTTCTCCCACCAGGAAGGGGCCAGCCCGGAAAGCTCTTGCTGCTATAAACCTTCCCTTGGCACCCTATTCACAGGCACAAGAGCACTGGGGAGCTGGGCTTTCCCAGGGACAGAAGGTCTCATGGTGCCCGTTCTCGCCAGAGCCTTTTTCCAAAACGGGAAACGTCCGGCTCCTTCTCCCACCAGGAATGGGCCAGTCCTGAAAGCTGTTGCTGCTCTTCACCTACCCACTGCAGCCTATTCACAGGCACAACAGCCCTGGGGATCTGTGCTTTCCCAGACTCGGAATGTCTCATGGTGCCCGTTCTCGCCAGAGCCTTTTTCCAAAATGGGAAACGTCCGGCTCCTTCTCCCACCAGGAAGGGGCCAGCCCTGAAAGCTGTTGCTGCTCTTCACCCTCCCTTGGCAGCCTATGCACAGGCACAACAGCACTGGGGATCTGTGCTTTCGCACATACGCAAGGTCTCATGGTGCCCGTTCTCGGCAGAGCCTTTTCCCGAAACGGGAAACGTCCGGCTCCTTCTCCCACCAGGAAGGGGCCAGCCCTGAAAGCTCTTGCTGCTCTTCACCTTCCCTTGGCACCCTATTCACAGGCACAACAGCCCTGGGGAACTGTGCTTTCCCAGAGACGGAAGGTCTCATGGTGCCCGTTCTCGGCAGAGCCTTTTTCCAAAACGGGAAACGTCCGGCTCCTTCTCCCACCAGGAAGGGGCCAGCTCTGAAAGCTGTTGCTGCTCTTCACCCTCCCTTGGCAGCCTATTCACAGGCACAACAGCCCTGGGGATCTGTGCTTTCCCAGACTCGGAAGGTCTCATGGTGCCCGTTCTCGGCAGAGCCTTTTTCCGAAACGGGAAACGTCCGGCTCCTTCTCCCACCAGGAAGGGGCCAGCCCTGAAAGCTGTTGCTGCTATAAACCTTCCCTTGGCAGCCTATGCACAGGCACAACAGCCCTGGGGATCTGTGCTTTCCCACAGACGCAAGGTCTCATGGTGCCCGTTCTCGGCAGAGCCTTTTTCCAAAACGGGAAACGTCCGGCTCCTTCTCCCACCAGGAAGGGGCCAGCCCTGAAAGCTGCTGCTGCTCTTCACCCTCCCTTGGCAGCCTATTCACAGGCACAACAGCCCTGGGGATCTGTGCTTTCCCAGACTCGGAAGGTCTCATGGTGCCCGTTCTCGGCAGAGCCTTTTTCCGAAACGGGAAACGTCCGGCTCCTTCTCCCACCAGGAAGGGGCCAGCCCTGAAAGCTGTTGCTGCTCTTCATCTTCCCTGGGCACCCTATGCACAGGCACAACAGCCCTGGGGATCTGTGCTTTCCCACAGACGCAAGGTCTTATGGTGCCCATTCTCGGCAGAGCCTTTTTCTGAAACGGGAAACGTCCGGCTCCTTCTCCCACCAGGAAGGGGCCAGCCCGGAAAGCTGTTGCTGCTCTTCACCTTCCCTTGGCAGCCTATGCACAGGCACAACAGCACTGGGGATCTGTGCTTTCCCACAGACGCAAGGTCTCATGGTGCCCGTTCTCAGCAGAGCCTTTTTCCGAAACGGGAAACGTCCGGCTCCTTCTCCCACCAGGAAGGGGCCAGCCCTGAAAGCTGTTGCTGCTATAAACCTTCCCTTGGCACCCTATTCACAGGCACAAGAGCACTGGGGAGCTGGGCTTTCCCAGGGACAGAAGGTCTCATGGTGCCCGTTCTCGCCAGAGCCTTTTCCAAAACGGGAAACGTCCGGCTCCTTCTCCCACCAGGAAGGGGCCAGTCCTGAAAGCTGTTGCTGCTCTTCACCTACCCAGTGCATCCTATTCACAGGCACAACAGCCCTGGGGATCTGTGCTTTCCCAGACTCGGAAGGTCTCATGGTGCCCGTTCTCGGCAGAGCCTTTTTCCAAAATGGGAAACGTCCGGCTCCTTCTCCCACCAGGAAGGGGCCAGCCCGGAAAGCTGTTGCTGCTCTTCACCCTCCCTTGGCAGCCTATGCACAGGCACAACAGCACTGGGGATCTGTGGTTTCGCACATACGCAAGGTCTCATGGTGCCCGTTCTCGGCAGAGCCTTTTCCCGAAACGGGAAACGTCCGGCTCCTTCTCCCAGCAGGAAGGGGCCAGCTCTGAAAGCTGTTGCTGCTCTTCACCCTCCCTTGGCAGCCTATTCACAGGCACAACAGCCCTGGGGATCTGTGCTTTCCCAGACTCGGAAGGTCTCATGGTGCCCGTTCTCGGCAGAGCCTTTTTCCGAAACGGGAAACGTCCGGCTCCTTCTCCCACCAGGAAGGGGCCAGCCCTGAAAGCTGTTGCTGCTCTTCACCTTCCCTTGGCAGCCTATGCACAGGCACAACAGCCCTGGGGATCTGTGCTTTCCCACAGACGCAAGGTCTCATGGTGCCCGTTCTCGGCAGAGCCTTTTTCCAAAACGGGAAACGTCCGGCTCCTTCTCCCACCAGGAAGGGGCCAGCCCTGAAAGCTGTTGCTGCTCTTCACCCTCCCTTGGCAGCCTATTCACAGGCACAACAGCCCTGGGGATCTGTGCTTTCCCAGACTCGGAAGGTCTCATGGTGCCCGTTCTCGGCAGAGCCTTTTTCCAAAACGGGAAACGTCCGGCTCCTTCTCCCACCAGGAAAGGGCCAGCTCTGAAAGCTGCTTCTGGTCTTCACCTACCCACTGCAGCCTATTCACAGGCACAACAGCCCTGGGGATCTGTGCTTTCCCAGACTCGGAAGGTCTCATGGTGCCCGTTCTCGGCAGAGCCTTTTTCCGAAACGGGAAACGTCCGGCTCCTTCTCCCACCAGGAAGGGGCCAGCCCTGAAAGCTGTTGCTGCTCTTCACCTTCCCTGGGCAGCCTATGCACAGGCACAACAGCCCTGGGGATCTGTGCTTTCCCACAGACGCAAGGTCTTATGGTGCCCATTCTCGGCAGAACCTTTTTCCTAAACGGGAAACGTCCGGCTCCTTCTCCCACCAGGAAGGGGCCAGCCCGGAAAGCTGTTGCTGCTCTTCACCTTCCCTTGGCAGCCTATGCACAGGCACAACAGCACTGGGGATCTGTGCTTTCCCACAGACGCAAGGTCTCATGGTGCCCGTTCTCAGCAGAGCCTTTTTCCGAAACGGGAAACGTCCGGCTCCTTCTCCCACCAGGAAGGGGCCAGCCCTGAAAGCTGTTGCTGCTATAAACCTTCCCTTGGCACCCTATTCACAGGCACAAGAGCACTGGGGAGCTGGGCTTTCCCAGAGACAGAAGGTCTCATGGTGCCCGTTCTCGCCAGAGCCTTTTTCCAAAACGGGAAACGTCCGGCTCCTTCTCCCACCAGGAAGGGGCCAGTCCTGAAAGCTGTTGCTGCTCTTCACCTACCCACTGCAGCCTATTCACAGGCACAACAGCCCTGGGGATCTGTGCTTTCCCAGACTCGGAAGGTCTCATGGTGCCCGTTCTCGCCAGAGCCTTTTTCCAAAATGGGAAACGTCCGGCTCCTTCTCCCACCAGGAAGGGGCCAGCCCTGAAAGCTGTTGCTGCTCTTCACCCTCCCTTGGCAGCCTATGCACAGGCACAACAGCACTGGGGATCTGTGCTTTCGCACATACGCAAGGTCTCATGGTGCCCGTTCTCGGCAGAGCCTTTTCCCGAAACGGGAAACGTCCGGCTCCTTCTCCCACCAGGAAGGGGCCAGCCCTGAAAGCTCTTGCTGCTCTTCACCTTCCCTTGGCACCCTATTCACAGGCACAACAGCCCTGGGGAACTGTGCTTTCCCAGAGACGGAAGGTCTCATGGTGCCCGTTCTCGGCAGAGCCTTTTTCCAAAACGGGAAACGTCCGGCTCCTTCTCCCACCAGGAAGGGGCCAGCTCTGAAAGCTGTTGCTGCTCTTCACCCTCCCTTGGCAGCCTATTCACAGGCACAACAGCCCTGGGGATCTGTGCTTTCCCAGACTCGGAAGGTCTCATGGTGCCCGTTCTCGGCAGAGCCTTTTTCCGAAACAGGAAACGTCCGGCTCCTTCTCCCACCAGGAAGGGGCCAGCCCTGAAAGCTGTTGCTGCTATAAACCTTCCCTTGGCAGCCTATGCACAGGCACAACAGCCCTGGGGATCTGTGCTTTCCCACAGACGCAAGGTCTCATGGTGCCCGTTCTCGGCAGAGCCTTTTTCCAAAACGGGAAACGTCCGGCTCCTTCTCCCACCAGGAAGGGGCCAGCCCTGAAAGCTGTTGCTGCTCTTCACCCTCCCTTGGCAGCCTATTCACAGGCACAACAGCCCTGGGGATCTGTGCTTTCCCAGACTCGGAAGGTCTCATGGTGCCCGTTCTCGGCAGAGCCTTTTTCCAAAACGGGAAACGTCCGGCTCCTTCTCCCACCAGGAAGGGGCCAGCTCTGAAAGCTGCTGCTGGTCTTCACCTACCCACTGCAGCCTATTCACAGGCACAACAGCCCTGGGGATCTGTGCTTTCCCACAGACGCAAGGTCTCATGGTGCCCGTTCTCAGCAGAGCCTTTTTCCGAAATGGGAAACGTCCGGCTCCTTCTCCCACCAGGAAGGGGCCAGCCCTGAAAGCTGTTGCTGCTATAAACCTTCCCTTGGCACCCTATTCACAGGCACAAGAGCACTGGGGAGCTGGGCTTTCCCAGGGACAGAAGGTCTCATGGTGCCCGTTCTCGGCAGAGCCTTTTTCCAAAACGGGAAACGTCCGGCTCCTTCTCCCACCAGGAAGGGGCCAGTCCTGAAAGCTGCTGCTGGTCTTCACCTACCCACTGCAGCCTATTCACAGGCACAACAGCCCTGGGGATCTGTGCTTTCCCAGACTCGGAAGGTCTCATGGTGCCCGTTCTCGGCAGAGCCTTTTTCCAAAACGGGAAACGTCCGGCTCCTTCTCCCACCAGGAAGGGGCCAGCCCTGAAAGCTCTTGCTGCTCTTCACCCTCCCTTGGCAGCCTATGCACAGGCACAACAGCACTGGGGATCTGTGCTTTCCCACAGACGGAAGGTCTCATGGTGCCCGTTCTCGGCAGAGCCTTTTTCCGAAATGGGAAACGTCCGGCTCCTTCTCCCACCAGGAAGGGGCCAGCCCTGAAAGCTGTTGCTGCTCTTCACCTTCCCTTGGCACCCTATTCACAGGCACAACAGCCCTGGGGAACTGTGCTTTCCCAGACTCGGAAGGTCTCATGGTGCCCGTTCTCGGCAGAGCCTTTTCCCGCAACGGGAAACGTCCGGCTCCTTCTCCCACCAGGAAGGGGCCAGCCGTGAAAGCTGTTGCTGCTATAAACCTTCCCTTGGCAGCCTATTCACAGGCACAACAGCCCTGGGGATCTGTGCTTTCCCAGACTCGGAAGGTCTCATGGTGCCCGTTCTCGGCAGAGCCTTTTTCCGAAACGGGAAAAGTCCATCTACTTCTCCCACCAGGAAGGGGCCAGCCCTGAAAGCTGTTGCTGCTCTTCACCTTCCCTTGGCAGCCTATGCACAGGCACAACAGCCCTGGGGATCTGTGCTTTCCCACAGACGCAAGGTCTCATGGTGCCCGTTCTCGGCAGAGCCTTTTTCCAAAACGGGAAACGTCCGGCTCCTTCTCCCACCAGGAAGGGGCCAGCCCTGAAAGCTGTTGCTGCTCTTCACCTTCCCTTGGCAGCCCATGCACAGGCACAACAGCCCTGGGGATCTGTGCTTTCCCACAGACGCAAGGTCTCATGGTGCCCGTTCTCGGCAGAGCCTTTTCCCGAAACGGGAAACGTCCGGCTCCTTCTCCCACCAGGAAGGGGCCAGCCCGGAAAGCTGTTGCTGCTCTTCACCTTCCCTTGGCAGCCTATGCACAGGCACAACAGCACTGGGGATCTGTGCTTTCCCACAGACGCAAGGTCTCATGGTGCCCGTTCTCGGCAGAGCCTTTTTCCAAAACGGGAAACGTCCGGCTCCTTCTCCCACCAGGAGGGGGCCAGCCCGGAAAGCTGTTGCTGCTATAAACCTTCCCTGGGCAGCCTATTCACAGGCACAACAGCCCTGGGGATCTGTGCTTTCCCAGACTCGGAAGGTCTCATGGTGCCCGTTCTCGGCAGAGCCTTTTTCCAAAACGGGAAAAGTCCATCTACTTCTCCCACCAGGAAGGGGCCAGCCCGGAAAGCTCTTGCTGCTCTTCACCTTCCCTTGGCAGCCTATGCACAGGCACAACAGCACTGGGGATCTGTGCTTTCCCACAGACGCAAGGTCTCATGGTGCCCGTTCTCGGCAGAGCCTTTTTCCAAAACGGGAAACGTCCGGCTCCTTCTCCCACCAGGAAGGGGCCAGCCCGGAAAGCTGTTGCTGCTCTTCACCTTCCCTTGGCACCTATGCACAGGCACAACAGCACTGGGGATCTGTGCTTTCCCACAGACGCAAGGTCTCATGGTGCCCGTTCTCGGCAGAGCCTTTTCCCGAAACGGGAAACGTCCGGCTCCTTCTCCCACCAGGAAGGGGCCAGCCCTGAAAGCTGTTGCTGCTCTTCACCTTCCCACTGCAGCCTATTCACAGGCACAACAGCACTGGGGAGCTGTGATTTCCCACAGACGCAAAGTCTCATGGTGCCCGTTCTCGGCAGAGCCTTTTTTCTGAAACGGGAAACGTCCGGCTCCTTCTCCCACCAGGAAGGGGCCAGCCCTGAAAGCTGTTGCTGCTATAAACCTTCCCTGGGCGGCCTATTCACAGGCACAACAGCACTGGGGAGCTGGGCTTTCCCAGAGACGCAAGGTCTCATGGTGCCCGTTCTCGGCAGAGCCTTTTCCCGAAACGGGAAACGTCCGGCTCCTTCTCCCACCAGGAAGGGGCCAGTCCTGAAAGCTGCTGCTGGTCTTCACCTACCCACTGCAGCCTATTCACAGGCACAACAGCCCTGGGGATCTGTGCTTTCCCAGACTCGGAAGGTCTCATGGTGCCCGTTCTCGGCAGAGCCTTTTTCCAAAACGGGAAACGTCCGGCTCCTTCTCCCACCAGGAAGGGGCCAGCCCTGAAAGCTCTTGCTGCTCTTCACCCTCCCTTGGCAGCCTATGCACAGGCACAACAGCACTGGGGATCTGTGCTTTCCCACAGACGCAAGGTCTCATGGTGCCCGTTCTCGGCAGAGCCTTTTTCCGAAATGGGAAACGTCCGGCTCCTTCTCCCACCAGGAAGGGGCCAGCCCTGAAAGCTGTTGCTGCTCTTCACCTTCCCTTGGCACCCTATTCACAGGCACAACAGCCCTGGGGAACTGTGCTTTCCCAGACTCGGAAGGTCTCATGGTGCCCGTTCTCGGCAGAGCCTTTTCCCGCAACGGGAAACGTCCGGCTCCTTCTCCCACCAGGAAGGGGCCAGCCCTGAAATCTGTTGCTGCTATAAACCTTCCCTTGGCAGCCTATTCACAGGCACAACAGCCCTGGGGATCTGTGCTTTCCCAGACTCGGAAGGTCTCATGGTGCCCGTTCTCGGCAGAGCCTTTTTCCGAAACGGGAAAAGTCCATCTACTTCTCCCACCAGGAAGGGGCCAGCCCTGAAAGCTGTTGCTGCTCTTCACCTTCCCTTGGCAGCCTATGCACAGGCACAACAGCACTGGGGATCTGTGCTTTCCCACAGACGCAAGGTCTCATGGTGCCCGTTCTCGGCAGAGCCTTTTTCCAAAACGGGAAACGTCCGGCTCCTTCTCCCACCAGGAAGGGGCCAGCCCGGAAAGCTGTTGCTGCTCTTCACCTTCCCTTGGCAGCCCATGCACAGGCACAACAGCCCTGGGGATCTGTGCTTTCCCACAGACGCAAGGTCTCATGGTGCCCGTTCTCGGCAGAGCCTTTTCCTGAAACGGGAAACGTCCGGTTCCTCCTCCCACCAGGAAGGGGCCAGCCCAGAAAGCTGTTGCTGCTATAAACCTTCCCTTGGCAGCCTATGCACAGGAACAACAGCAGTGGGGATCTGTGCTTTCCCACAGACGCAAGGTCTCATGGTGCCCGTTCTCGGCAGAGCCTGTTCCCGAAACGGGAAATGTCCGGCTCCTTCTCCCACGAGGAAGGGGCCAGCCCTGAAAGCTCTTGCTGCTCTTCACCTTCCCTTGGCAGCCTATTCACAGGCACAAGACCACTGGGGAGCTGGGCTTTCCCACAGACGCAAAGTCTCATGGTGCCCGTTCTCGGCAGAGCCTTTTTCCGAAACAGGAAACGTCCGGCTGCTTCTCCCACCAGGAAGGGGCCAGCCCTGAAAGCTGTTGCTGCTATAAACCTTCCCTGGGCAGCCTATTCACAGGCACAACAGCCCTGGGGATCTGTGCTTTCCCAGACTCGGAAGGTCTCATGGTGCCCGTTCTCGGCAGAGCCTTTTTCCAAAAAGGGAAAATTCCATCTACTTCTCCCACCAGGAAGGGGCCAGCCCGGAAAGCTGTTGCTGCTCTTCACCTTCCCTTGGCAGCCTATGCACAGGCACAACAGCACTGGGGATCTGTGCTTTCCCACAGACGCAAGGTCTCATGGTGCCCGTTCTCGGCAGAGCCTTTTTCCAAAACGGGAAACGTCCGGCTCCTTCTCCCACCAGGAAGGGGCCAGCCCGGAAAGCTGTTGCTGCTCTTCACCTTCCCTGGGCAGCCTATGCACAGGCACAACAGCCCTGGGGATCTGTGCTTTCCCACAGACGCAAGGTCTCATGGTGCCCGTTCTCGGCAGAGCCTTTTTCTGAAACGGGAAACGTCCGGCTCCTCCTCCCACCAGGAAGGGGCCAGCCCAGAAAGCTGTTGCTGCTATAAACCTTCCCTTGGCAGCCTATGCACAGGCACAACAGCCCTGGGGAACTGTGCTTTCCCAGACTCGGAAGGTCTCATGGTGCCCGTTCTCGGCAGAGCCTTTTCCCGCAACGGGAAACGTCCGGCTCCTTCTCCCACCAGGAAGGGGCCAGCCCTGAAAGCTGTTGCTGCTATAAACCTTCCCTTGGCAGCCTATTCACAGGCACAACAGCCCTGGGGATCTGTGCTTTCCCAGACTCGGAAGGTCTCATGGTGCCCGTTCTCGGCAGAGCCTTTTTCCGAAACGGGAAAAGTCCATCTACTTCTCCCACCAGGAAGGGGCCAGCCCTGAAAGCTGTTGCTGCTCTTCACCTTCCCTTGGCAGCCTATGCACAGGCACAACAGCCCTGGGGATCTGTGCTTTCCCACAGACGCAAGGTCTCATGGTGCCCGTTCTCGGCAGAGCCTTTTTCCAAAACGGGAAACGTCCGGCTCCTTCTCCCACCAGGAAGGGGCCAGCCCTGAAAGCTGTTGCTGCTCTTCACCTTCCCTTGGCAGCCCATGCACAGGCACAACAGCCCTGGGGATCTGTGCTTTCCCACAGACGCAAGGTCTCATGGTGCCCGTTCTCGGCAGAGCCTTTTCCCGAAACGGGAAACGTCCGGCTCCTTCTCCCACCAGGAAGGGGCCAGTCCTGAAAGCTCTTGCTGCTCTTCACCTTCCCTTGGCAGCCTATTCACAGGCACAACAGCACTGGGGAGCTGTGCTTTCCCACAGACGCAAAGTCTCATGGTGCCCGTTCTCGGCAGAGCCTTTTTTCTGAAACGGTAAACGTCGGCTGCTTCTCCCACCAGGAAGGGGCCAGCCCTGAAAGCTGTTGCTGCTATAAACCTTCCCTGGGCAGCCTATTCACAGGCACAACAGCCCTGGGGATCTGTGCTTTCCCAGACTCGGAAGGTCTCATGGTGCCCGTTCTCGGCAGAGCCTTTTTCCAAAAAGGGAAAATTCCATCTACTTCTCCCACCAGGAAGGGGCCAGCCCGGAAAGCTGTTGCTGCTCTTCACCTTCCCTTGGCAGCCTATGCACAGGCACAACAGCACTGGGGATCTGTGCTTTCCCACAGACGCAAGGTCTCATGGTGCCCGTTCTCGGCAGAGCCTTTTTCCAAAACGGGAAACGTCCGGCTCCTTCTCCCACCAGGAGGGGGCCAGCCCAGAAAGCTGTTGCTGCTCTTCACCCTCCCTTGGCAGCCTATTCACAGGCACAACAGCCCTGGGGATCTGTGCTTTCCCAGACTCGGAAGGTCTCATGGTGCCCGTTCTCGGCAGAGCCTTTTTCCAAAACGGGAAAAGTCCATCTACTTCTCCCACCAGGAAGGGGCCAGCCCGGAAAGCTGTTGCTGCTCTTCACCTTCCCTTGGCAGCCTATGCACAGGCACAACAGCACTGGGGATCTGTGCTTTCCCACAGACGCAAGGTCTCATGGTGCCCGTTCTCGGCAGAGCCTTTTTCCAAAACGGGAAACGTCCGGCTCCTTCTCCCACCAGGAAGGGGCCAGCCCGGAAAGCTGTTGCTGCTCTTCACCTTCCCTTGGCACCTATGCACAGGCACAACAGCACTGGGGATCTGTGCTTTCCCACAGACGCAAGGTCTCATGGTGCCCGTTCTCGGCAGAGCCTTTTCCCGAAACGGGAAACGTCCGGCTCCTTCTCCCACCAGGAAGGGGCCAGCCCTGAAAGCTGTTGCTGCTCTTCACCTTCCCACTGCAGCCTATTCACAGGCACAACAGCACTGGGGAGCTGTGATTTCCCACAGACGCAAAGTCTCATGGTGCCCGTTCTCGGCAGAGCCTTTTTTCTGAAACGGGAAACGTCCGGCTCCTTCTCCCACCAGGAAGGGGCCAGCCCTGAAAGCTGTTGCTGCTATAAACCTTCCCTGGGCGGCCTATTCACAGGCACAACAGCACTGGGGAGCTGGGCTTTCCCACAGACGCAAGGTCTCATGGTGCCCGTTCTCGGCAGAGCCTTTTCCCGAAACGGGAAACGTCCGGCTCCTTCTCCCACCAGGAAGGGGCCAGTCCTGAAAGCTGCTGCTGGTCTTCACCTACCCACTGCAGCCTATTCACAGGCACAACAGCCCTGGGGATCTGTGCTTTCCCAGACTCGGAAGGTCTCATGGTGCCCGTTCTCGGCAGAGCCTTTTTCCAAAACGGGAAACGTCCGGCTCCTTCTCCCACCAGGAAGGGGCCAGCCCTGAAAGCTCTTGCTGCTCTTCACCCTCCCTTGGCAGCCTATGCACAGGCACAACAGCACTGGGGATCTGTGCTTTCCCACAGACGCAAGGTCTCATGGTGCCCGTTCTCGGCAGAGCCTTTTTCCGAAATGGGAAACGTCCGGCTCCTTCTCCCACCAGGAAGGGGCCAGCCCTGAAAGCTGTTGCTGCTCTTCACCTTCCCTTGGCACCCTATTCACAGGCACAACAGCCCTGGGGAACTGTGCTTTCCCAGACTCGGAAGGTCTCATGGTGCCCGTTCTCGGCAGAGCCTTTTCCCGCAACGGGAAACGTCCGGCTCCTTCTCCCACCAGGAAGGGGCCAGCCCTGAAATCTGTTGCTGCTATAAACCTTCCCTTGGCAGCCTATTCACAGGCACAACAGCCCTGGGGATCTGTGCTTTCCCAGACTCGGAAGGTCTCATGGTGCCCGTTCTCGGCAGAGCCTTTTTCCGAAACGGGAAAAGTCCATCTACTTCTCCCACCAGGAAGGGGCCAGCCCTGAAAGCTGTTGCTGCTCTTCACCTTCCCTTGGCAGCCTATGCACAGGCACAACAGCACTGGGGATCTGTGCTTTCCCACAGACGCAAGGTCTCATGGTGCCCGTTCTCGGCAGAGCCTTTTTCCAAAACGGGAAACGTCCGGCTCCTTCTCCCACCAGGAAGGGGCCAGCCCGGAAAGCTGTTGCTGCTCTTCACCTTCCCTTGGCAGCCCATGCACAGGCACAACAGCCCTGGGGATCTGTGCTTTCCCACAGACGCAAGGTCTCATGGTGCCCGTTCTCGGCAGAGCCTTTTCCTGAAACGGGAAACGTCCGGCTCCTCCTCCCACCAGGAAGGGGCCAGCCCAGAAAGCTGTTGCTGCTATAAACCTTCCCTTGGCAGCCTATGCACAGGAACAACAGCAGTGGGGATCTGTGCTTTCCCACAGACGCAAGGTCTCATGGTGCCCGTTCTCGGCAGAGCCTGTTCCCGAAACGGGAAATGTCCGGCTCCTTCTCCCACCAGGAAGGGGCCAGTCCTGAAAGCTCTTGCTGCTCTTCACCTTCCCTTGGCAGCCTATTCACAGGCACAAGACCACTGGGGAGCTGGGCTTTCCCACAGACGCAAAGTCTCATGGTGCCCGTTCTCGGCAGAGCCTTTTTCCGAAACAGGAAACGTCCGGCTGCTTCTCCCACCAGGAAGGGGCCAGCCCTGAAAGCTGTTGCTGCTATAAACCTTCCCTGGGCAGCCTATTCACAGGCACAACAGCCCTGGGGATCTGTGCTTTCCCAGACTCGGAAGGTCTCATGGTGCCCGTTCTCGGCAGAGCCTTTTTCCAAAAAGGGAAAATTCCATCTACTTCTCCCACCAGGAAGGGGCCAGCCCGGAAAGCTGTTGCTGCTCTTCACCTTCCCTTGGCAGCCTATGCACAGGCACAACAGCACTGGGGATCTGTGCTTTCCCACAGACGCAAGGTCTCATGGTGCCCGTTCTCGGCAGAGCCTTTTTCCAAAACGGGAAACGTCCGGCTCCTTCTCCCACCAGGAAGGGGCCAGCCCGGAAAGCTGTTGCTGCTCTTCACCTTCCCTTGGCAGCCTATGCACAGGCACAACAGCCCTGGGGATCTGTGCTTTCCCACAGACGCAAGGTCTCATGGTGCCCGTTCTCGGCAGAGCCTTTTTCTGAAACGGGAAACGTCCGGCTCCTCCTCCCACCAGGAAGGGGCCAGCCCAGAAAGCTGTTGCTGCTATAAACCTTCCCTTGGCAGCCTATGCACAGGCACAACAGCCCTGGGGATCTGTGCTTTCCCACAGACGCAAGGTCTCATGGTGCCCGTTCTCGGCAGAGCCTTTTCCCGAAACGGGAAACGTCCGGCTCCTCCTCCCACCAGGAAGGGGCCAGCCCTGAAAGCTCTTGCTGCTCTTCACCTTCCCTTGGCAGCCTATTCACAGGCACAACAGCACTGGGGAGCTGTGATTTCCCACAGACGCAAAGTCTCATGGTGCCCGTTCTCGGCAGAGCCTTTTTTCTGAAACGGGAAAGGTCGGCTCCTTCTCCCACCAGGAAGGGGCCATCCCTGAAAGCTGTTGCTGCTATAAACCTTCCCTGGGCAGCCTATTCACAGGCACAAGAGCACTGGGGAGCTGGGCTTTCCCAGGGACAGAAGGTCTCATGGTGCCCGTTCTCGGCAGAGCCTTTTTCCGAAACGGGAAACGTCCGGCTCCTTCTCCCACCAGGAAGGGGCCAGCCCGGAAAGCTCTTGCTGCTCTTCACCTACCCACTGCAGCCTATTCACAGGCACAACAGCCCTGGGGATCTGTGCTTTCCCAGACTCGGAAGGTCTCATGGTGCCCGTTCTCGGCAGAGCCTTTTTCCAAAACGGGAAAAGTCCATCTACTTCTCCCACCATGAAGGGGCCAGCCCTGAAAGCTGTTGCTGCTCTTCACCTTCCCTTGGCAGCCTATGCACAGGCACAACAGCACTGGGGATCTGTGCTTTCCCACAGACGCAAGGTCTCATGGTGCCCGTTCTCGGCAGAGCCTTTTTCCAAAACGGGAAACGTCCGGCTCCTTCTCCCACCAGGAAGGGGCCAGCCCGGAAAGCTGTTGCTGCTCTTCACCTTCCCTTGGCACCTATGCACAGGCACAACAGCACTGGGGATCTGTGCTTTCCCACAGACGCAAGGTCTCATGGTGCCCGTTCTCGGCAGAGCCTTTTCCCGAAACGGGAAACGTCCGGCTCCTTCTCCCACCAGGAAGGGGCCAGCCCTGAAAGCTGTTGCTGCTCTTCACCTTCCCTTGGCAGCCTATTCACAGGCACAACAGCACTGGGGAGCTGTGATTTCCCACAGACGCAAAGTCTCATGGTGCCCGTTCTCGGCAGAGCCTTTTTTCTGAAACGGGAAACGTCCGGCTCCTTCTCCCACCAGGAAGGGGCCAGCCCTGAAAGCTGTTGCTGCTATAAACCTTCCCTGGGCAGCCTATTCACAGGCACAAGAGCACTGGGGAGCTGGGCTTTCCCAGAGACGGAAGGTCTCATGGTGCCCGTTCTCGACAGAGCCTTTTTCCGAAACGGGAAACGTCCGGCTCCTTCTCCCACCAGGAAGGGGCCAGCCCGGAAAGCTCTTGCTGCTCTTCACCTACCCACTGCAGCCTATTCACAGGCACAACAGCCCTGGGGATCTGTGCTTTCCCAGACTCGGAAGGTCTCATGGTGCCCGTTCTCGGCAGAGCCTTTTTCCAAAACGGGAAAAGTCCATCTACTTCTCCCACCATGAAGGGGCCAGCCCTGAAAGCTGTTGCTGCTCTTCACCTTCCCTTGGCAGCCTATGCACAGGCACAACAGCACTGGGGATCTGTGCTTTCCCACAGACGCAAGGTCTCATGGTGCCCGTTCTCGGCAGAGCCTTTTCCCGCAACGGGAAACGTCCGGCTCCTTCTCCCACCAGGAAGGGGCCAGCCCTGAAAGCTCTTGCTGCTCTTCACCTTCCCTTGGCAGCCTATTCACAGGCACAACAGCACTGGGGATCTGTGCTTTCCCACAGACGCAAGGTCTCATGGTGCCCGTTCTCGGCAGAGCCTTTTTCCAAAACGGGAAACGTCCGGCTCCTTCTCCCACCAGGAAGGGGCCAGCCCGGAAAGCTGTTGCTGCTCTTCACCTTCCCTTGGCAGCCTATGCACAGGCACAACAGCCCTGGGGATCTGTGCTTTCCCACAGATGCAAGGTCTCATGGTGCCCGTTCTCGGCAGAGCCTTTTTCTGAAACGGGAAACGTCCGGCTCCTCCTCCCACCAGGAAGGGGCCAGCCCAGAAAGCTGTTGCTGCTATAAACCTTCCCTTGGCAGCCTATGCACAGGCACAACAGCCCTGGGGATCTGTGCTTTCCCACAGACGCAAGGTCTCATGGTGCCCGTTCTCGGCAGAGCCTTTTCCCGAAACGGGAAACGTCCGGCTCCTCCTCCCACCAGGAAGGGGCCAGCCCTGAAAGCTCTTGCTGCTCTTCACCTTCCCTTGGCAGCCTATTCACAGGCACAACAGCACTGGGGAGCTGTGATTTCCCACAGACGCAAAGTCTCATGGTGCCCGTTCTCGGCAGAGCCTTTTTCCAAAACGGGAAACGTCCGGCTCCTTCTCCCACCAGGAAGGGGCCATCCCTGAAAGCTGTTGCTGCTATAAACCTTCCCTGGGCAGCCTATTCACAGGCACAAGAGCACTGGGGAGCTGGGCTTTCCCAGGGACAGAAGGTCTCATGGTGCCCGTTCTCGACAGAGCCTTTTTCCGAAACGGGAAACGTCCGGCTCCTTCTCCCACCAGGAAGGGGCCAGCCCGGAAAGCTCTTGCTGCTCTTCACCTACCCACTGCAGCCTATTCACAGGCACAACAGCACTGGGGATCTGTGCTTTCCCAGACTCGGAAGGTCTCATGGTGCCCGTTCTCGGCAGAGCCTTTTTCCAAAACGGGAAAAGTCCATCTACTTCTCCCACCAGGAAGGGGCCAGCCCTGAAAGCTGTTGCTGCTCTTCACCTTCCCTTGGCAGCCTATGCACAGGCACAACAGCACTGGGGATCTGTGCTTTCCCACAGACGCAAGGTCTCATGGTGCCCGTTCTCGGCAGAGCCTTTTTCCAAAACGGGAAACGTCCGGCTCCTTCTCCCACCAGGAAGGGGCCAGCCCGGAAAGCTGTTGCTGCTCTTCACCTTCCCTTGGCACCTATGCACAGGCACAACAGCACTGGGGATCTGTGCTTTCCCACAGACGCAAGGTCTCATGGTGCCCGTTCTCGGCAGAGCCTTTTTCCAAAACGGGAAACGTCCGGCTCCTTCTCCCACCAGGAAGGGGCCAGCCCTGAAAGCTGTTGCTGCTCTTCACCTTCCCTTGGCAGCCTATTCACAGGCACAACAGCACTGGGGAGCTGTGATTTCCCACAGACGCAAAGTCTCATGGTGCCCGTTCTCGGCAGAGCCTTTTTTCTGAAACGGGAAACGTCCGGCTCCTTCTCCCACCAGGAAGGGGCCAGCCCTGAAAGCTGTTGCTGCTATAAACCTTCCCTGGGCAGCCTATTCACAGGCACAAGAGCACTGGGGAGCTGGGCTTTCCCAGAGACGGAAGGTCTCATGGTGCCCGTTCTCGACAGAGCCTTTTTCCGAAACGGGAAACGTCTGGCTCCTTCTCCCACCAGGAAGGGGCCAGCCCGGAACGCTCTTGCTGCTCTTCACCTACCCACTGCAGCCTATTCACAGGCACAACAGCCCTGGGGATCTGTGCTTTCCCAGACTCGGAAGGTCTCATGGTGCCCGTTCTCGGCAGAGCCTTTTTCCAAAACGGGAAAAGTCCATCTACTTCTCCCACCATGAAGGGGCCAGCCCTGAAAGCTGTTGCTGCTCTTCACCTTCCCTTGGAGCCTATGCACAGGCACAACAGCACTGGGGATCTGTGCTTTCCCACAGACGCAAGGTCTCATGGTGCCCGTTCTCGGCAGAGCCTTTTCCCGAAACGGGAAACGTCCGGCTCCTTCTCCCACCAGGAAGGGGCCAGCCCTGAAAGCTGTTGCTGCTCTTCACCTTCCCTTGGCAGCCTATTCACAGGCACAACAGCACTGGGGAGCTGTGATTTCCCACAGACGCAAAGTCTCATGGTGCCCGTTCTCGGCAGAGCCTTTTCCCGCAACGGGAAACGTCCGGCTCCTTCTCCCACCAGGAAGGGGCCAGCCCTGAAAGCTGTTGCTGCTATAAACCTTCCCTGGGCAGCCTATTCACAGGCACAAGAGCACTGGGGAGCTGGGCTTTCCCAGAGACGGAAGGTCTCATGGTGCCCGTTCTCGACAGAGCCTTTTTCCGAAACGGGAAACGTCCGGCTCCTGCTCCCACCAGGAAGGGGCCAGCCCGGAAAGCTCTTGCTGCTCTTCACCTACCCACTGCAGCCTATTCACAGGCACAACAGCCCTGGGGATCTGTGCTTTCCCAGACTCGGAAGGTCTCATGGTGCCCGTTCTCGGCAGAGCCTTTTTCCAAAACGGGAAAAGTCCATCTACTTCTCCCACCATGAAGGGGCCAGCCCTGAAAGCTGTTGCTGCTCTTCACCTTCCCTTGGCAGCCTATGCACAGGCACAACAGCACTGGGGATCTGTGCTTTCCGACAGACGCAAGGTCTCATGGTGCCCGTTCTCGGCAGAGCCTTTTCCCGCAACGGGAAACGTCCGGCTCCTTCTCCCACCAGGAAGGGGCCAGCCCTGAAAGCTCTTGCTGCTCTTCACCTTCCCTTGGCAGCCTATTCACAGGCACAACAGCACTGGGGAGCTGTGATTTCCCACAGACGCAAAGTCTCATGGTGCCCGTTCTCGGCAGAGCCTTTTTTCTGAAATGGGAAACGTCCGGCTCCTTCTCCCACCAGGAAGGGGCCAGCCCTGAAAGCTGTTGCTGCTATAAACCTTCCCTGGGCAGCCTATTCACAGGCACAAGAGCACTGGGGAGCTGGGCTTTCCCAGGGACAGAAGGTCTCATGGTGCCCGTTCTCGACAGAGCCTTTTTCCGAAACGGGAAACGTCCGGCTCCTTCTCCCACCAGGAAGGGGCCAGCCCGGAAAGCTCTTGCTGCTCTTCACCTACCCACTGCAGCCTATTCACAGGCACAACAGCCCTGGGGATCTGGGCTTTCCCAGACTCGGAAGGTCTCATGGTGCCCGTTCTCGGCAGAGCCTTTTTCCAAAACGGGAAACGTCCGGCTCCTTCTCCCACCAGGAAGGGGCCAGCCCTGAAAGCTGTTGCTGCTCTTCACCTTCCCTTGGCAGCCTATTCACAGGCACAACAGCCCTGGGGATCTGTGCTTTCCCAGACTCGGAAGGTCTCATGGTGCCCGTTCTCGGCAGAGCCTTTTTCCGAAACGGGAAAAGTCCATCTACTTCTCCCACCAGGAAGGGGCCAGCCCTGAAAGCTGTTGCTGCTCTTCACCTTCCCTTGGCAGCCTATGCACAGGCACAACAGCACTGGGGATCTGTGCTTTCCCACAGACGCAAGGTCTCATGGTGCCCGTTCTCGGCAGAGCCTTTTTCCAAAACGGGAAACGTCCGGCTCCTTCTCCCACCAGGAAGGGGCCAGCCCTGAAAGCTGTTGCTGCTCTTTACCTTCCCTTGGCAGCCTATGCACAGGCACAACAGCACTGGGGATCTGTGCTTTCCCACAGACGCAAGGTCTCATGGTGCCCGTTCTCGGCAGAGCCTTTTTCCAAAACGGGAAACGTCCGGCTCCTTCTCCCACCAGGAAGGGGCCAGCCCGGAAAGCTGTTGCTGCTCTTCACCTTCCCTTGGCAGCCTATGCACAGGCACAACAGCCCTGGGGATCTGTGCTTTCCCACAGACGCAAGGTCTCATGGTGCCCGTTCTCGGCAGAGCCTTTTTCTGAAACGGGAAACGTCCGGCTCCTCCTCCCACCAGGAAGGGGCCAGCCCAGAAAGCTGTTGCTGCTATAAACCTTCCCTTGGCAGCCTATGCACAGGCACAACAGCCCTGGGGATCTGTGCTTTCCCACAGACGCAAGGTCTCATGGTGCCCGTTCTCGGCAGAGCCTTTTCCCGAAACGGGAAACGTCCGGCTCCTCCTCCCACCAGGAAGGGGCCAGCCCTGAAAGCTCTTGCTGCTCTTCACCTTCCCTTGGCAGCCTATTCACAGGCACAACAGCACTGGGGAGCTGTGATTTCCCACAGACGCAAAGTCTCATGGTGCCCGTTCTCGGCAGAGCCTTTTTTCTGAAACGGGAAACGTCGGCTCCTTCTCCCACCAGGAAGGGGCCATCCCTGAAAGCTGTTGCTGCTATAAACCTTCCCTGGGCAGCCTATTCACAGGCACAAGAGCACTGGGGAGCTGGGCTTTCCCAGGGACAGAAGGTCTCATGGTGCCCGTTCTCGACAGAGCCTTTTTCCGAAACGGGAAACGTCCGGCTCCTTCTCCCACCAGGAAGGGGCCAGCCCGGAAAGCTCTTGCTGCTCTTCACCTACCCACTGCAGCCTATTCACAGGCACAACAGCCCTGGGGATCTGTGCTTTCCCAGACTCGGAAGGTCTCATGGTGCCCGTTCTCGGCAGAGCCTTTTTCCAAAACGGGAAAAGTCCATCTACTTCTCCCACCAGGAAGGGGCCAGCCCTGAAAGCTGTTGCTGCTCTTCACCTTCCCTTGGCAGCCTATGCACAGGCACAACAGCACTGGGGATCTGTGCTTTCCCACAGACGCAAGGTCTCATGGTGCCCGTTCTCGGCAGAGCCTTTTTCCAAAACGGGAAACGTCCGGCTCCTTCTCCCACCAGGAAGGGGCCAGCCCGGAAAGCTGTTGCTGCTCTTCACCTTCCCTTGGCACCTATGCACAGGCACAACAGCACTGGGGATCTGTGCTTTCCCACAGACGCAAGGTCTCATGGTGCCCGTTCTCGGCAGAGCCTTTTCCCGAAACGGGAAACGTCCGGCTCCTTCTCCCACCAGGAAGGGGCCAGCCCTGAAAGCTGTTGCTGCTCTTCACCTTCCCTTGGCAGCCTATTCACAGGCACAACAGCACTGGGGAGCTGTGATTTCCCACAGACGCAAAGTCTCATGGTGCCCGTTCTCGGCAGAGCCTTTTTTCTGAAACGGGAAACGTCCGGCTCCTTCTCCCACCAGGAAGGGGCCAGCCCTGAAAGCTGTTGCTGCTATAAACCTTCCCTGGGCAGCCTATTCACAGGCACAAGAGCACTGGGGAGCTGGGCTTTCCCAGAGACGGAAGGTCTCATGGTGCCCGTTCTCGACAGAGCCTTTTTCCGAAACGGGAAACGTCCGGCTCCTTCTCCCACCAGGAAGGGGCCAGCCCGGAAAGCTCTTGCTGCTCTTCACCTACCCACTGCAGCCTATTCACAGGCACAACAGCCCTGGGGATCTGTGCTTTCCCAGACTCGGAAGGTCTCATGGTGCCCGTTCTCGGCAGAGCCTTTTTCCAAAACGGGAAAAGTCCATCTACTTCTCCCACCATGAAGGGGCCAGCCCTGAAAGCTGTTGCTGCTCTTCACCTTCCCTTGGCAGCCTATGCACAGGCACAACAGCACTGGGGATCTGTGCTTTCCCACAGACGCAAGGTCTCATGGTGCCCGTTCTCGGCAGAGCCTTTTTCCAAAACGGGAAACGTCCGGCTCCTTCTCCCACCAGGAAGGGGCCAGCCCGGAAAGCTGTTGCTGCTCTTCACCTTCCCTTGGCAGCCTATGCACAGGCACAACAGCACTGGGGATCTGTGCTTTCCGACAGACGCAAGGTCTCATGGTGCCCGTTCTCGGCAGAGCCTTTTCCCGCAACGGGAAACGTCCGGCTCCTTCTCCCACCAGGAAGGGGCCAGCCCTGAAAGCTGTTGCTGCTATAAACCTTCCCTGGGCAGCCTATTCACAGGCACAAGAGCACTGGGGAGCTGGGCTTTCCCAGGGACAGAAGGTCTCATGGTGCCCGTTCTCGACAGAGCCTTTTTCCGAAACGGGAAACGTCCGGCTCCTTCTCCCACCAGGAAGGGGCCAGCCCGGAAAGCTCTTGCTGCTCTTCACCTACCCACTGCAGCCTATTCACAGGCACAACAGCCCTGGGGATCTGTGCTTTCCCAGACTCGGAACGTCTCATGGTGCCCGTTCTCGGCAGAGCCTTTTTCCAAAACGGGAAACGTCCGGCTCCTTCTCCCACCAGGAAGGGGCCAGCCCTGAAAGCTGTTGCTGCTCTTCACCTTCCCTTGGCAGCCTATGCACAGGCACAACAGCACTGGGGATCTGTGCTTTCCCACAGACGCAAGGTCTCATGGTGCCCGTTCTCGGCAGAGCCTTTTTCCAAAACGGGAAACGTCCGGCTCCTTCTCCCACCAGGAAGGGGCCAGCCCGGAAAGCTGTTGCTGCTCTTCACCTTCCCTTGGCAGCCCATGCACAGGCACAACAGCCCTGGGGATCTGTGCTTTCCCACAGACGCAAGGTCTCATGGTGCCCGTTCTCGGCAGAGCCTTTTCCTGAAACGGGAAACGTCCGGCTCCTCCTCCCACCAGGAAGGGGCCAGCCCAGAAAGCTGTTGCTGCTGTAAACCTTCCCTTGGCAGCCTATGCACAGGAACAACAGCAGTGGGGATCTGTGCTTTCCCACAGACGCAAGGTCTCATGGTGCCCGTTCTCGGCAGAGCCTTTTCCCGAAACGGGAAACGTCCGGCTCCTTCTCCCACCAGGAAGGGGCCAGTCCTGAAAGCTCTTGCTGCTCTTCACCTTCCCTTGGCAGCCTATTCACAGGCACAACAGCACTGGGGATCTGTGCTTTCCCACAGACGCAAAGTCTCATGGTGCCCGTTCTCGGCAGAGCCTTTTTTCTGAAACGGGAAACGTCGGCTGCTTCTCCCACCAGGAAGGGGCCAGCCCTGAAAGCTGTTGCTGCTATAAACCTTCCCTGGGCAGCCTATTCACAGGCACAACAGCCCTGGGGATCTGTGCTTTCCCAGACTCGGAAGGTCTCATGGTGCCCGTTCTCGGCAGAGCCTTTTTCCAAAAAGGGAAAATTCCATCTACTTCTCTCACCAGGAAGGGGCCAGCCCGGAAAGCTGTTGCTGCTCTTCACCTTCCCTTGGCAGCCTATTCACAGGCACAACAGCACTGGGGATCTGTGCTTTCCCACAGACGCAAGGTCTCATGGTGCCCGTTCTCGGCAGAGCCTTTTTCCAAAACGGGAAACGTCCGGCTCCTTCTCCCACCAGGAAGGGGCCAGCCCGGAAAGCTGTTGCTGCTATAAACCTTCCCTGGGCAGCCTATTCACAGGCACAACAGCCCTGGGGATCTGTGCTTTCCCAGACTCGGAAGGTCTCATGGTGCCCGTTCTCGGCAGAGCCTTTTTCCAAAACGGGAAAAGTCCATCTACTTCTCCCACCAGGAAGGGGCCAGCCCGGAAAGCTGTTGCTGCTCTTCACCTTCCCTTGGCAGCCTATGCACAGGCACAACAGCACTGGGGATCTGTGCTTTCCCACAGACGCAAGGTCTCATGGTGCCCGTTCTCGGCAGAGCCTTTTTCTGAAACGGGAAACGTCCGGCTCCTTCTCCCACCAGGAAGGGGCCAGCCCGGAAAGCTGTTGCTGCTCTTCACCTTCCCTTGGCACCTATGCACAGGCACAACAGCACTGGGGATCTGTGCTTTCCCACAGACGCAAGGTCTCATGGTGCCCGTTCTCGGCAGAGCCTTTTCCCGAAACGGGAAACGTCCGGCTCCTTCTCCCACCAGGAAGGGGCCAGCCCTGAAAGCTGTTGCTGCTCTTCACCTTCCCTTGGCACCTATGCACAGGCACAACAGCACTGGGGATCTGTGCTTTCCCACAGACGCAAAGTCTCATGGTGCCCGTTCTCGGCAGAGCCTTTTTTCTGAAACGGGAAACGTCCGGCTCCTTCTCCCACCAGGAAGGGGCCAGCCCTGAAAGCTGTTGCTGCTCTTCACCTTCCCTGGGCAGCCTATTCACAGGCACAAGAGCACTGGGGAGCTGGGCTTTCCCAGAGACGGAAGGTCTCATGGTGCCCGTTCTCGACAGAGCCTTTTTCCGAAACGGGAAACGTCCGGCTCCTTCTCCCACCAGGAAGGGGCCAGTCCTGAAAGCTGCTGCTGGTCTTCACCTACCCACTGCAGCCTATTCACAGGCACAACAGCCCTGGGGATCTGTGCTTTCCCAGACTCGGAAGGTCTCATGGTGCCCGTTCTCGGCAGAGCCTTTTTCCAAAACGGGAAACGTCCGGCTCCTTCTCCCACCAGGAAGGGGCCAGCCCTGAAAGCTCTTGCTGCTCTTCACCCTCCCTTGGCAGCCTATGCACAGGCACAACAGCACTGGGGATCTGTGCTTTCCCACAGACGGAAGGTCTCATGGTGCCCGTTCTCGGCAGAGCCTTTTTCCGAAATGGGAAACGTCCGGCTCCTTCTCCCACCAGGAAGGGGCCAGCCCTGAAAGCTGTTGCTGCTCTTCACCTTCCCTTGGCAGCCTATTCACAGGCACAACAGCCCTGGGGAACTGTGCTTTCCCAGACTCGGAAGGTCTCATGGTGCCCGTTCTCGGCAGAGCCTTTTCCCGCAACGGGAAACGTCCGGCTCCTTCTCCCACCAGGAAGGGGCCAGCCCTGAAAGCTGTTGCTGCTATAAACCTTCCCTTGGCAGCCTATTCACAGGCACAACAGCCCTGGGGATCTGTGCTTTCCCAGACTCGGAAGGTCTCATGGTGCCCGTTCTCGGCAGAGCCTTTTTCCGAAACGGGAAAAGTCCATCTACTTCTCCCACCAGGAAGGGGCCAGCCCTGAAAGCTGTTGCTGCTCTTCACCTTCCCTTGGCAGCCTATGCACAGGCACAACAGCACTGGGGATCTGTGCTTTCCCACAGACGCAAGGTCTCATGGTGCCCGTTCTCGGCAGAGCCTTTTTCCAAAACGGGAAACGTCCGGCTCCTTCTCCCACCAGGAAGGGGCCAGCCCGGAAAGCTGTTGCTGCTCTTCACCTTCCCTTGGCAGCCCATGCACAGGCACAACAGCCCTGGGGATCTGTGCTTTCCCACAGACGCAAGGTCTCATGGTGCCCGTTCTCGGCAGAGCCTTTTCCTGAAACGGGAAACGTCCGGCTCCTCCTCCCACCAGGAAGGGGCCAGCCCAGAAAGCTGTTGCTGCTATAAACCTTCCCTTGGCAGCCTATGCACAGGAACAACAGCAGTGGGGATCTGTGCTTTCCCACAGACGCAAGGTCTCATGGTGCCCGTTCTCGGCAGAGCCTTTTCCCGAAACGGGAAACGTCCGGCTCCTTCTCCCACCAGGAAGGGGCCAGCCCTGAAAGCTGTTGCTGCTCTTCACCTTCCCTTGGCACCTATGCACAGGCACAACAGCACTGGGGATCTGTGCTTTCCCACAGACGCAAAGTCTCATGGTGCCCGTTCTCGGCAGAGCCTTTTTTCTGAAACGGGAAACGTCCGGCTCCTTCTCCCACCAGGAAGGGGCCAGCCCTGAAAGCTGTTGCTGCTATAAACCTTCCCTGGGCAGCCTATTCACAGGCACAAGAGCACTGGGGAGCTGGGCTTTCCCAGAGACGGAAGGTCTCATGGTGCCCGTTCTCGACAGAGCCTTTTTCCGAAACGGGAAACGTCCGGCTCCTTCTCCCACCAGGAAGGGGCCAGTCCTGAAAGCTGCTGCTGGTCTTCACCTACCCACTGCAGCCTATTCACAGGCACAACAGCCCTGGGGATCTGTGCTTTCCCAGACTCGGAAGGTCTCATGGTGCCCGTTCTCGGCAGAGCCTTTTTCCAAAACGGGAAACGTCCGGCTCCTTCTCCCACCAGGAAGGGGCCAGCCCTGAAAGCTCTTGCTGCTCTTCACCCTCCCTTGGCAGCCTATGCACAGGCACAACAGCACTGGGGATCTGTGCTTTCCCACAGACGGAAGGTCTCATGGTGCCCGTTCTCGGCAGAGCCTTTTTCCGAAATGGGAAACGTCCGGCTCCTTCTCCCACCAGGAAGGGGCCAGCCCTGAAAGCTGTTGCTGCTCTTCACCTTCCCTTGGCACCCTATTCACCGGCACAACAGCCCTGGGGAACTGTGCTTTCCCAGACTCGGAAGGTCTCATGGTGCCCGTTCTCGGCAGAGCCTTTTCCCGCAACGGGAAACGTCCGGCTCCTTCTCCCACCAGGAAGGGGCCAGCCCTGAAAGCTGTTGCTGCTCTTCACCTTCCCTTGGCAGCCTATTCACAGGCACAACAGCCCTGGGGATCTGTGCTTTCCCAGACTCGGAAGGTCTCATGGTGCCCGTTCTCGGCAGAGCCTTTTTCCGAAACGGGAAAAGTCCATCTACTTCTCCCACCAGGAAGGGGCCAGCCCTGAAAGCTGTTGCTGCTCTTCACCTTCCCTTGGCAGCCTATGCACAGGCACAACAGCACTGGGGATCTGTGCTTTCCCACAGACGCAAGGTCTCATGGTGCCCGTTCTCGGCAGAGCCTTTTTCCAAAACGGGAAACGTCCGGCTCCTTCTCCCACCAGGAAGGGGCCAGCCCTGAAAGCTGTTGCTGCTCTTTACCTTCCCTTGGCAGCCTATGCACAGGCACAACAGCACTGGGGATCTGTGCTTTCCCACAGACGCAAGGTCTCATGGTGCCCGTTCTCGGCAGAGCCTTTTTCCAAAACGGGAAACGTCCGGCTCCTTCTCCCACCAGGAAGGGGCCAGCCCGGAAAGCTGTTGCTGCTCTTCACCTTCCCTTGGCAGCCTATGCACAGGCACAACAGCCCTGGGGATCTGTGCTTTCCCACAGACGCAAGGTCTCATGGTGCCCGTTCTCGGCAGAGCCTTTTTCTGAAACGGGAAACGTCCGGCTCCTCCTCCCACCAGGAAGGGGCCAGCCCTGAAAGCTCTTGCTGCTCTTCACCTTCCCTTGGCAGCCTATTCACAGGCACAACAGCACTGGGGAGCTGTGATTTCCCACAGACGCAAAGTCTCATGGTGCCCGTTCTCGGCAGAGCCTTTTTTCTGAAACGGGAAACGTCGGCTCCTTCTCCCACCAGGAAGGGGCCATCCCTGAAAGCTGTTGCTGCTATAAACCTTCCCTGGGCAGCCTATTCACAGGCACAAGAGCACTGGGGAGCTGGGCTTTCCCAGGGACAGAAGGTCTCATGGTGCCCGTTCTCGACAGAGCCTTTTTCCGAAATGGGAAACGTCCGGCTCCTTCTCCCACCAGGAAGGGGCCAGCCCGGAAAGCTCTTGCTGCTCTTCACCTACCCACTGCAGCCTATTCACAGGCACAACAGCCCTGGGGATCTGTGCTTTCCCAGACTCGGAAGGTCTCATGGTGCCCGTTCTCGGCAGAGCCTTTTTCCAAAACGGGAAAAGTCCATCTACTTCTCCCACCAGGAAGGGGCCAGCCCTGAAAGCTGTTGCTGCTCTTCACCTTCCCTTGGCAGCCTATGCACAGGCACAACAGCACTGGGGAGCTGGGCTTTCCCAGAGACGCAAGGTCTCATGGTGCCCGTTCTCGACAGAGCCTTTTTCCGAAACGGGAAACGTCTGGCTCCTTCTCCCACCAGGAAGGGGCCAGCCCGGAAAGCTCTTGCTGCTCTTCACCTACCCACTGCAGCCTATTCACAGGCACAACAGCCCTGGGGATCTGTGCTTTCCCAGACTCGGAAGGTCTCATGGTGCCCGTTCTCGGCAGAGCCTTTTTCCAAAACGGGAAAAGTCCATCTACTTCTCCCACCATGAAGGGGCCAGCCCTGAAAGCTGTTGCTGCTCTTCACCTTCCCTTGGCAGCCTATGCACAGGCACAACAGCACTGGGGATCTGTGCTTTCCCACAGACGCAAGGTCTCATGGTGCCCGTTCTCGGCAGAGCCTTTTTCCAAAACGGGAAACGTCCGGCTCCTTCTCCCACCAGGAAGGGGCCAGCCCGGAAAGCTGTTGCTGCTCTTCACCTTCCCTTGGCAGCCTATGCACAGGCACAACAGCACTGGGGATCTGTGCTTTCCGACAGACGCAAGGTCTCATGGTGCCCGTTCTCGGCAGAGCCTTTTCCCGCAACGGGAAACGTCCGGCTCCTTCTCCCACCAGGAAGGGGCCAGCCCTGAAAGCTGTTGCTGCTATAAACCTTCCCTTGGCACCCTATTCACAGGCACAAGAGCACTGGGGAGCTGGGCTTTCCCAGGGACAGAAGGTCTCATGGTGCCCGTTCTCGACAGAGCCTTTTTCCGAAACGGGAAACGTCCGGCTCCTTCTCCCACCAGGAAGGGGCCAGCCCTGAAAGCTGTTGCTGCTCTTCACCTTCCCTTGGCACCTATGCACAGGCACAACAGCACTGGGGATCTGTGCTTTCCCACAGACGCAAAGTCTCATGGTGCCCGTTCTCGGCAGAGCCTTTTTTCTGAAACGGGAAACGTCCGGCTCCTTCTCCCACCAGGAAGGGGCCAGCCCTGAAAGCTGTTGCTGCTCTTCACCTTCCCTGGGCAGCCTATTCACAGGCACAAGAGCACTGGGGAGCTGGGCTTTCCCAGAGACGGAAGGTCTCATGGTGCCCGTTCTCGACAGAGCCTTTTTCCGAAACGGGAAACGTCCGGCTCCTTCTCCCACCAGGAAGGGGCCAGTCCTGAAAGCTGCTGCTGGTCTTCACCTACCCACTGCAGCCTATTCACAGGCACAACAGCCCTGGGGATCTGGGCTTTCCCAGACTCGGAAGGTCTCATGGTGCCCGTTCTCGGCAGAGCCTTTTTCCAAAACGGGAAACGTCCGGCTCCTTCTCCCACCAGGAAGGGGCCAGCCCCTGAAAGCTCTTGCTGCTCTTCACCCTCCCTTGGCAGCCTATGCACAGGCACAACAGCACTGGGGATCTGTGCTTTCCCACAGACGGAAGGTCTCATGGTGCCCGTTCTCGGCAGAGCCTTTTTCCGAAATGGGAAACGTCCGGCTCCTTCTCCCACCAGGAAGGGGCCAGCCCTGAAAGCTGTTGCTGCTCTTCACCTTCCCTTGGCACCCTATTCACAGGCACAACAGCCCTGGGGAACTGTGCTTTCCCAGACTCGGAAGGTCTCATGGTGCCCGTTCTCGGCAGAGCCTTTTCCCGCAACGGGAAACGTCCGTCTCCTTCTCCCACCAGGAAGGGGCCAGCCCTGAAAGCTGTTGCTGCTATAAACCTTCCCTTGGCAGCCTATTCACAGGCACAACAGCCCTGGGGATCTGTGCTTTCCCAGACTCGGAAGGTCTCATGGTGCCCGTTCTCGGCAGAGCCTTTTTCCGAAACGGGAAAAGTCCATCTACTTCTCACACCAGGAAGGGGCCAGCCCTGAAAGCTGTTGCTGCTCTTCACCTTCCCTTGGCAGCCTATGCACAGGCACAACAGCACTGGGGATCTGTGCTTTCCCACAGACGCAAGGTCTCATGGTGCCCGTTCTCGGCAGAGCCTTTTTCCAAAACGGGAAACGTCCGGCTCCTTCTCCCACCAGGAAGGGGCCAGCCCGGAAAGCTGTTGCTGCTCTTCACCTTCCCTTGGCAGCCCATGCACAGGCACAACAGCCCTGGGGATCTGTGCTTTCCCACAGACGCAAGGTCTCATGGTGCCCGTTCTCGGCAGAGCCTTTTCCTGAAACGGGAAACGTCCGGCTCCTCCTCCCACCAGGAAGGGGCCAGCCCAGAAAGCTGTTGCTGCTATAAACCTTCCCTTGGCAGCCTATGCACAGGAACAACAGCAGTGGGGATCTGTGCTTTCCCACAGACGCAAGGTCTCATGGTGCCCGTTCTCGGCAGAGCCTTTTCCCGAAACGGGAAATGTCCGGCTCCTTCTCCCACCAGGAAGGGGCCAGTCCTGAAAGCTCTTGCTGCTCTTCACCTTCCCTTGGCAGCCTATTCACAGGCACAACAGCACTGGGGAGCTGTGCTTTCCCACAGACGCAAAGTCTCATGGTGCCCGCTCTCGGCAGAGCCTTTTTCCGAAACAGGAAACGTCCGGCTGCTTCTCCCACCAGGAAGGGGCCAGCCCTGAAAGCTGTTGCTGCTATAAAACTTCCCTGGGCAGCCTATTCACAGGCACAACAGCCCTGGGGATCTGTGCTTTCCCAGACTCGGAAGGTCTCATGGTGCCCGTTCTCGGCAGAGCCTTTTTCCAAAACGGGAAAAGTCCATCTACTTCTCCCACCAGGAAGGGGCCAGCCCTGAAAGCTGTTGCTGCTCTTCACCTTCCCTTGGCAGCCTATGCACAGGCACAACAGCACTGGGGATCTGTGCTTTCCCACAGACGCAAGGTCTCATGGTGCCCGTTCTCGGCAGAGCCTTTTTCCAAAACGGGAAACGTCCGGCTCCTTCTCCCACCAGGAAGGGGCCAGCCCGGAAAGCTGTTGCTGCTCTTTACCTTCCCTTGGCAGCCTATGCACAGGCACAACAGCACTGGGGATCTGTGCTTTCCCACAGACGCAAGGTCTCATGGTGCCCGTTCTCGGCAGAGCCTTTTCCCGAAACGGGAAACGTCCGGCTCCTTCTCCCACCAGGAAGGGGCCAGCCCTGAAAGCTCTTGCTGCTCTTCACCTTCCCTTGGCAGCCTATTCACAGGCACAACAGCACTGGGGAGCTGTGATTTCCCACAGACGCAAAGTCTCATGGTGCCCGTTCTCGGCAGAGCCTTTTTTCTGAAACGGGAAACGTCCGGCTCCTTCTCCCACCAGGAAGGGGCCAGCCCTGAAAGCTGTTGCTGCTATAAACCTTCCCTTGGCAGCCTATTCACAGGCACAAGAGCACTGGGGAGCTGGGCTTTCCCAGGGACAGAAGGTCTCATGGTGCCCGTTCTCGACAGAGCCTTTTTCCGAAACGGGAAACGTCCGGCTCCTTCTCCCACCAGGAAGGGGCCAGCCCGGAAAGCTCTTGCTGCTCTTCACCTACCCACTGCAGCCTATTCACAGGCACAACAGCCCTGGGGATCTGTGCTTTCCCAGACTCGGAAGGTCTCATGGTGCCCGTTCTCGGCAGAGCCTTTTTCCAAAACGGGAAACGTCCGGCTCCTTCTCCCACCAGGAAGGGGCCAGCCCTGAAAGCTGTTGCTGCTCTTCACCTTCCCTTGGCAGCCTATGCACAGGCACAACAGCCCTGGGGATCTGTGCTTTCCCAGACTCGGAAGGTCTCATGGTGCCCGTTCTCGGCAGAGCCTTTTTCCGAAACGGGAAAAGTCCATCTACTTCTCCCACCAGGAAGGGGCCAGCCCTGAAAGCTGTTGCTGCTCTTCACCTTCCCTTGGCAGCCTATGCACAGGCACAACAGCACTGGGGATCTGTGCTTTCCCACAGACGCAAGGTCTCATGGTGCCCGTTCTCGGCAGAGCCTTTTTCCAAAACGGGAAACGTCCGGCTCCTTCTCCCACCAGGAAGGGGCCAGCCCGGAAAGCTGTTGCTGCTCTTCACCTTCCCTTGGCACCTATGCACAGGCACAACAGCACTGGGGATCTGTGCTTTCCCACAGACGCAAGGTCTCATGGTGCCCGTTCTCGGCAGAGCCTTTTCCCGAAACGGGAAACGTCCGGCTCCTTCTCCCACCAGGAAGGGGCCAGCCCTGAAAGCTCTTGCTGCTCTTCACCTTCCCTTGGCAGCCTATGCACAGGCACAACAGCACTGGGGATCTGTGCTTTCCCACAGACGCAAGGTCTCATGGTGCCCGTTCTCGGCAGAGCCTTTTTCCAAAACGGGAAACGTCCGGCTCCTTCTCCCACCAGGAAGGGGCCAGCCCGGAAAGCTGTTGCTGCTCTTCACCTTCCCTTGGCAGCCCATGCACAGGCACAACAGCCCTGGGGATCTGTGCTTTCCCACAGACGCAAGGTCTCATGGTGCCCGTTCTCGGCAGAGCCTTTTCCTGAAACGGGAAACGTCCGGCTCCTCCTCCCACCAGGAAGGGGCCAGCCCAGAAAGCTGTTGCTGCTATAAACCTTCCCTTGGCAGCCTATGCACAGGAACAACAGCAGTGGGGATCTGTGCTTTCCCACAGACGCAAGGTCTCATGGTGCCCGTTCTCGGCAGAGCCTTTTCCCGAAACGGGAAATGTCCGGCTCCTTCTCCCACCAGGAAGGGGCCAGTCCTGAAAGCTCTTGCTGCTCTTCACCTTCCCTTGGCAGCCTATTCACAGGCACAACAGCACTGGGGAGCTGTGCTTTCCCACAGACGCAAAGTCTCATGGTGCCCATTCTCGGCAGAGCGTTTTTCCGAAACAGGAAACGTCCGGCTGCTTCTCCCACCAGGAAGGGGCCAGCCCTGAAATCTGTTGCTGCTATAAACCTTCCCTGGGCAGCCTATTCACAGGCACAACAGCCCTGGGGATCTGTGCTTTCCCAGACTCGGAAGGCCTCATGGTGCCCGTTCTCGGCAGAGCCTTTTTCCAAAAAGGGAAAATTCCATCTACTTCTCCCACCAGGACGGGGCCAGCCCGGAAAGCTGTTGCTGCTCTTCACCTTCCCTTGGCAGCCTATGCACAGGCACAACAGCACTGGGGATCTGTGCTTTCCCACAGACGCAAGGTCTCATGGTGCCCGTTCTCGGCAGAGCCTTTTTCCAAAACGGGAAACGTCCGGCTCCTTCTCCCACCAGGAAGGGGCCAGCCCGGAAAGCTGTTGCTGCTCTTCACCTTCCCTTGGCAGCATATGCACAGGCACAACAGCCCTGGGGATCTGTGCTTTCCCACAGACGCAAGGTCTCATGGTGCCCGTTCTCGGCAGAGCCTTTTTCTGAAACGGGAAACGTCCGGCTCCTCCTCCCACCAGGAAGGGGCCAGCCCAGAAAGCTGTTGCTGCTATAAACCTTCCCTTGGCAGCCTATGCACAGGCACAACAGCCCTGGGGATCTGTGCTTTCCCACAGACGCAAGGTCTCATGGTGCCCGTTCTCGGCAGAGCCTTTTCCTGAAACGGGAAACGTCCGGCTCCTCCTCCCACCAGGAAGGGGCCAGCCCTGAAAGCTCTTGCTGCTCTTCACCTTCCCTTGGCAGCCTATTCACAGGCACAACAGCACTGGGGAGCTGTGATTTCCCACAGACGCAAAGTCTCATGGTGCCCGTTCTCGGCAGAGCCTTTTTTCTGAAACGGGAAACGTCGGCTCCTTCTCCCACCAGGAAGGGGCCATCCCTGAAAGCTGTTGCTGCTATAAACCTTCCCTGGGCAGCCTATGCACAGGCACAACAGCACTGGGGAGCTGGGCTTTCCCAGGGACAGAAGGTCTCATGGTGCCCGTTCTCGACAGAGCCTTTTTCCGAAACGGGAAACGTCCGGCTCCTTCTCCCACCAGGAAGGGGCCAGCCCGGAAAGCTCTTGCTGCTCTTCACCTACCCACTGCAGCCTATTCACAGGCACAACAGCCCTGGGGATCTGTGCTTTCCCAGACTCGGAAGGTCTCATGGTGCCCGTTCTCGGCAGAGCCTTTTTCCAAAACGGGAATAGTCCATCTACTTCTCCCACCAGGAAGGGGCCAGCCCTGAAAGCTGTTGCTGCTCTTCACCTTCCCTTGGCAGCCTATGCACAGGCACAACAGCACTGGGGATCTGTGCTTTCCCACAGACGCAAGGTCTCATGGTGCCCGTTCTCGGCAGAGCCTTTTTCCAAAACGGGAAACGTCCGGCTCCTTCTCCCACCAGGAAGGGGCCAGCCCGGAAAGCTCTTGCTGCTCTTCACCTTCCCTTGGCAGCCTATGCACAGGCACAACAGCACTGGGGATCTGTGCTTTCCGACAGACGCAAGGTCTCATGGTGCCCGTTCTCGGCAGAGCCTTTTCCCGCAACGGGAAACGTCCGGCTCCTTCTCCCACCAGGAAGGGGCCAGCCCAGAAAGCTGTTGCTGCTATAAACCTTCCCTTGGCAGCCTATGCACAGGCACAACAGCCCTGGGGATCTGTGCTTTCCCACAGACGCAAGGTCTCATGGTGCCCGTTCTCGGCAGAGCCTTTTCCCGAAACGGGAAACGTCCGGCTCCTTCTCCCACCAGGAAGGGGCCAGCCCTGAAAGCTCTTGCTGCTCTTCACCTTCCCTTGGCAGCCTATTCACAGGCACAACAGCACTGGGGAGCTGTGATTTCCCACAGACGCAAAGTCTCATGGTGCCCGTTCTCGGCAGAGCCTTTTTTCTGAAACGGGAAACGTCCGGCTCCTTCTCCCACCAGGAAGGGGCCAGCCCTGAAAGCTGTTGCTGCTATAAACCTTCCCTGGGCAGCCTATTCACAGGCACAAGAGCACTGGGGAGCTGGGCTTTCCCAGGGACAGAAGGTCTCATGGTGCCCGTTCTCGACAGAGCCTTTTTCCGAAACGGGAAACGTCCGGCTCCTTCTCCCACCAGGAAGGGGCCAGCCCGGAAAGCTCTTGCTGCTCTTCACCTACCCACTGCAGCCTATTCACAGGCACAACAGCCCTGGGGATCTGTGCTTTCCCAGACTCGGAAGGTCTCATGGTGCCCGTTCTCGGCAGAGCCTTTTTCCAAAACGGGAAACGTCCGGCTCCTTCTCCCACCAGGAAGGGGCCAGCCCTGAAAGCTGTTGCTGCTCTTCACCTTCCCTTGGCAGCCTATTCACAGGCACAACAGCCCTGGGGATCTGTGCTTTCCCAGACTCGGAAGGTCTCATGGTGCCCGTTCTCGGCAGAGCCTTTTTCCGAAACGGGAAAAGTCCATCTACTTCTCCCACCAGGAAGGGGCCAGCCCTGAAAGCTGTTGCTGCTCTTCATCTTCCCTTGGCAGCCTATGCACAGGCACAACAGCACTGGGGATCTGTGCTTTCCCACAGACGGAAGGTCTCATGGTGCCCGTTCTCGGCAGAGCCTTTTTCCAAAACGGGAAACGTCCGGCTCCTTCTCCCACCAGGAAGGGGCCAGCCCTGAAAGCTGTTGCTGCTCTTCACCTTCCCTTGGCAGCCTATGCACAGGCACAACAGCACTGGGGATCTGTGCTTTCCCACAGACGCAAGGTCTCATGGTGCCCGTTCTCGGCAGAGCCTTTTTCCAAAACGGGAAACGTCCGGATCCTTCTCCCACCAGGAAGGGGCCAGCCCTGAAAGCTCTTGCTGCTCTTCACCTTCCCTTGGCAGCCTATGCACAGGCACAACAGCACTGGGGATCTGTGCTTTCCCACAGACGGAAGGTCTCATGGTGCCCGTTCTCGGCAGAGCCTTTTTCTGAAACGGGAAACGTCCGGCTCCTCCTCCCACCAGGAAGGGGCCAGCCCAGAAAGCTGTTGCTGCTATAAACCTTCCCTTGGCAGCCTATGCACAGGCACAACAGCCCTGGGGATCTGTGCTTTCCCACAGACGCAAGGTCTCATGGTGCCCGTTCTCGGCAGAGCCTTTTCCCGAAACGGGAAACGTCCGGCTCCTCCTCCCACCAGGAAGGGGCCAGCCCTGAAAGCTGTTGCTGCTCTTCACCCTCCCTTGGCAGCCTATTCACAGGCACAAGAGCACTGGGGAGCTGTGATTTCCCACAGACGCAAAGTCTCATGGTGCCCGTTCTCGGCAGAGCCTTTTTTCTGAAACGGGAAACGTCGGCTGCTTCTCCCACCAGGAAGGGGCCAGCCCTGAAAGCTGTTGCTGCTATAAACCTTACCTGGGCAGCCTATTCACAGGCACAAGAGCACTGGGGAGCTGGGCTTTACCAGGGACAGAAGGTCTCATGGTGCCCGTTCTCGACAGAGCCTTTTTCCGAAACGGGAAACGTCCGGCTCCTTCTCCCACCAGGAAGGGGCCAGCCCGGAAAGCTCTTGCTGCTCTTCACCTACCCACTGCAGCCTATTCACAGGCACAACAGCCCTGGGGATCTGTGCTTTCCCAGACTCGGAAGGTCTCATGGTGCCCGTTCTCGGCAGAGCCTTTTTCCAAAACGGGAAAAGTCCATCTACTTCTCCCACCAGGAAGGGGCCAGCCCTGAAAGCTGTTGCTGCTCTTCACCTTCCCTTGGCAGCCTATGCACAGGCACAACAGCACTGGGGATCTGTGCTTTCCGACAGACGCAAGGTCTCATGGTGCCCGTTCTCGGCAGAGCCTTTTTCCAAAACGGGAAACGTCCGGCTCCTTCTCCCACCAGGAAGGGGCCAGCCCTGAAAGCTGTTGCTGCTATAAACCTTCCCTTGGCACCTATGCACAGGCACAACAGCACTGGGGATCTGTGCTTTCCCACAGACGCAAGGTCTCATGGTGCCCGTTCTCGGCAGAGCCTTTTCCCGAAACGGGAAACGTCCGGCTCCTTCTCCCACCAGGAAGGGGCCAGCCCTGAAAGCTGTTGCTGCTCTTCACCTTCCCTTGGCAGCCTATTCACAGGCACAACAGCACTGGGGAGCTGTGATTTCCCACAGACGCAAAGTCTCATGGTGCCCGTTCTCGGCAGAGCCTTTTTTCTGAAACGGGAAACGTCCGGCTCCTTCTCCCACCAGGAAGGGGCCAGCCCTGAAAGCTGTTGCTGCTATAAACCTTCCCTGGGCAGCCTATTCACAGGCACAAGAGCACTGGGGAGCTGGGCTTTCCCAGGGACAGAAGGTCTCATGGTGCCCGTTCTCGACAGAGCCTTTTTCCGAAACGGGAAACGTCCGGCTCCTTCTCCCACCAGGAAGGGGCCAGCCCGGAAAGCTCTTGCTGCTCTTCACCTACCCACTGCAGCCTATTCACAGGCACAACAGCCCTGGGGAACTGTCCTTTCCCAGAGACGGAAGGTCTCATGGTGCCCGTTCTCGGCAGAGCCTTTTCCCGAAACGGGAAACGTCCGGCTCCTCCTCCCGCCAGGAAGGGCCCAGCCCTCAAAGCTGCTGCTGGTCTTCACCCTCCCTTGGCAGCCTATTCACAGGCACAACAGCCCTGGGGATCTGTGCTTTCCCAGAGACGGAAGGTCTCATGGTGCCCATTCTCGGCAGAGCCTTTTTCCAAAAAGGGAAACCTCGGGCTCCTTCTCCCACCAGGAAGGGACCAGCCCTGAAAGCTGTTGCTGCTATAAACCTTCCTGGAGAGCGTATTCACAGGCACAAGAGCACTGGGGAGCAGGACTTTCCCAGGGAGAGAAGGTCTCATGGTGCCCGTTCTCGACAGAGCCTTTTTCCGAAACGGGAAACCTCGGGCTCCTTCTCCCACCAGGAAGGGGCCAGCTCTGAAAGCTGCTGCTCGTCTTCACCTACCCACTGCAGTCTATTCACAGGCACAACAGCACTGGGGATCTGTGCTTTCCCAGACTCGGAAGGTCTCATGGTGCCCGTTTTCGGCAGAGCCTTTTTCCGAAACGGGAAACGTCCGGCTCCTTCTCCCACCAGGAAGGGGCCAGCCCTGAAAGCTCTTGCTGCTCTTCACCTTCCCTTGGCAACATATTCACAGGCACAACAGCCCTGGGGATCTGTGCTTTCCCACAGACGCAAGGTCTCATGGTGCCCGTTCTCGGCAGAGCCTTTTTCCAAAACGGGAAACGTCCGGCTCCTCCCACCAGGAAGGGGCCAGCCCTGAAAGCTGCTGCTGGTCTTCACCTACCCACTGCAGCCTATTCACAGGCACAACAGCCCTGGGGATCTGTGCTTTCCCACAGACGCAAAGTCTCATGGTGCCCGTTCTCGGCAGAGCCTTTTTCCAAAACGGGAAACGTCCGGCTCCTTCTCCCACCAGGAAGGGGCCAGCCCTGAAAGCTGTTGCTGCTATAAACCTTCCCTGGGCAGCCTATTCACAGGCACAAGAGCACTGGGGAGCTGGGCTTTCCCAGGGACAGAAGGTCTCATGGTGCCCGTTCTCGGCAGAGCCTTTTTCCGAAACGGGAAACGTCCGGCTCCTTCTCCCACCAGGAAGGTGCCAGCCCGGAAAGCTGTTGCTGCTCTTCACCTTCCCTTGGCAGCCTATGCACAGGCACAACAGCACTGGGGATCTGTGCTTTCCCAGACTCGGAAGGTCTCATGGTGCCCGTTCTCGGCAGAGCCTTTTTCCAAAACGGGAAACGTCCGGCTCCTTCTCCCACCAGGAAGGGGCCAGTCCTGAAAGCTGTTGCTGCTCTTCACCTTCCCTTGGCAGCCTATTCACAGGCACAACAGCCCTGGGGATCTGTGCTTTCCCAGACTCGGAAGGTCTCATGGTGCCCGTTCTCGGCAGAGCCTTTTTCCAAAACGGGAAACGTCCGGCTCCTTCTCCCGCCAGGAAGGGGCCAGCCCTGAAAGCTGTTGCTGCTCTTCACCTACCCACTGCAGCCTATTCACAGGCACAACAGCCCTGGGGATCTGTGCTTTCCCAGACTCGGAAGGTCTCATGGTGCCCGTTCTCGGCAGAGCCTTTTTCCAAAACGGGAAACATCCGGCTCCTTCTCCCACGAGGAAGGGGCCAGCCCGGAAAGCTCTTGTTGATGTTCACCTTCCCTTGGCAGCCTATGCACAGGCACAACAGCCCTGGGGAACTGTGCTTTCCCACAGACGCAAAGTCTCATTCTGCCCATTCTAGGCAGATCCTTTTTTCTGAAACGGGAAACGTCCGGCTCCTTCTCCCACCAGGAAGGGGCCAGCCCTGAAAGCTGTTGCTGCTCTTCACCTTCCCTTGGCAGCCTATGCACAGGCACAACAGCACTGGGGATCTGTGCTTTCCCACAGACGCAAGGTCTCATGGTGCCCGTTCTCAGCAGAGCCTTTTTCCGAAACGGGAAACGTCCGGCTCCTTCTCCCACCAGGAAGGGGCCAGCCCGTAAAGCTGTTGCTGCTCTTCACCTTCCCTTGGCAGCCTATTCACAGGCACAAGAGCACTGGGGAGCTGGGCTTTCCCAGGGACAGAAGGTCTCATGGTGCCCGTTCTCGGCAGAGCCTTTTTCCAAAACGGGAAACGTCCGGCTCCTTCTCCCACCAGGAAGGGGCCAGCCCGGAAAGCTGTTGCTGCTCTTTACCTTCCCTTGGCAGCCTATGCACAGGCACAACAGCACTGGGGATCTGTGCTTTCCCACAGACGCAAGGTCTCATGGTGCCCGTTCTCGGCAGAGCCTTTTCCCGAAACGGGAAACGTCCGGCTCCTTCTCCCACCAGGAAGGGGCCAGCCCTGAAAGCTCTTGCTGCTCTTCACCTTCCCTTGGCAGCCTATTCACAGGCACAACAGCACTGGGGAGCTGTGATTTCCCACAGACGCAAAGTCTCATGGTGCCCGTTCTCGGCAGAGCCTTTTTTCTGAAACGGGAAACGTCCGGCTCCTTCTCCCACCAGGAAGGGGCCAGCCCTGAAAGCTGTTGCTGCTATAAACCTTCCCTGGGCAGCCTATTCACAGGCACAAGAGCACTGGGGAGCTGGGCTTTCCCAGGGACAGAAGGTCTCATGGTGCCCGTTCTCGACAGAGCCTTTTTCCGAAACGGGAAACGTCCGGCTCCTTCTCCCACCAGGAAGGGGCCAGCCCGGAAAGCTCTTGCTGCTCTTCACCTACCCACTGCAGCCTATTCACAGGCACAACAGCCCTGGGGATCTGTGCTTTCCCAGACTCGGAAGGTCTCATGGTGCCCGTTCTCGGCAGAGCCTTTTTCCAAAACGGGAAACGTCCGGCTCCTTCTCCCACCAGGAAGGGGCCAGCCCTGAAAGCTGTTGCTGCTCTTCACCTTCCCTTGGCAGCCTATGCACAGGCACAACAGCCCTGGGGATCTGTGCTTTCCCAGACTCGGAAGGTCTCATGGTGCCCGTTCTCGGCAGAGCCTTTTTCCGAAACGGGAAACGTCCATCTACTTCTCCCACCAGGAAGGGGCCAGCCCTGAAAGCTGTTGCTGCTCTTCACCTTCCCTTGGCAGCCTATGCACAGGCACAACAGCACTGGGGATCTGTGCTTTCCCACAGACGCAAGGTCTCATGGTGCCCGTTCTCGGCAGAGCCTTTTTCCAAAACGGGAAACGTCCGGCTCCTTCTCCCACCAGGAAGGGGCCAGCCCGGAAAGCTGTTGCTGCTCTTCACCTTCCCTTGGCACCTATGCACAGGCACAACAGCACTGGGGATCTGTGCTTTCCCACAGACGCAAGGTCTCATGGTGCCCGTTCTCGGCAGAGCCTTTTCCCGAAACGGGAAACGTCCGGCTCCTTCTCCCACCAGGAAGGGGCCAGCCCTGAAAGCTGTTGCTGCTCTTCACCTTCCCTTGGCAGCCTATGCACAGGCACAACAGCACTGGGGATCTGTGCTTTCCCACAGACGCAAGGTCTCATGGTGCCCGTTCTCGGCAGAGCCTTTTTCCAAAACGGGAAACGTCCGGCTCCTTCTCCCACCAGGAAGGGGCCAGCCCGGAAAGCTGTTGCTGCTCTTCACCTTCCCTTGGCAGCCCATGCACAGGCACAACAGCCCTGGGGATCTGTGCTTTCCCACAGACGCAAGGTCTCATGGTGCCCGTTCTCGGCAGAGCCTTTTCCTGAAACGGGAAACGTCCGGCTCCTCCTCCCACCAGGAAGGGGCCAGCCCAGAAAGCTGTTGCTGCTATAAACCTTCCCTTGGCAGCCTATGCACAGGAACAACAGCAGTGGGGATCTGTGCTTTCCCACAGACGCAAGGTCTCATGGTGCCCGTTCTCGGCAGAGCCTTTTCCCGAAACGGGAAATGTCCGGCTCCTTCTCCCACCAGGAAGGGGCCAGTCCTGAAAGCTCTTGCTGCTCTTCACCTTCCCTTGGCAGCCTATTCACAGGCACAACAGCACTGGGGAGCTGTGCTTTCCCACAGACGCAAAGTCTCATGGTGCCCGTTCTCGGCAGAGCGTTTTTCCGAAACAGGAAACGTCCGGCTGCTTCTCCCACCAGGAAGGGGCCAGCCCTGAAAGCTGTTGCTGCTATAAACCTTCCCTGGGCAGCCTATTCACAGGCACAACAGCCCTGGGGATCTGTGCTTTCCCAGACTCGGAAGGCCTCATGGTGCCCGTTCTCGGCAGAGCCTTTTTCCAAAAAGGGAAAATTCCATCTACTTCTCCCACCAGGACGGGGCCAGCCCGGAAAGCTGTTGCTGCTCTTCACCTTCCCTTGGCAGCCTATGCACAGGCACAACAGCACTGGGGATCTGTGCTTTCCCACAGACGCAAGGTCTCATGGTGCCCGTTCTCGGCAGAGCCTTTTTCCAAAACGGGAAACGTCCGGCTCCTTCTCCCACCAGGAAGGGGCCAGCCCGGAAAGCTGTTGCTGCTCTTCACCTTCCCTTGGCAGCATATGCACAGGCACAACAGCCCTGGGGATCTGTGCTTTCCCACAGACGCAAGGTCTCATGGTGCCCGTTCTCGGCAGAGCCTTTTTCTGAAACGGGAAACGTCCGGCTCCTCCTCCCACCAGGAAGGGGCCAGCCCAGAAAGCTGTTGCTGCTATAAACCTTCCCTTGGCAGCCTATGCACAGGCACAACAGCCCTGGGGATCTGTGCTTTCCCACAGACGCAAGGTCTCATGGTGCCCGTTCTCGGCAGAGCCTTTTCCTGAAACGGGAAACGTCCGGCTCCTCCTCCCACCAGGAAGGGGCCAGCCCTGAAAGCTCTTGCTGCTCTTCACCTTCCCTTGGCAGCCTATTCACAGGCACAACAGCACTGGGGAGCTGTGATTTCCCACAGACGCAAAGTCTCATGGTGCCCGTTCTCGGCAGAGCCTTTTTTCTGAAACGGGAAACGTCGGCTCCTTCTCCCACCAGGAAGGGGCCATCCCTGAAAGCTGTTGCTGCTATAAACCTTCCCTGGGCAGCCTATTCACAGGCACAAGAGCACTGGGGAGCTGGGCTTTCCCAGGGACAGAAGGTCTCATGGTGCCCGTTCTCGACAGAGCCTTTTTCCGAAACGGGAAACGTCCGGCTCCTTCTCCCACCAGGAAGGGGCCAGCCCGGAAAGCTCTTGCTGCTCTTCACCTACCCACTGCAGCCTATTCACAGGCACAACAGCCCTGGGGATCTGTGCTTTCCCAGACTCGGAAGGTCTCATGGTGCCCGTTCTCGGCAGAGCCTTTTTCCAAAACGGGAATAGTCCATCTACTTCTCCCACCAGGAAGGGGCCAGCCCTGAAAGCTGTTGCTGCTCTTCACCTTCCCTTGGCAGCCTATGCACAGGCACAACAGCACTGGGGATCTGTGCTTTCCCACAGACGGAAGGTCTCATGGTGCCCGTTCTCGGCAGAGCCTTTTTCCAAAACGGGAAACGTCCGGCTCCTTCTCCCACCAGGAAGGGGCCAGCCCGGAAAGCTCTTGCTGCTCTTCACCTTCCCTTGGCAGCCTATGCACAGGCACAACAGCACTGGGGATCTGTGCTTTCCGACAGACGCAAGGTCTCATGGTGCCCGTTCTCGGCAGAGCCTTTTCCCGCAACGGGAAACGTCCGGCTCCTTCTCCCACCAGGAAGGGGCCAGCCCAGAAAGCTGTTGCTGCTATAAACCTTCCCTTGGCAGCCTATGCACAGGCACAACAGCCCTGGGGATCTGTGCTTTCCCACAGACGCAAGGTCTCATGGTGCCCGTTCTCGGCAGAGCCTTTTCCCGAAACGGGAAACGTCCGGCTCCTTCTCCCACCAGGAAGGGGCCAGCCCTGAAAGCTCTTGCTGCTCTTCACCTTCCCTTGGCAGCCTATTCACAGGCACAACAGCACTGGGGAGCTGTGATTTCCCACAGACGCAAAGTCTCATGGTGCCCGTTCTCGGCAGAGCCTATTTTCTGAAACGGGAAACGTCCGGCTCCTTCTCCCACCAGGAAGGGGCCAGCCCTGAAAGCTGTTGCTGCTATAAACCTTCCCTGGGCAGCCTATTCACAGGCACAAGAGCACTGGGGAGCTGGGCTTTCCCAGGGACAGAAGGTCTCATGGTGCCCGTTCTCGACAGAGCCTTTTTCCGAAACGGGAAACGTCCGGCTCCTTCTCCCACCAGGAAGGGGCCAGCCCGGAAAGCTCTTGCTGCTCTTCACCTACCCACTGCAGCCTATTCACAGGCACAACAGCCCTGGGGATCTGTGCTTTCCCAGACTCGGAAGGTCTCATGGTGCCCGTTCTCGGCAGAGCCTTTTTCCAAAACGGGAAACGTCCGGCTCCTTCTCCCACCAGGAAGGGGCCAGCCCTGAAAGCTGTTGCTGCTCTTCACCTTCCCTTGGCAGCCTATTCACAGGCACAACAGCCCTGGGGATCTGTGCTTTCCCAGACTCGGAAGGTCTCATGGTGCCCGTTCTCGGCAGAGCCTTTTTCCGAAACGGGAAAAGTCCATCTACTTCTCCCACCAGGAAGGGGCCAGCCCTGAAAGCTGTTGCTGCTCTTCACCTTCCCTTGGCAGCCTATGCACAGGCACAACAGCACTGGGGATCTGTGCTTTCCCACAGACGGAAGGTCTCATGGTGCCCGTTCTCGGCAGAGCCTTTTTCCAAAACGGGAAACGTCCGGCTCCTTCTCCCACCAGGAAGGGGCCAGCCCTGAAAGCTGTTGCTGCTATAAACCTTCCCTTGGCAGCCTATGCACAGGCACAACAGCACTGGGGATCTGTGCTTTCCCACAGACGGAAGGTCTCATGGTGCCCGTTCTCGGCAGAGCCTTTTTCTGAAACGGGAAACGTCCGGCTCCTCCTCCCACCAGGAAGGGGCCAGCCCAGAAAGCTGTTGCTGCTATAAACCTTCCCTTGGCAGCCTATGCACAGGCACAACAGCCCTGGGGATCTGTGCTTTCCCACAGACGCAAGGTCTCATGGTGCCCGTTCTCGGCAGAGCCTTTTCCCGAAACGGGAAACGTCCGGCTCCTCCTCCCACCAGGAAGGGGCCAGCCCTGAAAGCTGTTGCTGCTCTTCACCCTTCCTTTGCAGCCTATTCACAGGCACAAGAGCACTGGGGAGCTGTGATTTCCCACAGACGCAAAGTCTCATGGTGCCCGTTCTCGGCAGAGCCTTTTTTCTGAAACGGGAAACGTCGGCTGCTTCTCCCACCAGGAAGGGGCCAGCCCTGAAAGCTGTTGCTGCTATAAACCTTCCCTGGGCAGCCTATTCACAGGCACAAGAGCACTGGGGAGCTGGGCTTTACCAGGGACAGAAGGTCTCATGGTGCCCGTTCTCGACAGAGCCTTTTTCCGAAACGGGAAACGTCCGGCTCCTTCTCCCACCAGGAAGGGGCCAGCCCGGAAAGCTCTTGCTGCTCTTCACCTACCCACTGCAGCCTATTCACAGGCACAACAGCCCTGGGGATCTGTGCTTTCCCAGACTCGGAAGGTCTCATGGTGCCCGTTCTCGGCAGAGCCTTTTTCCAAAACGGGAAAAGTCCATCTACTTCTCCCACCAGGAAGGGGCCAGCCCTGAAAGCTGTTGCTGCTCTTCACCTTCCCTTGGCAGCCTATGCACAGGCACAACAGCACTGGGGATCTGTGCTTTCCGACAGACGCAAGGTCTCATGGTGCCCGTTCTCGGCAGAGCCTTTTTCCAAAACGGGAAACGTCCGGCTCCTTCTCCCACCAGGAAGGGGCCAGCCCTGAAAGCTGTTGCTGCTATAAACCTTCCCTTGGCACCTATGCACAGGCACAACAGCACTGGGGATCTGTGCTTTCCCACAGACGCAAGGTCTCATGGTGCCCGTTCTCGGCAGAGCCTTTTCCCGAAACGGGAAACGTCCGGCTCCTTCTCCCACCAGGAAGGGGCCAGCCCTGAAAGCTGTTGCTGCTCTTCACCTTCCCTTGGCAGCCTATTCACAGGCACAACAGCACTGGGGAGCTGTGATTTCCCACAGACGCAAAGTCTCATGGTGCCCGTTCTCGGCAGAGCCTTTTTTCTGAAACGGGAAACGTCCGGCTCCTTCTCCCACCAGGAAGGGGCCAGCCCTGAAAGCTGTTGCTGCTATAAACCTTCCCTGGGCAGCCTATTCACAGGCACAAGAGCACTGGGGAGCTGGGCTTTCCCAGGGACAGAAGGTCTCATGGTGCCCGTTCTCGACAGAGCCTTTTTCCGAAACGGGAAACGTCCGGCTCCTTCTCCCACCAGGAAGGGGCCAGCCCGGAAAGCTCTTGCTGCTCTTCACCTACCCACTGCAGCCTATTCACAGGCACAACAGCCCTGGGGAACTGTCCTTTCCCAGAGACGGAAGGTCTCATGGTGCCCGTTCTCGGCAGAGCCTTTTCCCGAAACGGGAAACGTCCGGCTCCTCCTCCCGCCAGGAAGGGCCCAGCCCTCAAAGCTGCTGCTGGTCTTCACCCTCCCTTGGCAGCCTATTCACAGGCACAACAGCCCTGGGGATCTGTGCTTTCCCAGAGACGGAAGGTCTCATGGTGCCCATTCTCGGCAGAGCCTTTTTCCAAAAAGGGAAACCTCGGGCTCCTTCTCCCACCAGGAAGGGACCAGCCCTGAAAGCTGTTGCTGCTATAAACCTTCCTGGAGAGCGTATTCACAGGCACAAGAGCACTGGGGAGCAGGACTTTCCCAGGGAGAGAAGGTCTCATGGTGCCCGTTCTCGACAGAGCCTTTTTCCGAAACGGGAAACGTACGGCTCCTTCTCCCACCAGGAAGGGGCCAGCTCTGAAAGCTGCTGCTCGTCTTCACCTACCCACTGCAGTCTATTCACAGGCACAACAGCACTGGGGATCTGTGCTTTCCCAGACTCGGAAGGTCTCATGGTGCCCGTTCTCGGCAGAGCCTTTTTCCGAAACGGGAAACGTCCGGCTCCTTCTCCCACCAGGAAGGGGCCAGCCCTGAAAGCTCTTGCTGCTCTTCACCTTCCCTTGGCAACATATTCACAGGCACAACAGCCCTGGGGATCTGTGCTTTCCCACAGACGCAAGGTCTCATGGTGCCCGTTCTCGGCAGAGCCTTTTTCCAAAACGGGAAACGTCCGGCTCCTCCCACCAGGAAGGGGCCAGCCCTGAAAGCTGCTGCTGGTCTTCACCTACCCACTGCAGCCTATTCACAGGCACAACAGCCCTGGGGATCTGTGCTTTCCCACAGACGCAAAGTCTCATGGTGCCCGTTCTCGGCAGAGCCTTTTTCCAAAACGGGAAACGTCCGGCTCCTTCTCCCACCAGGAAGGGGCCAGCCCTGAAAGCTGTTGCTGCTATAAACCTTCCCTGGGCAGCCTATTCACAGGCACAAGAGCACTGGGGAGCTGGGCTTTCCCAGGGACAGAAGGTCTCATGGTGCCCGTTCTCGGCAGAGCCTTTTTCCGAAACGGGAAACGTCCGGCTCCTTCTCCCACCAGGAAGGTGCCAGCCCGGAAAGCTGTTGCTGCTCTTCACCTTCCCTTGGCAGCCTATGCACAGGCACAACAGCACTGGGGATCTGTGCTTTCCCAGACTCGGAAGGTCTCATGGTGCCCGTTCTCGGCAGAGCCTTTTTCCAAAACGGGAAACGTCCGGCTCCTTCTCCCACCAGGAAGGGGCCAGTCCTGAAAGCTGTTGCTGCTCTTCACCTTCCCTTGGCAGCCTATTCACAGGCACAACAGCCCTGGGGATCTGTGCTTTCCCAGACTCGGAAGGTCTCATGGTGCCCGTTCTCGGCAGAGCCTTTTCCCGCAATGGAAAACGTCCGGCTCCTTCTCCCACCAGGAAGGGGCCAGCCCTGAAAGCTGTTGCTGCTCTTCACCCTCCCTTGGCAGCCTATTCACAGGCACAACAGCCCTGGGGATCTGTGCTTTCCCAGACTCGGAAGGTCTCATGGTGCCCGTTCTCGACAGAGCCTTTTTCCAAAACGGGAAACGTCCGGCTCCTTCTCCCGCCAGGAAGGGGCCAGCCCTGAAAGCTGTTGCTGCTCTTCACCTACCCACTGCAGCCTATTCACAGGCACAACAGCCCTGGGGATCTGTGCTTTCCCAGACTCGGAAGGTCTCATGGTGCCCGTTCTCGGCAGAGCCTTTTTCCGAAACGGGAAACGTCCGGCTCCTTCTCCCACGAGGAAGGGGCCAGCCCGGAAAGCTCTTGTTGATGTTCACCTTCCCTTGGCAGCCTATGCACAGGCACAACAGCCCTGGGGAACTGTGCTTTCCCACAGACGCAAAGTCTCATTCTGCCCATTCTAGGCAGATCCTTTTTTCTGAAACGGGAAACGTCCGGCTCCTTCTCCCACCAGGAAGGGGCCAGCCCTGAAAGCTGTTGCTGCTCTTCACCTTCCCTTGGCAGCCTATGCACAGGCACAACAGCACTGGGGATCTGTGCTTTCCCACAGACGCAAGGTCTCATGGTGCCCGTTCTCAGCAGAGCCTTTTTCCGAAACGGGAAACGTCCGGCTCCTTCTCCCACCAGGAAGGGGCCAGCCCGTAAAGCTGTTGCTGCTCTTCACCTTCCCTTGGCAGCCTATTCACAGGCACAAGAGCACTGGGGAGCTGGGCTTTCCCAGGGACAGAAGGTCTCATGGTGCCCGTTCTCGGCAGAGCCTTTTTCCAAAACGGGAAACGTCCGGCTCCTGCTCCCACCAGGAAGGGGCCAGTCCTGAAAGCTCTTGCTGCTCTTCACCTACCCACTGCAGCCTATTCACAGGCACAACAGCCCTGGGGATCTGTGCTTTCCCAGACTCGGAAGGTCTCATGGTGCCCGTTCTCGGCAGAGCCTTTTTCCAAAACGGGAAACGTCCGGCTCCTTCTCCCACCAGGAAGGGGCCAGCCCTGAAAGCTGTTGCTGCTCTTCACCCTCCCTTGGCAACCTATGCACAGGCACAACAGCCCTGGGGATCTGTGCTTTCCGACAGACGCAAGGTCTCATGGTGCCCGTTCTCGGCAGAGCCTTTTTCCAAAACGGGAAACGTCCGGCTCCTTCTCCCACCAGGAAGGGGCCAGCTCTGAAAGCTGCTGCTCGTCTTCACCTACCCACTGCAGCCTATTCACAGGCACAACAGCCCTGGGGATCTGTGCTTTCCCACAGACGCAAGGTCTTATGTTGCCCGTTCTCGGCAGAGCCTTTTTCCGAAACGGGAAACGTCCGGCTCCTACTCCCACGAGGAAGGGGCCAGCCCGGAAATCTCTTGATGATCTTCACCTTCCCTTGGCAGCCTATGCACAGGCACAACAACCCTGGGGAACTGTGCTTTCCCACAGACGCAAAGTCTCATAGTGCCCATTCTAGGCAGATCCTTTTTCCAAAACGGGAAACGTCCGACTCCTTCTCCCACCAGGACGGGGCCAGCCCGGAAAGCTGTTGCTGCTCTTCAACTTCCCTGGGCAGCCTATGCACAGGCACAACAGCACTGGGGAACTGTGCTTTCCCAGAGACGGAAGGTCTCATGGTGCCCGTTCTCGGCAGAGCCTTTTCCCGAAACGGGAAACGTCCGGCTCCTCCTCCCGCCAGGAAGGGGCCAGCCCTGAAAGCTGCTGCTGGTCTTCACCCTCCCTTGGCAGCCTATGCACAGGCACAACAGCCCTGGGGATCTGTGCTTTCCCAGAGACGGAAGGTCTCATGGTGCCCATTCTCGGCAGAGCCTTTTTCCAAAAAGGGAAACCTCGGGCTCCTTCTCCCACCAGGAAGGGACCAGCCCTGAAAGCTGTTGCTGCTATAAACCTTCCTGGAGAGCCTATTCACAGGCACAAGAGCACTGGGGAGCAGGACTTTCCCAGGGACAGAAGGTCTCATGGTGCCCGTTCTCGACAGAGCCTTTTTCCGAAACGGGAAACGTACGGCTCCTTCTCCCACCAGGAAGGGGCCAGCTCTGAAAGCTGCTGCTCGTCTTCACCTACCCACTGCAGTCTATTCACAGGCACAACAGCACTGGGGATCTGTGCTTTCCCACAGACGCAAGGTCTCATGGTGCCCGTTCTCGGCAGAGCCTTTTCCCGAAACGGGAAACGTCCGGCTCCTTCTCCCACCAGGAAGGGGCCAGCCCTGAAAGCTGTTGCTGCTCTTCACCTTCCCTTGGCAGCCTATTCACAGGCACAACAGCACTGGGGAGCTGTGATTTCCCACAGACGCAAAGTCTCATGGTGCCCGTTCTCGGCAGAGCCTTTTTTCTGAAACGGGAAACGTCCGGCTCCTTCTCCCACCAGGAAGGGGCCAGCCCTGAAAGCTGTTGCTGCTATAAACCTTCCCTGGGCAGCCTATTCACAGGCACAAGAGCACTGGGGAGCTGGGCTTTCCCAGGGACAGAAGGTCTCATGGTGCCCGTTCTCGACAGAGCCTTTTTCCGAAACGGGAAACGTCCGGCTCCTTCTCCCACCAGGAAGGGGCCAGCCCGGAAAGCTCTTGCTGCTCTTCACCTACCCACTGCAGCCTATTCACAGGCACAACAGCCCTGGGGAACTGTCCTTTCCCAGAGACGGAAGGTCTCATGGTGCCCGTTCTCGGCAGAGCCTTTTCCCGAAACGGGAAACGTCCGGCTCCTCCTCCCGCCAGGAAGGGCCCAGCCCTCAAAGCTGCTGCTGGTCTTCACCCTCCCTTGGCAGCCTATTCACAGGCACAACAGCCCTGGGGATCTGTGCTTTCCCAGAGACGGAAGGTCTCATGGTGCCCATTCTCGGCAGAGCCTTTTTCCAAAAAGGGAAACCTCGGGCTCCTTCTCCCACCAGGAAGGGACCAGCCCTGAAAGCTGTTGCTGCTATAAACCTTCCTGGAGAGCGTATTCACAGGCACAAGAGCACTGGGGAGCAGGACTTTCCCAGGGAGAGAAGGTCTCATGGTGCCCGTTCTCGACAGAGCCTTTTTCCGAAACGGGAAACGTACGGCTCCTTCTCCCACCAGGAAGGGGCCAGCTCTGAAAGCTGCTGCTCGTCTTCACCTACCCACTGCAGTCTATTCACAGGCACAACAGCACTGGGGATCTGTGCTTTCCCAGACTCGGAAGGTCTCATGGTGCCCGTTCTCGGCAGAGCCTTTTTCCGAAACGGGAAACGTCCGGCTCCTTCTCCCACCAGGAAGGGGCCAGCCCTGAAAGCTCTTGCTGCTCTTCACCTTCCCTTGGCAACATATTCACAGGCACAACAGCCCTGGGGATCTGTGCTTTCCCACAGACGCAAGGTCTCATGGTGCCCGTTCTCGGCAGAGCCTTTTTCCAAAACGGGAAACGTCCGGCTCCTCCCACCAGGAAGGGGCCAGCCCTGAAAGCTGCTGCTGGTCTTCACCTACCCACTGCAGCCTATTCACAGGCACAACAGCCCTGGGGATCTGTGCTTTCCCACAGACGCAAAGTCTCATGGTGCCCGTTCTCGGCAGAGCCTTTTTCCAAAACGGGAAACGTCCGGCTCCTTCTCCCACCAGGAAGGGGCCAGCCCTGAAAGCTGTTGCTGCTATAAACCTTCCCTGGGCAGCCTATTCACAGGCACAAGAGCACTGGGGAGCTGGGCTTTCCCAGGGACAGAAGGTCTCATGGTGCCCGTTCTCGGCAGAGCCTTTTTCCGAAACGGGAAACGTCCGGCTCCTTCTCCCACCAGGAAGGTGCCAGCCCGGAAAGCTGTTGCTGCTCTTCACCTTCCCTTGGCAGCCTATGCACAGGCACAACAGCACTGGGGATCTGTGCTTTCCCAGACTCGGAAGGTCTCATGGTGCCCGTTCTCGGCAGAGCCTTTTTCCAAAACGGGAAACGTCCGGCTCCTTCTCCCACCAGGAAGGGGCCAGTCCTGAAAGCTGTTGCTGCTCTTCACCTTCCCTTGGCAGCCTATTCACAGGCACAACAGCCCTGGGGATCTGTGCTTTCCCAGACTCGGAAGGTCTCATGGTGCCCGTTCTCGGCAGAGCCTTTTCCCGCAATGGAAAACGTCCGGCTCCTTCTCCCACCAGGAAGGGGCCAGCCCTGAAAGCTGTTGCTGCTCTTCACCCTCCCTTGGCAGCCTATTCACAGGCACAACAGCCCTGGGGATCTGTGCTTTCCCAGACTCGGAAGGTCTCATGGTGCCCGTTCTCGACAGAGCCTTTTTCCAAAACGGGAAACGTCCGGCTCCTTCTCCCGCCAGGAAGGGGCCAGCCCTGAAAGCTGTTGCTGCTCTTCACCTACCCACTGCAGCCTATTCACAGGCACAACAGCCCTGGGGATCTGTGCTTTCCCAGACTCGGAAGGTCTCATGGTGCCCGTTCTCGGCAGAGCCTTTTTCCGAAACGGGAAACGTCCGGCTCCTTCTCCCACGAGGAAGGGGCCAGCCCGGAAAGCTCTTGTTGATGTTCACCTTCCCTTGGCAGCCTATGCACAGGCACAACAGCCCTGGGGAACTGTGCTTTCCCACAGACGCAAAGTCTCATTCTGCCCATTCTAGGCAGATCCTTTTTTCTGAAACGGGAAACGTCCGGCTCCTTCTCCCACCAGGAAGGGGCCAGCCCTGAAAGCTGTTGCTGCTCTTCACCTTCCCTTGGCAGCCTATGCACAGGCACAACAGCACTGGGGATCTGTGCTTTCCCACAGACGCAAGGTCTCATGGTGCCCGTTCTCAGCAGAGCCTTTTTCCGAAACGGGAAACGTCCGGCTCCTTCTCCCACCAGGAAGGGGCCAGCCCGTAAAGCTGTTGCTGCTCTTCACCTTCCCTTGGCAGCCTATTCACAGGCACAAGAGCACTGGGGAGCTGGGCTTTCCCAGGGACAGAAGGTCTCATGGTGCCCGTTCTCGGCAGAGCCTTTTTCCAAAACGGGAAACGTCCGGCTCCTGCTCCCACCAGGAAGGGGCCAGTCCTGAAAGCTCTTGCTGCTCTTCACCTACCCACTGCAGCCTATTCACAGGCACAACAGCCCTGGGGATCTGTGCTTTCCCAGACTCGGAAGGTCTCATGGTGCCCGTTCTCGGCAGAGCCTTTTTCCAAAACGGGAAACGTCCGGCTCCTTCTCCCACCAGGAAGGGGCCAGCCCTGAAAGCTGTTGCTGCTCTTCACCCTCCCTTGGCAACCTATGCACAGGCACAACAGCCCTGGGGATCTGTGCTTTCCGACAGACGCAAGGTCTCATGGTGCCCGTTCTCGGCAGAGCCTTTTTCCAAAACGGGAAACGTCCGGCTCCTTCTCCCACCAGGAAGGGGCCAGCTCTGAAAGCTGCTGCTCGTCTTCACCTACCCACTGCAGCCTATTCACAGGCACAACAGCCCTGGGGATCTGTGCTTTCCCACAGACGCAAGGTCTTATGTTGCCCGTTCTCGGCAGAGCCTTTTTCCGAAACGGGAAACGTCCGGCTCCTACTCCCACGAGGAAGGGGCCAGCCCGGAAATCTCTTGATGATCTTCACCTTCCCTTGGCAGCCTATGCACAGGCACAACAACCCTGGGGAACTGTGCTTTCCCACAGACGCAAAGTCTCATAGTGCCCATTCTAGGCAGATCCTTTTTCCAAAACGGGAAACGTCCGACTCCTTCTCCCACCAGGACGGGGCCAGCCCGGAAAGCTGTTGCTGCTCTTCAACTTCCCTGGGCAGCCTATGCACAGGCACAACAGCACTGGGGAACTGTGCTTTCCCAGAGACGGAAGGTCTCATGGTGCCCGTTCTCGGCAGAGCCTTTTCCCGAAACGGGAAACGTCCGGCTCCTCCTCCCGCCAGGAAGGGGCCAGCCCTGAAAGCTGCTGCTGGTCTTCACCCTCCCTTGGCAGCCTATGCACAGGCACAACAGCCCTGGGGATCTGTGCTTTCCCAGAGACGGAAGGTCTCATGGTGCCCATTCTCGGCAGAGCCTTTTTCCAAAAAGGGAAACCTCGGGCTCCTTCTCCCACCAGGAAGGGACCAGCCCTGAAAGCTGTTGCTGCTATAAACCTTCCTGGAGAGCCTATTCACAGGCACAAGAGCACTGGGGAGCAGGACTTTCCCAGGGACAGAAGGTCTCATGGTGCCCGTTCTCGACAGAGCCTTTTTCCGAAACGGGAAACGTACGGCTCCTTCTCCCACCAGGAAGGGGCCAGCTCTGAAAGCTGCTGCTCGTCTTCACCTACCCACTGCAGTCTATTCACAGGCACAACAGCACTGGGGATCTGTGCTTTCCCAGACTCGGAAGGTCTCATGGTGCCCGTTCTCGGCAGAGCCTTTTTCCGAAACGGGAAACGTCCGGCTCCTTCTCCCACCAGGAAGGGGCCAGCCCTGAAAGCTCTTGCTGGTCTTCACCTTCCCTTGGCAACATATTCACAGGCACAACAGCCCTGGGTATCTGTGCTTTCCCACAGACGCAAGGTCTCATGGTGCCCGTTCTCGGCAGAGCCTTTTTCCAAAACGGGAAACGTCCGGCTCCTCCCACCAGGAAGGGGCCAGCTCTGAAAGCTGCTGCTGGTCTTCACCTACCCACTGCAGCCTATTCACAGGCACAACAGCCCTGGGGATCTGTGCTTTCCCACAGACGCAAAGTCTCATGGTGCCCGTTCTCGGCAGAGCCTTTTTTCTGAAACGGGAAACGTCGGCTCCTTCTCCCACCAGGAAGGGGCCAGCCCTGAAAGCTGTTGCTGCTATAAACCTTCCCTGGGCAGCCTATTCACAGGCACAAGAGCACTGGGGAGCTGGGCTTTCCCAGGGACAGAAGGTCTCATGGTGCCCGTTCTCGGCAGAGCCTTTTTCCGAAACGGGAAACGTCCGGCTCCTTCTCCCACCAGGAAGGGGCCAGCCCGGAAAGCTCTTGCTGCTCTTCACCTTCCCTTGGCAGCCTATGCACAGGCACAACAGCACTGGGGATCTGTGCTTTCCCACAGACGGAAGGTCTCATGGTGCCCGTTCTTGGCAGAGCCTTTTTCCGAAACGGGAAACGTCCGGCTCCTTCTCCCACCAGGAAGGGGCCAGTCCTGAAAGCTGTTGCTGCTCTTCACCTACCCACTGCAGCCTATTCACAGGCACAACAGCCCTGGGGATCTGTGCTTTCCCAGACTCGGAAGGTCTCATGGTGCCCGTTCTCGGCAGAGCCTTTTTCCAAAACGGGAAACGTCCGGCTCCTTCTCCCACCAGGAAGGGGCCAGCCCTGAAAGCTGTTGCTGCTCTTCACCCTCCCTTGGCAACCTATGCACAGGCACAACAGCCCTGGGGAACTGTCCTTTCCCAGAGACGGAAGGTCTCATGGTGCCCGTTCTCGGCAGAGCCTTTTCCCGAAACGGGAAACGTCCGGCTCCTCCTCCCGCCAGGAAGGGGCCAGCCCTGAAAGCTGCTGCTGGTCTTCACCCTCCCTTGGCAGCCTATGCACAGGCACAACAGCCCTGGGGATCTGTGCTTTCCCAGAGACGGAAGGTCTCATGGTGCCCATTCTCGGCAGAGCCTTTTACCAAAAAGGGAAACCTCGGGCTCCTTCTCCCACCAGGAAGGGACCAGCCCTGAAAGCTGTTGCTGCTATAAACCTTCCTGGAGAGCCTATTCACAGGCACAAGAGCGCTGGGGAGCAGGACTTTCCCAGGGACAGAAGGTCTCATGGTGCCCGTTCTCGACAGAGCCTTTTTCCGAAACGGGAAACGTACGGCTCCTTCTCCCACCAGGAAGGGGCCAGCTCTGAAAGCTGCTGCTCGTCTTCACCTACCCACTGCAGTCTATTCACAGGCACAACAGCACTGGGGATCTGTGCTTTCCCAGACTCGGAAGGTCTCATGGTGCCCGTTCTCGGCAGAGCCTTTTTCCGAAACGGGAAACGTCCGGCTCCTTCTCCCACCAGGAAGGGGCCAGCCCTGAAAGCTCTTGCTGGTCTTCACCTTCCCTTGGCAACATATTCACAGGCACAACAGCCCTGGGGATCTGTGCTTTCCCACAGACGCAAGGTCTCATGGTGCCCGTTCTCGGCAGAGCCTTTTTCCAAAACGGGAAACGTCCGGCTCCTCCCACCAGGAAGGGGCCAGCTCTGAAAGCTGCTGCTGGTCTTCACCTACCCACTGCAGCCTATTCACAGGCACAACAGCCCTGGGGATCTGTGCTTTCCCACAGACGCAAAGTCTCATGGTGCCCGTTCTCGGCAGAGCCTTTTTTCTGAAACGGGAAACGTCGGCTCCTTCTCCCACCAGGAAGGGGCCAGCCCTGAAAGCTGTTGCTGCTATAAACCTTCCCTGGGCAGCCTATTCACAGGCAGAAGAGCACTGGGGAGCTGGGCTTTCCCAGGGACAGAAGGTCTCATGGTGCCCGTTCTCGGCAGAGCCTTTTTCCGAAACGGGAAACGTCCGGCTCCTTCTCCCACCAGGAAGGGGCCAGCCCGGAAAGCTCTTGTTGATGTTCACCTTCCCTTGGCAGCCTATGCACAGGCACAACAGCCCTGGGGAACTGTGCTTTCCCACAGACGCAAAGTCTCATTCTGCCCATTCTAGGCAGATCCTTTTTTCTGAAACGGGAAACGTCCGGCTCCTTCTCCCACCAGGAAGGGGCCAGCCCTGAAAGCTGTTGGTGCTATAAACCTTCCCTGGGCAGCCTATGCACAGGCACAACAGCACTGGGGATCTGTGCTTTCCCACAGACGCAAGGTCTCATGGTGCCCGTTCTCAGCAGAGCCTTTTTCCGAAACGGGAAACGTCCGGCTCCTGCTCCCACCAGGAAGGGGCCAGTCCTAGAAAGCTCTTGCTGCTCTTCACCTACCCACTGCAGCCTATTCACAGGCACAACAGCCCTGGGGATCTGTGCTTTCCCAGACCCGGAAGGTCTCATGGTGCCCGTTCTCGGCAGAGCCTTTTTCCAAAACGGGAAACGTCCGGCTCCTTCTCCCACCAGGAAGGGGCCAGCCCTGAAAGCTGTTGCTGCTCTTCACCCTCCCTTGGCAACCTATGCACAGGCACAACAGCACTGGGGATCTGTGCTTTCCGACAGACGCAAGGTCTCATGGTGCCCGTTCTCGGCAGAGCCTTTTTCCAAAACGGGAAACGTCCGGCTCCTTCTCCCACCAGGAAGGGGCCAGCTCTGAAAGCTGCTGCTCGTCTTCACCTACCCACTGCAGCCTATTCACAGGCACAACAGCACTGGGGATCTGTGCTTTCCCAGACTCGGAAGGTCTCATGGTGCCCGTTCTCGGCAGAGCCTTTTTCCGAAACGGGAAACGTCCGGCTCCTTCTACCACCAGGAAGGGGCCAGCCCTGAAAGCCCTTGCTGCTCTTCACCTTCCCTTGGCAGCCTATGCACAGGCACAACAGCCCTGGGGATCTGTGCTTTCCCACAGACGCAAGGTCTCATGGTGCCCGTTCTCGGCAGAGCCTTTTTCTGAAACGGGAAACGTCTGGCTCCTTCTCCCACCAGGAAGGGGCCAGCCCTGAAAGCTGTTGCTGCTATAAACCTTCCTGGAGAGCCTATTCACAGGCACAAGAGCACTGGGGAGCAGGACTTTCCCAGGGACAGAAGGTCTCATGGTGCCCGTTCTCGGCAGAGCCTTTTTCCAAAACGGGAAACGTCCGGCTCCTTCTCCCACCAGGAAGGGGCCAGCCCTGAAAGCTGTTGCTGCTCTTCACCCTCCCTTGGCAACCTATGCACAGGCACAACAGCACTGGGGATCTGTCCTTTCCCAGAGACGGAAGGTCTCATGGTGCCCGTTCTCGGCAGAGCCTTTTCCCGAAACAGGAAACGTCCGGCTCCTCCTCCCGCCAGGAAGGGGCCAGCCGTGAAAGCTGCTGCTGGTCTTCACCCTCCCTTGGCAGCCTATGCACAGGCACAACAGCCCTGGGGATCTGTGCTTTCCCAGAGACGGAAGGTCTCATGGTGCCCATTCTCGGCAGAGCCTTTTTCCAAAAAGGGAAACCTCGGGCTCCTTCTCCCACCAGGAAGGGACCAGCCCTGAAAGCTGTTGCTGCTATAAACCTTCCTGGAGAGCCTATTCACAGGCACAAGAGCACTGGGGAGCAGGACTTTCCCAGGGACAGAAGGTCTCATGGTGCCCGTTCTCGACAGAGCCTTTTTCCGAAACGGGAAACGTACGGCTCCTTCTCCCACCAGGAAGGGGCCAGCTCTGAAAGCTGCTGCTCGTCTTCACCTACCCACTGCAGTCTATTCACAGGCACAACAGCACTGGGGATCTGTGCTTTCCCAGACTCGGAAGGTCTCATGGTGCCCGTTCTCGGCAGAGCCTTTTTCCGAAACGGGAAATGTCCGGCTCCTTCTCCCACCAGGAAGGGGCCAGCCCTGAAAGCTGTTGCTGCTATAAACCTTCCCTTGGCAGCCTATGCAGAGGCACAACAGCACTGGGGATCTGTGCTTTCCCACAGACGCAAGGTCTCATGGTGCCCGTTCTCGGCAGAGCCTTTTTCCAAAACGGGAAACGTCCGGCTCCTTCTCCCGCCAGGAAGGGGCCAGCCCTGAAAGCTGTTGCTGCTCTTCACCTTCCCTTGGCAGCCTATTCACAGGCACAACAGCCCTGGGGATCTGTGCTTTCCCAGACTCGGAAGGTCTCATGGTGCCCGTTCTCGGCAGAGCCTTTTTCCGAAACGGGAAACGTCCGGCTCCTTCTCCCACGAGGAAGGGGCCAGCCCGGAAAGCTCTTGTTGATGTTCACCTTCCCTTGGCAGCCTATGCACAGGCACAACAGCCCTGGGGAACTGTGCTTTCCCACAGACGCAAAGTCTCATTCTGCCCATTCTAGGCAGATCCTTTTTTCTGAAACGGGAAACGTCCGGCTCCTTCTCCCACCAGGAAGGGGCCAGCCCTGAAAGCTGTTGCTGCTATAAACCTTCCCTGGGCAGCCTATGCACAGGCACAACAGCACTGGGGATCTGTGCTTTCCCACAGACGCAAGGTCTCATGGTGCCCGTTCTCAGCAGAGCCTTTTTCCGAAACGGGAAACGTCGGCTCCTTCTCCCACCAGGAAGGGGCCAGCCCTGAAAGCTGTTGCTGCTCTTCACCTTCCCTTGGCAGCCTATTCACAGGCACAAGACCACTGGGGAGCTGGGCTTTCCCAGACTCGGAAGGTCTCATGGTGCCCGTTCTCGACAGAGCCTTTTTCCAAAACGGGAAACGTCCGGCTCATTCTCCCGCCAGGAAGGGGCCAGCCCTGAAAGCTGTTGCTGCTCTTCACCTACCCACTGCAGCCTATTCACAGGCACAACAGCCCTGGGGATCTGTGCTTTCCCAGACTCGGAAGGTCTCATGGTGCCCGTTCTCGGCAGAGCCTTTTTCCAAAACGGGAAACGTCCGGCTCCTTCTCCCACGAGGAAGGGGCCAGCCCGGAAAGCTCTTGTTGATGTTCACCTTCCCTTGGCAGCCTATGCACAGGCACAACAGCACTGGGGATCTGTGCTTTCCCACAGACGCAAAGTCTCATTCTGCCCATTCTAGGCAGATCCTTTTTTCTGAAACGGGAAACGTCCGGCTCCTTCTCCCACCAGGAAGGGGCCAGCCCTGAAAGCTGTTGCTGCTATAAACCTTCCCTGGGCAGCCTATGCACAGGCACAACAGCACTGGGGATCTGTGCTTTCCCACAGACGCAAGGTCTCATGGTGCCCGTTCTCAGCAGAGCCTTTTTCCGAAACGGGAAACGTCGGCTCCTTCTCCCACCAGGAAGGGGCCAGCCCTGAAAGCTGTTGCTGCTCTTCACCTTCCCTTGGCAGCCTATTCACAGGCACAAGACCACTGGGGAGCTGGGCTTTCCCAGGGACAGAAGGTCTCATGGTGCCCGTTCTCGGCAGAGCCTTTTTCCAAAACGGGAAACGTCCGGCTCCTGCTCCCACCAGGAAGGGGCCAGTCCTGAAAGCTCTTGCTGCTCTTCACCTACCCACTGCAGCCTATTCACAGGCACAACAGCCCTGGGGATCTGTGCTTTCCCAGACTCGGAAGGTCTCATGGTGCCCGTTCTCGGCAGAGCCTTTTTCCAAAACGGGAAACGTCCGGCTCCTTCTCCCACCAGGAAGGGGCCAGCCCTGAAAGCTCTTGCTGCTCTTCAGCTTCCCTTGGCAACCTATGCACAGGCACAACAGCACTGGGGAACTGTCCTTTCCCAGAGACGGAAGGTCTCATGGTGCCCGTTCTCGGCAGAGCCTTTTCCCGAAACGGGAAACGTCCGGCTCCTCCTCCCGCCAGGAAGGGGCCAGCCCTGAAAGCTGCTGCTGGTCTTCACCCTCTCTTGGCAGCCTATGCACAGGCACAACAGCCCTGGGGATCTGTGCTTTCCCAGAGACGGAAGGTCTCATGGTGCCCATTCTCGGCAGAGCCTTTTTCCAAAAAGGGAAACCTCGGGCTCCTTCTCCCACCAGGAAGGGACCAGCCCTGAAAGCTGTTGCTGCTATAAACCTTCCTGGAGAGCCTATTCACAGGCACAAGAGCACTGGGGAGCAGGACTTTCCCAGGGACAGAAGGTCTCATGGTGCCCGTTCTCGACAGAGCCTTTTTCCGAAACGGGAAACGTACGGCTCCTTCTCCCACCAGGAAGGGGCCAGCTCTGAAAGCTGCTGCTCGTCTTCACCTACCCACTGCAGTCTATTCACAGGCACAACAGCACTGGGGATCTGTGCTTTCCCAGACTCGGAAGGTCTCATGGTGCCCGTTCTCGGCAGAGCCTTTTTCCGAAACGGGAAACGTCCGGCTCCTTCTCCCACCAGGAAGGGGCCAGCCCTGAAAGCTCTTGCTGCTCTTCACCTTCCCTTGGCAACATATTCACAGGCACAACAGCCCTGGGGATCTGTGCTTTCCCACAGACGCAAGGTCTCATGGTGCCCGTTCTCGGCAGAGCCTTTTTCCAAAACGGGAAACGTCCGGCTCCTCCCACCAGGAAGGGGCCAGCTCTGAAAGCTGCTGCTGGTCTTCACCTACCCACTGCAGCCTATTCACAGGCACAACAGCCCTGGGGATCTGTGCTTTCCCACAGACGCAAAGTCTCATGGTGCCCGTTCTCGGCAGAGCCTTTTTTCTGAAACGGGAAACGTCGGCTCCTTCTCCCACCAGGAAGGGGCCAGCCCTGAAAGCTGTTGCTGCTATAAACCTTCCCTGGGCAGCCTATTCACAGGCAGAAGAGCACTGGGGAGCTGGGCTTTCCCAGGGACAGAAGGTCTCATGGTGCCCGTTCTCGGCAGAGCCTTTTTCCGAAACGGGAAACGTCCGGCTCCTTCTCCCACCAGGAAGGGGCCAGCCCGGAAAGCTCTTGCTGCTCTTCACCTTCCCTTGGCAGCCTATGCACAGGCACAACAGCACTGGGGATCTGTGCTTTCCCACAGACGGAAGGTCTCATGGTGCCCGTTCTTGGCAGAGCCTTTTTCCGAAACGGGAAACGTCCGGCTCCTGCTCCCACCAGGAAGGGGCCAGTCCTGAAAGCTGTTGCTGCTCTTCACCTACCCACTGTAGCCTATTCACAGGCACAACAGCCCTGGGGATCTGTGCTTTCCCAGACTCGGAAGGTCTCATGGTGCCCGTTCTCGGCAGAGCCTTTTTCCGAAACGGGAAACGTCCGGCTCCTTCTCCCACCAGGAAGGGGCCAGCCCTGAAAGCTGTTGCTGCTATAAACCTTCCCTTGGCAGCCTATGCAGAGGCACAACAGCACTGGGGATCTGTGCTTTCCCACAGACGCAAGGTCTCATGGTGCCCGTTCTCGGCAGAGCCTTTTTCCAAAACGGGAAACGTCCGGCTCCTTCTCCCACCAGGAAGGGGCCAGCCCTGAAAGCTGTTGCTGCTCTTCACCCTCCCTTGGCAGCCTATTCACAGGCACAACAGCCCTGGGGATCTGTGCTTTCCCAGACTCGGAAGGTCTCATGGTGCCCGTTCTCGACAGAGCCTTTTTCCAAAACGGGAAACGTCCGGCTCCTTCTCCCGCCAGGAAGGGGCCAGCCCTGAAAGCTGTTGCTGCTCTTCACCTACCCAATGCAGCCTATTCACAGGCACAACAGCCCTGGGGATCTGTGCTTTCCCAGACTCGGAAGGTCTCATGGTGCCCGTTCTCGGCAGAGCCTTTTTCCGAAACGGGAAACGTCCGGCTCCTTCTCCCACGAGGAAGGGGCCAGCCCGGAAAGCTCTTGTTGATGTTCACCTTCCCTTGGCAGCCTATGCACAGGCACAACAGCCCTGGGGAACTGTGCTTTCCCACAGACGCAAAGTCTCATTCTGCCCATTCTAGGCAGATCCTTTTTTCTGAAACGGGAAACGTCCGGCTCCTTCTCCCACCAGGAAGGGGCCAGCCCTGAAAGCTGTTGCTGCTATAAACCTTCCCTGGGCAGCCTATGCACAGGCACAACAGCACTGGGGATCTGTGCTTTCCCACAGACGCAAGGTCTCATGGTGCCCGTTCTCAGCAGAGCCTTTTTCCGAAACGGGAAACGTCGGCTCCTTCTCCCACCAGGAAGGGGCCAGCCCTGAAAGCTGTTGCTGCTCTTCACCTTCCCTTGGCAGCCTATTCACAGGCACAAGAGCACTGGGGAGCTGGGCTTTCCCAGGGACAGAAGGTCTCATGGTGCCCGTTCTCGGCAGAGCCTTTTTCCAAAACGGGAAACGTCCGGCTCCTTCTCCCACCAGGAAGGGGCCAGCTCTGAAAGCTGCTGCTCGTCTTCACCTACCCACTGCAGCCTATTCACAGGCACAACAGCACTGGGGATCTGTGCTTTCCCAGACTCGGAAGGTCTCATGGTGCCCGTTCTCGGCAGAGCCTTTTTCCGAAACGGGAAACGTCCGGCTCCTTCTACCACCAGGAAGGGGCCAGCCCTGAAAGCTCTTGCTGCTCTTCACCTTCCCTTGGCAGCCTATGCACAGGCACAACAGCCCTGGGGATCTGTGCTTTCCCACAGACGCAAGGTCTCATGGTGCCCGTTCTCGGCAGAGCCTTTTTCTGAAACGGGAAACGTCTGGCTCCTTCTCCCACCAGGAAGGGGCCAGCCCTGAAAGCTGTTGCTGCTCTTCACCTTCCCTTGGCAGCCTATTCACAGGCACAAGAGCACTGGGGAGCTGGGCTTTCCCAGGGACAGAAGGTCTCATGGTGCCCGTTCTCGGCAGAGCCTTTTTCCAAAACGGGAAACGTCCGGCTCCTGCTCCCACCAGGAAGGGGCCAGTCCTGAAAGCTCTTGCTGCTCTTCACCTACCCACTGCAGCCTATGCACAGGCACAACAGCACTGGGGATCTGTGCTTTCCCAGACTCGGAAGGTCTCATGGTGCCCGTTCTCGGCAGAGCCTTTTTCCAAAACGGGAAACGTCCGGCTCCTTCTCCCACCAGGAAGGGGCCAGCCCTGAAAGCTGTTGCTGCTCTTCACCCTCCCTTGGCAACCTATGCACAGGCACAACAGCCCTGGGGATCTGTGCTTTCCCACAGACGCAAGGTCTCATGGTGCCCGTTCTCGGCAGAGCCTTTTTCCAAAACGGGAAACGTCCGGCTCCTTCTCCCACCAGGAAGGGGCCAGCTCTGAAAGCTGCTGCTCGTCTTCACCTACCCACTGCAGCCTATTCACAGGCACAACAGCACTGGGGATCTGTGCTTTCCCAGACTCGGAAGGTCTCATGGTGCCCGTTCTCGGCAGAGCCTTTTTCCGAAACGGGAAACGTCCGGCTCCTTCTCCCACCAGGAAGGGGCCAGCCCTGAAAGCTCTTGCTGCTCTTCACCTTCCCTTGGCAGCCTATGCACAGGCACAACAGCCCTGGGGATCTGTGCTTTCCCACAGACGCAAGGTCTCATGGTGCCCGTTCTCGGCAGAGCCTTTTTCTGAAACGGGAAACGTCTGGCTCCTTCTCGCACCAGGAAGGGGCCAGCCCTGAAAGCTGTTGCTGCTCTTCACCTTCCCTTGGCAGCCTATGCACAGGCACAACAGCCCTGGGGATCTGTGCTTTCCCACAGACGCAAGGTCTCATTGTGCCCGTTCTCGGTAGAGCCTTTTTCCAAAACAGGAAACGTCCGGCTCCTTCTCCCACCAGGAAGGGGCCAGCCCTGAAAGCTGTTGCTGCTCTTCACCTTCCCTTGGCAGCCTATGCACAGGCACAACAGCACTGGGGATCTGTGCTTTCACACAGACGCAAGGTCTCATGGTGCCCGTTCTCGGCAGAGCCTTTTTCCAAAACGGGAAACGCCCGGCTCCTTCTCCCACCAGGAAGGGGCCAGCTCTGAAAGCTGCTGCTGGTCTTCACCTACCCACTGCAGCCTATTCACAGGCACAACAGCCCTGCGGAACTGTCCTTTCCCAGAGACGGAAGGTCTCATGGTGCTCGTTCTCGGCAGAGCCTTTTCCCGAAACGGGAAACGTCCGGCTCCTCCTCCCGCCAGGAAGGGGCCAGCCCTGAAAGCTGCTGCTGGTCTTCACCCTCCCTTGGCAGCCTATGCACAGGCACAACAGCCCTGGGGATTTGTGCTTTCCCAGAGACGGAAGGTCTCATGGTGCCCATTCTCGGCAGAGCCTTTTTCCAAAAAGGGAAAGCTCGGGCTCCTTCTCCCACCAGGAAGGGACCAGCCCTGAAAGCTGTTGCTGCTATAAACCTTCCTGGAGAGCCTATTCACAGGCACAAGAGCACTGGGGAGCAGGACTTTCCCAGGGACAGAAGGTCTCATGGTGCCCGTTCTCGACAGAGCCTTTTTCCGAAACGGGAAACGTACGGCTCCTTCTCCCACCAGGAAGGGGCCAGCTCTGAAAGCTGCTGCTCGTCTTCACCTACCCACTGCAGTCTATTCACAGGCACAACAGCACTGGGGATCTGTGCTTTCCCAGACTCGGAAGGTCTCATGGTGCCCGTTCTCGGCAGAGCCTTTTTCCGAAACGGGAAACGTCCGGCTCCTTCTACCACCAGGAAGGGGCCAGCCCGGAAAGCTCTTGCTGCTCTTCACCTTCCCTTGGCAACATATTCACAGGCACAACAGCCCTGGGGATCTGTGCTTTCCCACAGACGCAAGGTCTCATGGTGCCCGTTCTCGGCAGAGCCTTTTTCCAAAACGGGAAACGTCCGGCTCCTCCCACCAGGAAGAGGCCAGCTCTGAAAGCTGCTGCTGGTCTTCACCTACCCACTGCAGCCTATTCACAGTCACAACAGCCCTGGGGATCTGTGCTTTCCCACAGACGCAAAGTCTCATGGTGCCCGTTCTCGGCAGAGCCTTTTTTCTGAAACGGGAAACGTCGGCTCCTTCTCCCACCAGGAAGGGGCCAGCCCTGAAAGCTGTTGCTGCTATAAACCTTCCCTGGGCAGCCTATTCACAGGCACAAGAGCACTGGGGAGCTGGGCTTTCCCAGGGACAGAAGGTCTCATGGTGCCCGTTCTCGGCAGAGCCTTTTTCCGAAACGGGAAACGTCCGGCTCCTTCTCCCACCAGGAAGGGGCCAGCCCGGAAAGCTCTTGCTGCTCTTCACCTACCCACTGCAGCCTATTCACAGGCACAACAGCCCTGGGGATCTGTGCTTTCCCAGACTCGGAAGGTCTCATGGTGCCCGTTCTCGGCAGAGCCTTTTTCCAAAACGGGAAACGTCCGGCTCCTTCTCCCACCAGGAAGGGGCCAGCCCTGAAAGCTGTTGCTGCTATAAACCTTCCCTTGGCAGCCTATGCACAGGCACAACAGCCCTGGGGATCTGTGCTTTCCCACAGACGCAAGGTCTCATGGTGCCCGTTCTCGGCAGAGCCTTTTTCCAAAACGGGAAACGTCCGTCTCCTTCTCCCACCAGGAAGGGGCCAGCCCTGAAAGCTGTTGCTGCTCTTCACCCTCCCTTGGCAGCCTATTCACAGGCACAACAGCCCTGGGGATCTGTGCTTTCCCAGACTCGGAAGGTCTCATGGTGCCCGTTCTCGGCAGAGCCTTTTTCCGAAACGGGAAACGTCCGGCTCCTTCTCCCACCAGGAAGGGGCCAGCCCTGAAAGCTGTTGCTGCTCTTCACCTACCCACTGCAGCCTATTCACAGGCACAACAGCCCTGGGGATCTGTGCTTTCCCAGACTCGGAAGGTCTCATGGTGCCCGTTCTCCGCAGAGCCTTTTCCCGAAACGGGAAATGTCCGGCTCCTTCTCCCACGAGGAAGGGGCCAGCCCTGAAAGCTCTTGTTGATGTTCACCTTCCCTTGGCAGCCTATGCACAGGCACAACAGCCCTGGGGAACTGTGCTTTCCCACAGACGGAAAGTCTCATTCTGCCCATTCTAGGCATATCCTTTTTTCTGAAACGGGAAACGTCCGGCTCCTTCTCCCACCAGGAAGGGGCCAGCCCTGAAAGCTGTTGCTGCTCTTCACCTTCCCTTGGCAGCCTATGCACAGGCACAACAGCACTGGGGAACTGTGCTTTCCCACAGACGCAAGGTCTCATGGTGCCCGTTCTCAGCAGAGCCTTTTTCCGAAACGGGAAACGTCCGGCTCCTTCTCCCACCAGGAAGGGGCCAGCCCTGAAAGCTGTTGCTGCTATAAACCTTCCCTTGGCACCCTATTCACAGGCACAAGAGCACTGGGGAGCTGGGCTTTCCCAGGGACAGAAGGTCTCATGGTGCCCGTTCTCGGCAGAGCCTTTTTACTGAAACGGGAAACGTCCGGCTCCTGCTCCCACCAGGAAGGGGCCAGTCCTGAAAGCTCTTGCTGCTCTTCACCTACCCACTGCAGCCTATTCACAGGCACAACAGCCCTGGGGATCTGTGCTTTCCCACAGACGCAAGGTCTCATGGTGCCCGTTCTCGGCAGAGCCTTTTTCCAAAACGGGAAACGTCCGGCTCCTTCTCCCACCAGGAAGGGGCCAGCCCTAAAAGCTGCTGCTGCTCTTCACCTTCCCTTGGCACCCTATTCACAGGCACAACAGCCCTGGGGAACTGTGCTTTCCCAGAGATGGAAGGTCTCATGGTGCCCGTTCTCGGCAGAGCCTTTTCCCGCAACGGGAAACGTCCGGCTCCTTCTCCCACCAGGAAGGGGCCAGCCCTGAAAGCTGTTGCTGCTCTTCACCTTCCCTTGGCACCCTATTCACAGGCACAACAGCCCTGGGGATCTGTGCTTTCCCAGACTCGGAAGGTCTCATGGTGCCCGTTCTCGGCAGAGCCTTTTTCCAAAAAGGGAAAAGTCCATCTACTTCTCCCACCAGGAAGGGGCCAGCCCCGAAAGCTGTTGCTGCTCTTCACCTTCCCTTGGCAGCCTATGCACAGGCACAACAGCCCTGGGGATGTGTGCTTTCCCACAGACGCAAGGTCTCATGGTGCCCGTTCTCAGCAGAGCCTTCTTCCGAAACAGGAAACGTCCGGCTCCTTCTCCCACCAGGAAGGGGCCAGCCCTGAAAGCTGTTGCTGCTATAAACCTTCCCTTGGCACCCTATTCACAGGCACAACAGCCCTGGGGATCTGTGCTTTCCCAGAGACGGAAGGTCTCATTGTGCCCGTTCTCGGCAGAGCCTTTTCCCGCAACGGGAAACGTCCGGCTCCTTCTCCCACCAGGAAGGGGCCAGCCCTGAAAGCTGTTGCTGCTCTTCACCTTCCCTTGGCACCCTATTCACAGGCACAACAGCACTGGGGAGCTGTGCTTTCCCACAGACGCAAAGTCTCATGGTGCGCGTTCTCGGCAGAGCTTTTTTTCTGAAACGGGAAACGTCGGTTACTTCTCCCACCAGGAAGGGGCCAGCCCTGAAAGCTGTTGCTGCTATAAACCTTCCCTGGGCAGCCTATTCACAGGCACAAGAGCACTGGGGAGCTGGGCTTTCCCAGGGACAGAAGGTCTCATGGTGCCCGTTCTCGGCAGAGCCTTTTTGCAAAACGGGAAACGTCCGGCTCCACCTCCCGCCAGGAAGGGGCCAGCCCAGAAAGCTGTTGCTGCTCTTCACCTTCCCTTGGCAGCCTATTCACAGGCACAACAGCCCTGGGGATCTGTGCTTTCCCACAGACGCAAGGTCTCATGGTGCCCGTTCTCGGCAGAGCCTTTTCCCGAAACGGGAAACGTCCGGCTCCTTCTCCCACCAGGAAGGGGCCAGCCCTGAAAGCTCTTGCTGCTCTTCACCTTCCCTTGGCACCCTATTCACAGGCACAACAGCACTGGGGAGCTGTGCTTTCCCACAGACGCAAAGTCTCATGGTGCCCGTTCTCGGCAGAGCTTTTTTTCTGAAACGGGAAACGTCGGTTCCTTCTCCCACCAGGAAGGGGCCAGCCCTGAAAGCTGTTGCTGCTATAAACCTTCCCTGGGCAGCCTATTCACAGGCACAAGAGCACTGGGGAGCTGGGCTTTCCCAGGGACAGAAGGTCTCATGGTGCCCGTTCTCGGCAGAGCCTTTTTCCAAAACAGGAAACGTCCGGCTCCTTCTCCCACCAGGAATGGGCCAGCCCTGAAAGCTGTTGCTGCTCTTCACCCTCCCTTGGCAGCCTATTCACAGGCACAACAGCACTGGGGATCTGTGCTTTCCCAGACTCGGAAGGTCTCATGGTGCCCGTTCTCGGCAGAGCCTTTTTCCAAAACGGGAAACGTCCGGCTCCTTCTCCCACCAGGAAGGGGCCAGCCCTGAAAGCTCTTGCTGCTCTTCACCTTCCCTGGGCAGCCTATGCACAGGCACAACAGCACTGGGGATCTGTGCTTTCCCACAGACGCAAGGTCTCATGGTACCCATTCTAGGCAGATCCTTTTTTCTGAAACGGGAAACGTCCGGCTCATTCTCCCACCAGGAATGGGCCAGCCCTGAAAGCTGTTGCTGCTCTTCACCTTCCCTTGGCAGCCTATGCACAGGCACAACAGCACTGGGGATCTGTGCTTTCCCACAGACGCAAGGTGTCATGGTGCCCGTTCTCAGCAGAGCCTTTTTCCAAAACGGGAAACGTCCGGTTCCTTCTCCCACCAGGAAGGGGCCAGCCCTGAAAGCTGTTGCTGCTATAAACCTTCCCTTGGCACCCTATTCACAGGCACAACAGCCCTGGGGAGCTGGGCTTTCCAAGGGACAGAAGGTCTCATGGTGCCCGTTCTCGGCAGAGCCTTTTTCCGAAACGGGAAACGTCCGGCTCCTTCTCCCACCAGGAAGGGGCCAGCCCTGAAAGCTGTTGCTGCTTTTCATCCTCCCTTGGCAGCCTATGCACAGGCACAACAGCCCTGGGGATCTGTGCTTTCCCAGACTCGGAAGGTCTCATGGTGCCCGTTCTCGGCAGAGCCTTTTTCCGAAACGGGAAACGTCCGGCTCCTCCTCCCACCAGGAAGGGGCCAGCCCTGAAAGCTCTTGCTGCTCTTCAGCTTCCCTTGGCAGCCTATTCACAGGCACAACAGCCCTGGGGATCTGTGCTTTCCCAGGCTCGGAAGGTCTCATGGTGCCCGTTCTCGGCAGAGCCTTTTTCCGAAACGGGAAACGTCCGGCTCCTTCTCCCACCAGGAAGGGGCCAGCCCTGAAAGCTCTTGCTGCTCTTCACCTTCCCTTGGCAGCCTATTCACAGGCACAACATCCCTGGGGAACTGGGCTTTCCCACAGACGCAAAGTCTCATGGTGCCCGTTCTCGGCGGAGCCTTTTTTCTGAAACGGGAAACGTCGGCTCATTCTCATACCAGGAAGGGGCCAGCCCTGAAAGCTGTTGCTGCTATAAACCTTCCCTTGGCAGCCTATGCACAGGCACAACAGCCCTGGGGATCTGTGCTTTCCCACAGACGCAAGGTCTCATGGTGCCCGTTCTCGGCAGAGCCTTTTTCCAAAACGGGAAACGTCCGGCTCCTTCTCCCACCAGGAAGGGGCCAGCCCTGAAAGCTGTTGCTGCTCTTCACCCTCCCTTGGCAGCCTATTCACAGGCACAACAGCACTGGGGATCTGTGCTTTCCCAGACTCGGAAGGTCTCATGGTGCCCGTTCTCCGCAGAGCCTTTTTCCGAAACGGGAAACGTCCGGCTCCTTCTCCCACGAGGAAGGGGCCAGCCCTGAAAGCTCTTGTTGATGTTCACCTTCCCTTGGCAGCCTATGCACAGGCACAACAGCCCTGGGGAACTGTGCTTTCCCACAGACGGAAAGTCTCATTCTGCCCATTCTAGGCATATCCTTTTTTCTGAAACGGGAAACGTCCGGCTCCTTCTCCCACCAGGAAGGGGCCAGCCCTGAAAGCTGTTGCTGCTCTTCACCTTCCCTTGGCAGCCTATGCACAGGCACAACAGCACTGGGGAACTGTGCTTTCCCACATACGCAAGGTCTCATGGTGCCCGTTCTCGGCAGAGCCTTTTTCCGAAACGGGAAACGTCCGGCTTCTTCTCCCACCAGGAAGGGGCCAGCCCTGAAAGCTGTTGCTGCTATAAACCTTCCCTTGGCAGCCTATTCACAGGCACAAGAGCACTGGGGAGCTGGGCTTTCCCAGGGACAGAAGGTCTCATGGTGCCCGTTCTCGGCAGAGCCTTTTTCCAAAACGGGAAACGTCCGGCTCCTGCTCCCACCAGGAAGGGGCCAGTCCTGAAAGCTCTTGCTGCTCTTCACCTACCCACTGCAGCCTATTCACAGGCACAACAGCCCTGGGGATCTGTGCTTTCCCAGACTCGGAAGGTCTCATGGTGCCCGTTCTCGGCAGAGCCTTTTTCCAAAACGGGAAACGTCCGGCTCCTTCTCCCACCAGGAAGGGGCCAGCCCTGAAAGCTGTTGCTGCTCTTCACCTTCCCTTGGCACCCTATTCACAGGCACAACAGCACTAGGGAGCTGTGCTTTCCCACAGACGCAAAGTCTCATGGTGCGCGTTCTCGGCAGAGCTTTTTTTCTGAAACGGGAAACGTCGGTTCCTTCTCCCACCAGGAAGGGGCCAGCCCTGAAAGCTGTTGCTGCTATAAACCTTCCCTGGGCAGCCTATTCACAGGCACAAGAGCACTGGGGAGCTGGGCTTTCCCAGGGACAGAAGGTCTCATGGTGCCCGTTCTCGGCAGAGCCTTTTTCTGAAACGGGAAACGTCCGGCTCCTCCTCCCGCCAGGAAGGGGCCAGCCCAGAAAGCTGTTGCTGCTCTTCACCTTCCCTTGGCAGCCTATTCACAGGCACAACAGCCCTGGGGATCTGTGCTTTCCCACAGACGCAAGGTCTCATGGTGCCCGTTCTCGGCAGAGCCTTTTCCCGAAACGGGAAACGTCCGGCTCCTTCTCCCAGCAGGAAGGGGCCAGCCCTGAAAGCTCTTGCTGCTCTTCACCTTCCCTTGGCACCCTATTCACAGGCACAACAGCACTGGGGAGCTGTGCTTTCCCACAGACGCAAAGTCTCATGGTGCGCGTTCTCGGCAGAGCTTTTTTTCTGAAACGGGAAACGTCGGTTCCTTCTCCCACCAGGAAGGGGCCAGCCCTGAAAGCTGTTGCTGCTATAAACCTTCCCTGGGCAGCCTATTCACAGGCACAAGAGCACTGGGGAGCTGGGCTTTCCCAGGGACAGAAGGTCTCATGGTGCCCGTTCTCGGCAGAGCCTTTTTCCGAAACGGGAAACGTCCGGCTCCTTCTCCCACCAGGAAGGGGCCAGCCCTGAAAGCTGTTGCTGCTTTTCATCCTCCCTTGGCAGCCTATGCACAGGCACAACAGCCCTGGGGATCTGTGCTTTCCCAGACTCGGAAGGTCTCATGGTGCCCGTTCTCGGCAGAGCCTTTTTCCGAAACGGGAAACGTCCGGCTCCTCCTCCCACGAGGAAGGGGCCAGCCCTGAAAGCTCTTGCTGCTCTTCAGCTTCCCTTGGCAGCCTATTCACAGGCACAACAGCCCTGGGGATCTGTGCTTTCCCAGGCTCGGAAGGTCTCATGGTGCCCGTTCTCGGCAGAGCCTTTTTCCGAAACGGGAAACGTCCGGCTCCTTCTCCCACCAGGAAGGGGCCAGCCCTGAAAGCTCTTGCTGCTCTTCACCTTCCCTTGGCAGCCTATTCACAGGCACAACATCCCTGGGGAACTGGGCTTTCCCACAGACGCAAAGTCTCATGGTGCCCGTTCTCGGCGGAGCCTTTTTTCTGAAACGGGAAACGTCGGCTCATTCTCATACCAGGAAGGGGCCAGCCCTGAAAGCTGTTGCTGCTATAAACCTTCCCTTGGCAGCCTATGCACAGGCACAACAGCCCTGGGGATCTGTGCTTTCCCACAGACGCAAGGTCTCATGGTGCCCGTTCTCGGCAGAGCCTTTTTCCAAAACGGGAAACGTCCGGCTCCTCCCACCAGGAAGGGGCCAGCCCTGAAAGCTGTTGCTGCTCTTCACCCTCCCTTGGCAGCCTATTCACAGGCACAACAGCACTGGGGATCTGTGCTTTCCCAGACTCGGAAGGTCTCATGGTGCCCGTTCTCGGCAGAGCCTTTTTCCGAAACGGGAAACGTCCGGCTCCTTCTCCCACGAGGAAGGGGCCAGCCCTGAAAGCTCTTGTTGATGTTCACCTTCCCTTGGCAGCCTATGCACAGGCACAACAGCCCTGGGGAACTGTGCTTTCCCACAGACGGAAAGTCTCATTCTGCCCATTCTAGGCATATCCTTTTTTCTGAAACGGGAAACGTCCGGCTCCTTCTCCCACCAGGAAGGGGCCAGCCCTGAAAGCTGTTGCTGCTCTTCACCTTCCCTTGGCAGCCTATGCACAGGCACAACAGCACTGGGGAACTGTGCTTTCCCACATACGCAAGGTCTCATGGTGCCCGTTCTCGGCAGAGCCTTTTTCCGAAACGGGAAACGTCCGGCTCCTTCTCCCACCAGGAAGGGGCCAGCCCTGAAAGCTGTTGCTGCTATAAACCTTCCCTTGGCACCCTATTCACAGGCACAAGAGCACTGGGGAGCTGGGCTTTCCCAGGGACAGAAGGTCTCATGGTGCCCGTTCTCGGCAGAGCCTTTTTCCAAAACGGGAAACGTCCGGCTCCTGCTCCCACCAGGAAGGGGCCAGTCCTGAAAGCTCTTGCTGCTCTTCACCTACCCACTGCAGCCTATTCACAGGCACAACAGCCCTGGGGATCTGTGCTTTCCCAGACTCGGAAGGTCTCATGGTGCCCGTTCTCGGCAGAGCCTTTTTCCAAAACGGGAAACGTCCGGCTCCTTCTCCCACCAGGAAGGGGCCAGCCCTGAAAGCTGTTGCTGCTCTTCACCTTCCCTTGGCACCCTATTCACAGGCACAACAGCACTAGGGAGCTGTGCTTTCCCACAGACGCAAAGTCTCATGGTGCGCGTTCTCGGCAGAGCTTTTTTTCTGAAACGGGAAACGTCGGTTCCTTCTCCCACCAGGAAGGGGCCAGCCCTGAAAGCTGTTGCTGCTATAAACCTTCCCTGGGCAGCCTATTCACAGGCACAAGAGCACTGGGGAGCTGGGCTTTCCCAGGGACAGAAGGTCTCATGGTGCCCGTTCTCGGCAGAGCCTTTTTCTGAAACGGGAAACGTCCGGCTCCTCCTCCCGCCAGGAAGGGGCCAGCCCAGAAAGCTGTTGCTGCTCTTCACCTTCCCTTGGCAGCCTATTCACAGGCACAACAGCCCTGGGGATCTGTGCTTTCCCACAGACGCAAGGTCTCATGGTGCCCGTTCTCGGCAGAGCCTTTTCCCGAAACGGGAAACGTCCGGCTCCTTCTCCCACCAGGAAGGGGCCAGCCCTGAAAGCTCTTGCTGCTCTTCACCTTCCCTTGGCACCCTATTCACAGGCACAACAGCACTGGGGAGCTGTGCTTTCCCACAGACGCAAAGTCTCATGGTGCGCGTTCTCGGCAGAGCTTTTTTTCTGAAACGGGAAACGTCGGTTCCTTCTCCCACCAGGAAGGGGCCAGCCCTGAAAGCTGTTGCTGCTATAAACCTTCCCTGGGCAGCCTATTCACAGGCACAAGAGCACTGGGGAGCTGGGCTTTCCCAGGGACAGAAGGTCTCATGGTGCCCGTTCTCGGCAGAGCCTTTTTCCAAAACGGGAAACGTCCGGCTCCTTCTCCCACCAGGAATGGGCCAGCCCTGAAAGCTGTTGCTGCTCTTCACCCTCCCTTGGCAGCCTATTCACAGGCACAACAGCCCTGGGGATCTGTGCTTTCCCAGACTCGGAAGGTCTCATGGTGCCCGTTCTCGGCAGAGCCTTTTTCCAAAACGGGAAACGTCCGGCTCCTTCTCCCACCAGGAAGGGGTCAGCTCTGAAAGCTGCTTCTGGTCTTCACCTACCCACTGCAGCCTATTCACAGGCACAACAGCCCTGGGGATCTGTGCTTTCCCAGGCTCGGAAGGTCTCATGGTGCCCGTTCTCGGCAGAGCCTTTTTCTGAAACGGGAAACGTCCGGCTCCTTCTCCCACCAGGAAGGGGCCAGCCCTGAAAGCTGTTGCTGCTCTTCACCTTCCCTGGGCAGCCTATGCACAGGCACAACAGCACTGGGGATCTGTGCTTTCCCACAGACGCAAGGTCTCATGGTGCCCATTCTCGGCAGAGCCTTTTTCCAAAAAGGGAAACCTCGGGCTCATTCTCCCACCAGGAAGGGACCAGCCCTGAAAGCTGTTGCTGCTATAAACCTTCCTGGAGAGCCTATTCACAGGCACAAGAGCACTGGGGAGCAGGGCTTTCCCAGGGACAGAAGGTCTCATGGTGCCCGTTCTCGAAAGAGCCTTTTTCCGAAACGGGAAACGTACGGCTCCTTCTCACACCAAGAAGGGGCCAGACCGGAAAGCTGCTGCTCGTCTTCACCTACCCACTGCAGTCTATTCACAGGCACAACAGCACTGGGGATCTGTGCTTTCCCAGACTCGGAAGGTCTCATGGTGCCCGTTCTCGGCAGAGCCTTTTTCCGAAACGGGAAACGTCCGGCTCCTTCTCCCACCAGGAAGGGGCCAGCCCTGAAAGCTCTTGCTGCTCTTCACCTTCCCTTGGCAACATATTCACAGGCACAACAGCCCTGGGGATCTGTGCTTTCCCAGAGACGGAAGGTCTCATGGTGCCCGTTCTCGGCAGAGCCTTTTTCCGAAACGGGAAACGTCCGGCTCCTACTCCCACGAGGAAGGGGCCAGCCCGGAAAGCTCTTGTTGATCTTCAACTTCCCTTGGCAGCCTATGCACAGGCACAACAACCCTGGGGAACTGTGCTTTCCCACAGACGCAAAGTCTCATGGTGCCCATTCTAGGCAGATCCTTTTTTCTGAAACGGGAAACGTCCGGCTCCTTCTCCCACCAGGAAGGGGCCAGCCCGGAAAGCTGTTGCTGCTCTTCACCTTCCCTGGGCAGCCTATTCACAGGCACAACAGCCCTGCGGAACTGTGCTTTCCCAGAGACGGAAGGTCTCTTGGTGCCCGTTCTCGGCAGAGCCTTTTCCCGAAACGGGAAACGTCCGGCTCCTCCTCCCGCCAGGAAGGGGCCAGCCCTGAAAGCTGCTGCTGGTCTTCACCCTCCCTTGGCAGCCTATGCACAGGCACAACAGCCCTGGGGATCTGTGCTTTCCCAGAGACGGAAGGTCTCATGGTGCCCATTCTCGGCAGAGCCTTTTTCCAAAAAGGGAAACCTCGGGCTCATTCTCCCACCAGGAAGGGACCAGCCCTGAAAGCTGTTGCTGCTATAAACCTTCCTGGAGAGCCTATTCACAGGCACAAGAGCACTGGGGAGCAGGGCTTTCCCAGGGACAGAAGGTCTCATGGTGCCCGTTCTCGAAAGAGCCTTTTTCCGAAACGGGAAACGTACGGCTCCTTCTCACACCAGGAAGGGGCCAGCCCGGAAAGCTGCTGCTCGTCTTCACCTACCCACTGCAGTCTATTCACAGGCACAACAGCACTGGGGATCTGTGCTTTCCCAGACTCGGAAGGTCTCATGGTGCCCGTTCTCGGCAGAGCCTTTTTCCGAAACGGGAAACGTCCGGCTCCTTCTCCCACCAGGAAGGGGCCAGCCCTGAAAGCTGTTGCTGCTCTTCACCTTCCCTTGGCAACATATTCACAGGCACAACAGCCCTGGGGATCTGTGCTTTCCCAGAGACGGAAGGTCTCATGGTGCCCGTTCTCGGCAGAGCCTTTTTCCGAAACAGGAAACGTCCGGCTCCTTCTCCCACCAGGAAGGGGCCAGCCCGGAAAGCTGTTGCTGCTCTTCACCTTCCCTTGGCAGCCTATGCACAGGCACAACAGCACTGGGGATCTGTGCTTTCCCACAGACGCAAGGTCTTATGGTGCCCATTCTCGGCAGAGCCGTTTTCGGAAACGGGAAACGTCCGGCTCCTTCTCCCACCAGGAAGGGGCCAGCCCTGAAAGCTGTTGCTGCTCTTCACCTTCCCTTGGCAGCCTATTCACAAGCACAACAGCACTGGGGATCTGTGCTTTCCCACAGATGCAAGGTCTCATGGTGCCCGTTCTCGGCAGAGCCTTTTTCCAAAACGGGAAACGTCCGGCTCCTTCTCCCACCAGGAAGGGGCCAGCCCGGAAAGCTGTTGCTGCTCTTCACCTTCCCTTGGCAGCCTATGCACAGGCACAACAGCACTGGGGATCTGTGCTTTCCCACAGACGCAAGGTCTCATGGTGCCCGTTCTCGGCAGAGCCTTTTTCCAAAACAGGAAACGTCCGGCTCCTTCTCCCACGAGGAAGGGGCCAGCCCTGAAAGCTCTTGCTGCTCTTCACCTTCCCTTGGCAGCCTATTCACAGGCACAACAGCACTGGGGATCTCTGCTTTCCCACAGACGCAAGGTCTCATGGTGCCCGTTCTCAGCAGAGCCTTTTTCCAAAACGGGAAACGTCCGGCTCCTTCTCCCACCAGGAAGGGGCCAGCTCTGAAAGCTGCTGCTCGTCTTCACCTACCCACTGCAGCCTATTCACAGGCACAACAGCACTGGGGATCTGTGCTTTCCCACAGACGCAAGGTCTTATGGTGCCCATTCTCGGCAGAGCCTTTTTCTGAAACGGGAAACGTCCGGCTCCTTCTCCCACCAGGAAGGGGCCAGCCCTGAAAGCTCTTGCTGCTCTTCACCTTCCCTTGGCAACATATTCACAGGCACAAGAGCACTGGGGAGCAGGGCTTTCCCAGGGACAGAAGGTCTCATGGTGCCCGTTCTCGGCAGAGCCTTTTCCCGAAACAGGAAACGTCCGGCTCCTTCTCCCACGAGGAAGGGGCCAGCCCGGAAATCTCTTGTTGATCTTCACCTTCCCTTGGCAGCCTATGCACAGGCACAACAGCCCTGGGGAACTGTGCTTTCCCACAGACGCAAATTCTCATGGTGCCCATTCTAGGCAGATCCTTTTTTCTGAAACGGGAAACGTCCGGCTCCTTCTCCCACCAGGAAGGGGCCAGCCCTGAAAGCTGTTGCTGCTATAAACCTTCCCTGGGCAGCCTATTCACAGGCACAACAGCCCTGGGGAACTGTGCTTTCCCAGAGATGGAAGGTCTCATGGTGCCCGTTCTCGGCAGAGCCTTTTCCCGAAACGGGAAACGTCCGGCTCCTCCTCCCGCCAGGAAGGGGCCAGCCCTGAAAGCTGCTGCTGCTCTTCACCTTCCCTTGGCAGCCTATGCACAGGCACAACAGCCCTGGGGATCTGTGCTTTCCCAGAGACGGAAGGTCTCATGGTGCCCGTTCTCGGCAGAGCCTTTTTCCAAAACGGGAAACGTCCGGCTCCTTCTCCCACCAGGAATGGGCCAGCCCTGAAAGCTGTTGCTGCTCTTCACCCTCCCTTGGCAGCCTATTCACAGGCACAACAGCACTGGGGATCTGTGCTTTCCCAGACTCGGAAGGTCTCATGGTGCCCGTTCTCGACAGAGCCTTTTTCCGAAACGGGAAACGTCCGGCTCCTTCTCCCACCAGGAAGGGGCCAGCCCTGAAAGCTGTTGCTGCTCTTCATCCTCCCTTGGCAGCCTATGCACAGGCACAACAGCACTGGGGATCTGTGCTTTCCCAGACTCGGCAGGTCTCATGGTGCCCGTTCTCGGCAGAGCCTTTTTCCGAAACGGGAAACGTCCATCTACTTCTCCCACCAGGAAGGGGCCAGCCCTGAAAGCTGTTGCTGCTCTTCACCTTCCCTGGGCAGCCTATGCACAGGCACAACAGTACTGGGGATCTGTGCTTTCCCACAGACGCAAGGTCTCATGGTGCCCGTTCTCGGCAGAGCCTTTTTCCGAAATGGGAAACGTCCGGCTCCTTCTCCCACCAGGAAGGGGCCAGCCCGGAAAGCTGTTGCTGCTCTTCACCTTCCCTTGGCAGCCTATGCACAGGCACAACAGCACTGGGGATCTGTGCTTTCCCACAGACGCAAGGTCTCATGGTGCCCATTCTCGGCAGAGCCGTTTTCGGAAACGGGAAACGTCCGGCTCCTTCTCCCACCAGGAAGGGGCCAGCCCTGAAAGCTGTTGCTGCTCTTCACCTTCCCTTGGCAGCCTATTCACAGGCACAACAGCACTGGGGATCTCTGCTTTCCCACAGATGCAAGGTCTCATGGTGCCTGTTCTCGGCAGAGCCTTTTTCCAAAACAGGAAACGTCCGGCTCCTTCTCCCACCAGGAAGGGGCCAGCCCTGAAAGCTGTTGCTGCTCTTCACCTTCCCTTGGCAGCCTATGCACAGGCACAACAGCACTGGGGATCTGTGCTTTCCCACAGACGCAAGGTCTCATGGAGCCCGTTCTCGGCAGAGCCTTTTTCCAAAACGGGAAACGTCCGTCTCCATCTCCCACCAGGAAGGGGCCAGCCCTGAAAGCTCTTGCTGCTCTTCACCTTCCCTTGGCACCCTATTCACAGGCACAACAGCACTGGGGATCTCTGCTTTCCCACAGACGCAAGGTCTCATGGTGCCCGTTCTCAGCAGAGCCTTTTTCCAAAACGGGAAATGTCCGGCTCCTTCTCCCACCAGGAAGGGGCCAGCTCTGAAAGCTGCTGCTCGTCTTCACCTACCCACTGCAGCCTATTCACAGGCACAACAGCACTGGGGATCTGTGCTATCCCAGACTCGGAAGGTCTCATGGTGCCCGTTCTCGGCAGAGCCTTTTTCTGAAACGGGAAACTTCCGGCTCCTTCTACCACCAGGAAGGGGCCAGCCCTGAAAGCTCTTGCTGCTCTTCACCTTCCCTTGGCAACATATTCACAGGCACAACAGCCCTGGGGATCTGTGCTTTCCCAGAGACGGAAGGTCTCATGGTGCCCGTTCTCGGCAGAGCCTTTTCCCGAAACGGGAAACGTCCGGCTCCTCCTCCCGCCAGGAAGGGGCCAGCCCGGAAAGCTGTTGCTGCTCTTCACCCTCCCTTGGCAGCCTATTCACAGGCACAACAGCCCTCGGGAGCTGTGCTTTCCCAGAGACGGAAGGTCTCATGGTGCCCGTTCTCGGCAGAGACTTTTTCCGAAACGGGAAACGTCCGGCTCATTCTCCCACCAGGAAGGGGCCACCCCGGAAAGCTGTTGCTGCTCTTCACCTTCCCTTGGCAGCCTATTCACAGGCACAACAGCCCTGGGGATCTGTGCTTTCCCACAGACGCAAGGTCTTATGGTGCCCATTCTCGGCAGAGCCGTTTTCGGAAACGGGAAACGTCCGGCTCCTTCTCCACCAGGAAGGGGCCAGCCCGGAAAGCTCTTGTTGATCTTCACCTCTCTTGGGAGCCTATTCACAGGCACAACAGCCCTGGGGAACTGTGCTTTCCCACAGACGCAAAGTCTCATGGTGCCCATTCTCGGCAGATCCTTTTTTCTGAAACGGGAAACGTCCGGCTCCTTCTCCCACCAGGAAGGGGCCAGCCCTGAAAGCTGTTGCTGCTATAAACCTTCCTGGGCAGCCTATTCACAGGCACAACAGCACTGGGGATCTGTGCTTTCCCAGACTCGGAAGGTCTCATGGTGCCCGTTCTCGACAGAGCCTTTTTCCGAAACGGGAAACGTCCGGCTCCTTCTCCCACCAGGAAGGGGCCAGTCCTGAAAGCTGTTGCTGCTCTTCACCTTCCCTTGGCAGCCTATTCACAGGCACAACAGCCCTGGGGATCTGTGCTTTCCCACAGACGCAAGGTCTCATGGTGCCCGATCTCGGCAGAGCCTTTTTCAGAAAAGGGAAACGTCCGGCTCCTTCTCCCACCAGGAAGGGGCCAGCCCTGAAAGCTCTTGTTGATTTTGACCTCTCTTGGCAGCCTATTCACAGGCACAACAGCCCTGGGGATCTGTGCTTTCCCAGACTCGGAAGGTCTCATGGTGCCCATTCTCGGCAGAGCCTTTTTTCTGAAACGGGAAACGTCCGGCTCCTTCTCCCACCAGGAAGGGGCCAGCCCTGAAAGCTGTTGCTGCTCTTCACCTTCCCTTGGCAGCCTATGCACAGGCACAACAGCACTGGGGATCTGTGCTTTCCCAGACTCGGAAGGTCTCATGGTGCCCATTCTCGGCAGAGCCTTTTTCTGAAACGGGAAACTTCCAGCTCCTTCTCCCACCAGGAAGGGGCCAGCCCTGAAAGCTGTTGCTACTCTTCACCTTCCCTTGGCAACATATTCACAGGCACAACAGCACTGGGGATCTGTGCTTTCCCACAGGCGCAAGGTCTCATGGTGCCCGTTCTCGGCAGAGCCTTTTCCCGAAACAGGAAACGTCCGGCTCCTTCTCCCACGAGGAAGGGGCAGCCCGGAAACCTCTTGTTGATCTTCACCTTCCCTTGGCAGCCTATGCACAGGCACAACAGCCCTGGGGAACTGTGCTTTCCCACAGACGCAAAGTCTCATGGTGCCCATTCTCGGCAGAGCCTTTTTCTGAAACGGGAAACTTCCAGCTCCTTCTCCCACCAGGAAGGGGCCAGCCCAGAAAGCTGTTGCTGCTCTTCACCTTCCCTGGGCAGCCTATTCACAGGCACAACAGCCCTGGGGAACTGTGCTTTCCCAGAGATGGAAGGTCTCATGGTGCCCGTTCTCGGCAGAGCCTTTTCCCGAAACGGGAAATGTCCGGCTCCTCCTCCCGCTAGGAAGGGGCCAGCCCTGAAAGCTGCTGCTGCTCTTCACCCTCCCTTCGCAGCCTATGCACAGGCACAACAGCACTGGGGATCTGTGCTTTCCCAGAGACGGAAGGTCTCATGGTGCCCGTTCTCGGCAGAGCCTTTTTCCAAAACGGGAAACATCCGGCTCCTTCTCCCACCAGGAAGGGGCCAGCCCTGAAAGCTGTTGCTGCTCTTCATCCTCACTTGGCAGCCTATTCACAGGCACAACAGCCCTGGGGATCTGTGCTTTCCCAGACTCGGAAGGTCTCATGGTGCCCGTTCTCGGCAGAGCCTTTTTCCGAAACGGGAAACGTCCATCTACTTCTCCCACCAGGAAGGGGCCAGCCCGGAAAGCTGTTGCTGCTCTTCACCTTCCCTGGGCAGCCTATGCACAGGCACAACAGTACTGGGGATCTGTGCTTTCCCACAGACGCAAGGTCTCATGGTGCCCGTTCTCGGCAGAGCCTTTTCCCGAAACGGGAAACGTCCGGCTCCTTCTCCCAGCAGGAAGGGGCCAGCCCTGAAAGCTGCTGCTGGTCTTCACCTACCCACTGCAGCCTATTCACAGGCACAACAGCCCTGGGGATCTGTGCTTTCCCAGACTCGGAAGGTCTCATGGTGCCCGTTCTCGGCAGAGCCTTTTTCCAAAACGGGAAACGTCCGGCTCCTTCTCCCACCAGGAAGGGGCCAGCCCGGAAAGCTCTTGTTGATCTTCACCTCTCTTGGGAGCCTATTCACAGGCACAACAGCCCTGGGGAACTGTGCTTTCCCACAGACGCAAAGTCTCATGGTGCCCATTCCCGGCAGAGCCTTTTTTCTGAAACGGGAAACGTCCGGCTCCTTCTCCCGCCAGGAAGGGGCCAGCTCTGAAAGCTGTTGCTGCTCTTCACCTTCCCTTGGCAGCCTATTCACAGGCACAACAGCCCTGGGGATCTGTGCTTTCCCAGAGACGGAAGGTCTCATTGTGCCCGTTCTCGGCAGAGCCTTTTTCCGAAACGGGAAACGTCCGGCTCCTCCTCCCGCCAGGAAGGGGCCAGCTCTGAAAGCTGCTGCTGGTCTTCACCTACCCACTGCAGCCTATTCACAGGCACAACAGCCCTGGGGATCTGTGCTTTCCCACAGACGGAAGGTCTCATGGTGCCCGTTCTCGGCAGAGCCTTTTCCCGAAACGGGAAACGTCCGGCTCCTCCTCCCGCCAGGAAGGGGCCAGCCCTGAAAGCTGTTGCTGCTCTTCACCCTCCCTTGGCAGCCTATGCACAGGCACAACAGCCCTCGGGATCTGTGCTTTCCCAGAGACGCAAGGTCTCATGGTGCCCGTTCTCGGCAGAGCCTTTTTCCAAAAAGGGAAACCTCGGGCTCCTTCTCCCACCAGGAAGGGACCAGCCCGGAAAGCTGTTGCTGCTATAAACCTTCCTGGGCAGCCTATTCACAGGTACAAGAGCACTGGGGAGCAGGGCTTTCCCAGGGACAGAAGGTCTCATGGTGCCCGTTCTCGACAGAGCCTTTTTCCGAAACGGGAAACGTCCGGCTCCTTCTCCCACCAGGAAGGGGCCAGCCCGGAAAGCTGTTGCTGCTATTCATCCTCCCTTGGCAGCCTATGCACAGGCACAACAGCACTGGGGATCTGTGCTTTCCCAGACTCGGAAGGTCTCATGGTGCCCGTTCTCGGCAGAGGCTTTTTCCGAAACGGGAAACGTCCGGCTCCTTCTCCCACCAGGAAGGGGCCAGCCCGGAAAGCTGTTGCTGCTCTTCACCTTCCCTGGGCAGCCTATTCACAGGCACAACAGCCGTGGGGATCTGTGCTTTCCCACAGACGCAAGGTCTTATGGTGCCCATTCTCGGCAGAGCCATTTTCGGAAACGGGAAACGTCCGGCTGCTTCTCCCACCAGGAAGGGGCCAGCCCGGAAAGCTCTTGTTGATCTTCACCTCTCTTGGGAGCCTATTCACAGGCAAAACAGCCCTGGGGAACTGTGCTTTCCCACAGACGCAAAGTCTCATGGTGCCCATTCTAGGCAGATCCTTTTTTCTGAAACGGGAAACGTCCGGCTCCTACTCCCACCAGGAAGGGGCCAGCCCTGAAAGCTGTTGCTGCTATAAACCTTCCTGGGCAGCCTATTCACAGGCACAAGAGCACTGGGGAGCAGGGCTTTCCCAGGGACAGAAGGTCTCATGGTGCCCGTTCTCGGCAGAGCCTTTTTCCAAAACGGGAAACGTCCGGCTCCTTCTCCCACCAGGAAGGGGCCAGTCCTGAAAGCTGTTGCTGCTCTTCACCTTCCCTGGGCAGCCTATTCACAGGCACAACAGCCCTGGGGAACTGTGCTTTCCCAGAGATGGAAGGTCTCATGGTGCCCGTTCTCGGCAGAGCCTTTTTCCAAAACGGGAAACGTCCGGCTCCTTCTCCCACCAGGAAGGGGCCAGCCCTGAAAGCTGTTGCTGCTCTTCACCTTCCCTTGGCAGCCTATTCACAGGCACAACAGCCCTGGGGATCTGTGCTTTCCCACAGACGCAAGGTCTCATGGTGCCCGATCTCGGCAGAGCCTTTTTCAGAAAAGGGAAACGTCCGGCTCCTTCTCCCACCAGGAAGGGGCCAGCCCTGAAAGCTCTTGTTGATTTTGACCTCTCTTGGCAGCCTATTCACAGGCACAACAGCCCTGGGGATCTGTGCTTTCCCAGACTCGGAAGGTCTCATGGTGCCCATTCTCGGCAGAGCCTTTTTTCTGAAACGGGAAACGTCCGGCTCCTTCTCCCACCAGGAAGGGGCCAGCCCTGAAAGCTGTTGCTGCTCTTCACCTACCCTGGGCAGCCTATTCACAGGCACAACAGCCCTGGGGATCTCTGCTTTCCCACAGACGGAAGGTCTCATGGTGCCCGTTCTCGGCAGAGCCTTTTCCCGAAACGGGAAACGTCCGGCTCCTCCTCCCACCAGGAAGGGGCCAGCTCTGAAAGCTGTTGCTGCTCTTCACCTTCCCTTGGCAGCCTATGCACAGGCACAACAGCACTGGCGATCTGTGCTTTCCCACAGACGCAAGGTCTCATGGTGCCCGTTCTCGGCAGAGCCGTTTTCGGAATCGGGAAACGTCCGGCTCCTTCTCCCACCAGGAAGGGGCCAGCCCGGAAAGCTCTTGTTGATTTTCACCTCTCTTGGGAGCCTATTCACAGGCACAACAGCCCTGGGGAACTGTGCTTTCCCACAGACGCAAAGTCTCATGGTGCCCATTCTCGGCAGAGCCTTTTTTCTGAAACGGGAAACGTCCGGCTCCTACTCCCACCAGGAAGGGGCCAGCCCTGAAAGCTGTTGCTGCTATAAACCTTCCTGGGCAGCCTATTCACAGGCACAAGAGCACTGGGGAGCAGGGCTTTCCCAGGGACAGAAGGTCTCATGGTGCCCGTTCTCGGCAGAGCCTTTTTCCAAAACGGGAAACGTCCGGCTCCTTCTCCCACCAGGAAGGGGCCAGCTCTGAAAGCTGCTGCTGGTCTTCACCTACCCACTGCAGCCTATTCACAGGCACAACAGCCCTGGGGATCTGTGCTTTCCCAGACTCGGAAGGTCTCATGGTGCCCGTTCTCGGCAGAGCCTTTTTCCAAAACGGGAAACGTCCGGCTCCTTCTCCCACCAGGAAGGGGCCAGCCCTGAAAGCTGTTGCTGCTCTTCACCTTCCCTTGGCAGCCTATGCACAGGCACAACAGCCCTGGGGATCTGTGCTTTCCCACAGACGCAAGGTCTTATGGTGCCCATTCTCGGCAGAGCCGTTTTCCAAAACGGGAAACGTCCGGCTCCTTCTCCCACCAGGAAGGGGCCAGCCCGGAAAGCTCTTGTTGATCTTCACCACTCTTGGGAGCGTATTCACAGGCACAACAGCCCTGGGGATCTGTGCTTTCCCACAGACGCAAGGTCTCATGGTGCCCGTTCTCGGCAGAGCCTTCTTCCAAAACGGGAAACCTCCGGCTCCTTCTCCCACCAGGAAGGGGCCAGCCCTGAAAGCTGTTGCTGCTATAAACCTTCCCTTGGCAGCCTATGCACAGGCACAAGAGCACTGGGGAGCAGGGCTTTCCCAGGGACAGAAGGTCTCATGGTGCCCGTTCTCGGCAGAGCCTTTTCCCGCAACGGGAAACGTCCGGCTACTTCTCCCGCCAGGAAGGGGCCAGCTCTGAAAGCTGCTGCTGCTCTTCACCTTCCCTTGGCAGCCTATTCACAGGCACAACAGCCCTGGGGATCTGTGCTTTCCCAGACTCGGAAGGTCTCATGCTGCCCGTTCTCGGCAGAGCCTTTTTCCAAAAGGTGAAACGTCCGGCTCCTTCTCCCACCAGGAAGGGGCCAGCCCTGAAAGCTGTTGCTGCTCTTCACCCTCCCTTGGCAGCCTATGCACAGGCACAACAGCACTGGGGATCTGTGCTTTCCGACAGACGCAAGGTCTCATGGTGCCCGTTCTCGGCAGAGCCTTTTTCCGAAACAGGAAACGTCTGGCTCCTTCTCCCACCAGGAAGGGGCCAGCCCAGAAAGCTGTTGCTGCTCTTCACCTTCCCTTGGCAGCCTATTCACAGGCACAACAGCACTGGGGATCTGTGCTTTCCCAGACTCGGAAGGTCTCATGGTGCCCGTTCTCGGCAGAGCCATTTTCCAAAACGGGAAACGTCCGGCTCCTTCTCCCACCAGGAAGGGGCCAGCCCTGAAAGCTGTTGCTGCTCTTCACCCTCCCTTGGCAGCCTATGTACAGGAACAACAGCACTGGGGATCTGTGCTTTCCGACAGACGCAAGGTCTCATGGTGCCCGTTCTCGGCAGAGCCTTTTTCCGAAACAGGAAATGTCCGGCTCCTTCTCCCACGAGGAAGGGGCCAGCCCGGAAAGCTGTTGCTGCTCTTCACCTTGCCTTGGCAGCCTATTCACAGGCACAACAGCACTGGGGATCTGTGCTTTCCCAGACTCGGAAGGTCTCATGGTGCCCGTTCTCGGCAGAGCCTTTTTCCAAGACGGGAAACGTCCGGCTCCTTCTCCCAACAGGAAGGGGCCAGCCCTGAAATCTGTTGCTGCTATAAACCTTCCCTGGGCAGCCTATTCACAGGCACAACAGCCCTGGGGATCTGTGCTTTCCCACAGGCGCAAGGTCTTATGGTGCCCATTCTCGGCAGAGCTTTTTTCCGAAACGGGAAACGTCCGGCTCCTTCTCCCACCAGGAAGGGGCCAGCCCGGAAAGCTCTTGTTGATTTTCACCTCTCTTGGCAGCCTATTCACAGGCACAAGAGCCCTGGGGATCTGTGCTTTCCCACAGACGCAAAGTCTCATGGTGCCCATTCTCGGCAGAGCGTTTTTTCTGAAACGGGAAACGTCCGGCTCCTTCTCCCACCAGGAAGGGGCCAGCCCTGAAAGCTGTTGCTGCTCTTCACCTTCCCTGGGCAGCCTATTCACAGGCACAACAGCCCTGGGGTCTCTGCTTTCCCAGAGACGGAAGGTCTCATGGTGCCCGTTCTGGCAGAGCCTTTCCCGAAACTGGAAACGTCCGGCTCCTCCTCCCACCAGGAAGGGGCCAGCTCTGAAAGCTGTTGCTGCTCTTCACCCTCCCTTGGCAGCCTATGCACAGGCACAACAGCACTGGGGATCTGTGCTTTCCCAGACTCGGAAGGTCTCATGGTGCCCGTTCTCGGCAGAGCCTTTTTCCGAAACGGGAAACGTCCGGCTCCTTCTCCCACCAAGAAGGGGCCAGCTCTGAAAGCTGCTGCTGGTATTCACCTACCCACTGCAGCCTATTCACAGGCACAAGAGCACTGGGGAGCAGGGCTTTCCCAGGGACAGAAGGTCTCATGGTGCCCGTTCTCGACAGAGCCTTTTTCCGAAACGGGAAACGTCCGGCTCCTTCTCCCACCAGGAAGGGGCCAGTCCTGAAAGCTGTTGCTGCTCTTCACCTTCCCTGGGCAGCCAATTCACAGGCACAACAGCCCTGGGGAACTGTGCTTTCCCACAGACGCAAGGTCTCATGGTGCCCGTTCTCGGCAGAGCCTTTTTCCAAAACGGGAAACGTCCGGCTTCTTCTCCCACCAGGAAGGGGCCAGCCCTGAAAGCTGTTGCTGCTCTTCACCTTCCCTTGGCAGCCTATTCACAGGCACAACAGCACTGGGGATCTGTGCTTTCCCACAGACGCAAGGTCTCATGGTGCCCGTTCTCGGCAGAGCCTTTTTCACAAAAGGGAAACATCCGGCTCCTTCTCCCACCAGGAAGGGGCCAGCCCTGAAAGCTCTTGTTGATTTTCACCTCTCTTGGCAGCCTATTCACAGGCACAACAGCCCTGGGGTCTCTGCTTTCCCACAGACGGAAGGTCTCATGGTGCCCGTTCTCGGCAGAGCCTTTTCCCGAAACGGGAAACGTCCGGCTCCTCCTCCCACCAGGAAGGGGCCAGCTCTGAAAGCTGTTGCTGCTCTTCACCCTCCCTTGGCAGCCTATTCACAGGCACAAGAGCACTGGGGATCTGTGCTTTCCCAGACTCGGAAGGTCTCATGGTGCCCGTTCTCGGCAGAGCCTTTTTCCGAAACGGGAAACGTCCGGCTCCTTCTCCCACCAGGAAGGGGCCAGCCCTGAAAGCTGCTGCTGGTATTCACCTACCCACTGCAGCCTATTCACAGGCACAAGAGCACTGGGGAGCAGGGCTTTCCCAGGGACAGAAGGTCTCATGGTGCCCGTTCTCGACAGAGCCTTTTTCCGAAACGGGAAACGTCCGGCTCCTTCTCCCACCAGGAAGGGGCCAGCCCTGAAAGCTGTTGCTGCTCTTCACCTTCCCTTGGCAGCCTATTCACAGGCACAACAGCCCTGGGGAGCTGTGCTTTCCCACAGACGCAAGGTCTTATGGTGCCCATTCTCGGCAGAGCCTTTTTCCGAAACGGGAAACGTCCGGCTCCTTCTCCCACCAGGAAGGGGCCAGCCCGGAAAGCTCTTGTTGACCTTCACCTCTCTTGGGAGCCTATTCACAGGCACAACAGCCCTGGGGATCTGTGCTTTCCCACAGACGCAAAGTCTCATGGTGCCCATTCTAGGCAGATCCTTTTTTCTGAAACGGGAAACGTCCGGCTCCTTCTCCCACCAGGAAGGGGCCAGCTCTGAAAGCTGTTGCTGCTCTTCACCCTCCCTTGGCAGCCTATGCACAGGCACAACAGCACTGGGGATCTGTGCTTTCCCACAGACGCAAGGTCTCATGGTGCCCGTTCTCGGCAGAGCCTTCTTCCAAAACGGGAAACCTCCTGCTCCTTCTCCCACCAGGAAGGGGCCAGGCCTGAAAGCTGTTGCTGCTCTTCACCTTCCCTTGGCAGCCTATTCACAGGCACAAGAGCACTGGGGAGCAGGGCTTTCCCAGGGACAGAAGGTCTCATGGTGCCCGTTCTCGACAGAGCCTTTTTCCGAAACGGGAAACATCCGGCTCCTTCTCCCACCAGGAATGGGCCAGCCGTGAAAGCTGTTGCTGCTCTTCACTTTCCCTTGGCAGCCTATGCACAGGCACAACAGCCCTGGGGATCTGTGCTTTCCCAGACTCGGAAGGTCTCATGGTGCCCGTTCTCGGCAGAGCCTTATTCCAAAAGGTGAAACGTCCGGCTCCTTCTCCCACCAGGAAGGGGCCAGCCCTGAAAGCTGTTGCTGCTCTTCACCCTCCCTTGGCAGCCTATGCACAGGCACAACAGCACTGGGGATCTGTGCTTTCCGACAGACGCAAGGTCTCATGGTGCCCGTTCTCGGCAGAGCCGTTTTTGGAAACGGGAAACGTCCGGCTCCTACTCCCACCAGGAAGGGGCCAGCCCTGAAAGCTGTTGCTGCTATAAACCTTCCTGGGCAGCCTATTCACAGGCACAAGAGCACTGGGGAGCAGGGCTTTCCCAGGGACAGAAGGTCTCATGGTGCCCGTTCTCGGCAGAGCCTTTTTCCAAAACGGGAAACGTCCGGCTCCTTCTCCCACCAGGAAGGGGCCAGCTCTGAAAGCTGCTGCTGGTCTTCACCTACCCACTGCAGCCTATTCACAGGCACAACAGCCCTGGGGATCTGTGCTTTCCCAGACTCGGAAGGTCTCATGGTGCCCGTTCTCGGCAGAGCCTTTTTCCAAAACGGGAAACGTCCGGCTCCTTCTCCCACCAGGAAGGGGCCAGCCCTGAAAGCTGTTGCTGCTCTTCACCTTCCCTTGGCAGCCTATTCACAGGCACAACAGCCCTGGGGAGCTGTGCTTTCCCACAGACGCAAGGTCTTATGGTGCCCGTTCTCGGCAGAGCCGTTTTCCAAAACGGGAAACGTCCGGCTCCTTCTCCCACCAGGAAGGGGCCAGCCCGGAAAGCTCTTGTTGATCTTCACCACTCTTGGGAGCGTATTCACAGGCACAACAGCCCTGGGGATCTGTGCTTTCCCACAGACGCAAGGTCTCATGGTGCCCGTTCTCGGCAGAGCCTTCTTCCAAAACGGGAAACCTCCGGCTCCTTCTCCCACCAGGAAGGGGCCAGCCCTGAAAGCTGTTGCTGCTATAAACCTTCCCTTGGCAGCCTATGCACAGGCACAAGAGCACTGGGGAGCAGGGCTTTCCCAGGGACAGAAGGTCTCATGGTGCCCGTTCTCGGCAGAGCCTTTTCCCGCAACGGGAAACGTCCGGCTACTTCTCCCGCCAGGAAGGGGCCAGTCCTGAAAGCTGCTGCTGCTCTTCACCTTCCCTTGGCAGCCTATTCACAGGCACAACAGCCCTGGGGATCTGTGCTTTCCCAGACTCGGAAGGTCTCATGCTGCCCGTTCTCGGCAGAGCCTTTTTCCAAAAGGTGAAACGTCCGGCTCCTTCTCCCACCAGGAAGGGGCCAGCCCTGAAAGCTGTTGCTGCTCTTCACCCTCCCTTGGCAGCCTATGCACAGGCACAACAGCCCTGGGGATCTGTGCTTTCCCACAGACACAAGGTCTCATGGTGCCCGTTCTCGGCAGAGCCTTTTTCCGAAACAGGAAACGTCTGGCTCCTTCTCCCACCAGGAAGGGGCCAGCCCAGAAAGCTGTTGCTGCTCTTCACCTTCCCTTGGCAGCCTATTCACAGGCACAACAGCACTGGGGATCTGTGCTTTCCCAGACTCGGAAGGTCTCATGGTGCCCGTTCTCGGCAGAGCCATTTTCCAAAACGGGAAACGTCCGGCTCCTTCTCCCACCAGGAAGGGGCCAGCCCTGAAAGCTGTTGCTGCTCTTCACCCTCCCTTGGCAGCCTATGTACAGGAACAACAGCACTGGGGATCTGTGCTTTCCGACAGACGCAAGGTCTCATGGTGCCCGTTCTCGGCAGAGCCTTTTTCCGAAACAGGAAACGTCCGGCTCCTTCTCCCACGAGGAAGGGGCCAGCCCGGAAAGCTGTTGCTGCTCTTCACCTTGCCTTGGCAGCCTATTCACAGGCACAACAGCACTGGGGATCTGTGCTTTCCCAGACTCGGAAGGTCTCATGGTGCCCGTTCTCGGCAGAGCCTTTTTCCAAGACGGGAAACGTCCGGCTCCTTCTCCCACCAGGAAGGGGCCAGCCCTGAAAGCTGTTGCTGCTCTTCACCTTCCCTTGGCAGCCTATTCACAGGCACAACAGCCCTGGGGATCTGTGCTTTCCCACAGGCGCAAGGTCTTATGGTGCCCATTCTCGGCAGAGCTTTTTTCCGAAACGGGAAACGTCCGGCTCCTTCTCCCACCAGGAAGGGGCCAGCCCGGAAAGCTCTTGTTGATTTTCACCTCTCTTGGCAGCCTATTCACAGGCACAAGAGCCCTGGGGATCTGTGCTTTCCCACAGACGCAAAGTCTCATGGTGCCCATTCTCGGCAGAGCGTTTTTTCTGAAACGGGAAACGTCCGGCTCCTTCTCCCACCAGGAAGGGGCCAGCCCTGAAAGCTGTTGCTGCTCTTCACCTTCCCTGGGCAGCCTATTCACAGGCACAACAGCCCTGGGGTCTCTGCTTTCCCAGAGACGGAAGGTCTCATGGTGCCCGTTCTGGCAGAGCCTTTCCCGAAACGGGAAACGTCCGGCTCCTCCTCCCACCAGGAAGGGGCCAGCTCTGAAAGCTGTTGCTGCTCTTCACCCTCCCTTGGCAGCCTATGCACAGGCACAACAGCACTGGGGATCTGTGCTTTCCCAGACTCGGAAGGTCTCATGGTGCCCGTTCTCGGCAGAGCCTTTTTCCGAAACGGGAAACTTCCGGCTCCTTCTCCCACCAAGAAGGGGCCAGCTCTGAAAGCTGCTGCTGGTATTCACCTACCCACTGCAGCCTATTCACAGGCACAAGAGCACTGGGGAGCAGGGCTTTCCCAGGGACAGAAGGTCTCATGGTGCCCGTTCTCGACAGAGCCTTTTTCCGAAACGGGAAACGTCCGGCTCCTTCTCCCACCAGGAAGGGGCCAGTCCTGAAAGCTGTTGCTGCTCTTCACCTTCCCTGGGCAGCCAATTCACAGGCACAACAGCCCTGGGGAACTGTGCTTTCCCACAGACGCAAGGTCTCATGGTGCCCGTTCTCGGCAGAGCCTTTTTCGGAAACGGGAAACGTCCGGCTCCTTCTCCCACCAGGAAGGGGCCAGCCCTGAAAGCTGTTGCTGCTCTTCACCTTCCCTTGGCAGCCTATTCACAGGCACAACAGCACTGGGGATCTGTGCTTTCCCACAGACGCAAGGTCTCATGGTGCCCGTTCTCGGCAGAGCCTTTTTCACAAAAGGGAAACATCCGGCTCCTTCTCCCACCAGGAAGGGGCCAGCCCTGAAAGCTCTTGTTTATTTTCACCTCTCTTGGCAGCCTAATCACAGGCACAACAGCCCTGGGGTCTCTGCTTTCCCACAGACGGAAGGTCTCATGGTGCCCGTTCTCGGCAGAGCCTTTTCCCGAAACGGGAAACGTCCGGCTCCTCCTCCCACCAGGAAGGGGCCAGGCCTGAAAGCTCTTGCTGCTATAAACCTTCCTGGGCAGCCTATTCACAGGCACAAGAGCACTGGGGAGCAGGGCTTTCCCAGGGACAGAAGGTCTCATGGTGCCCGTTCTCGGCAGAGCCTTTTTCCGAAACGGGAAACGTCCGGCTCCTTCTCCCACCAGGAAGGGGCCAGTCCTGAAAGCTGTTGCTGCTCTTCACCTTCCCTGGGCAGCCTATTCACAGGCACAACAGCCCTGGGGATCTGTGCTTTCCCAGAGATGGAAGGTCTCATGGTGCCCGTTCTCGGTAGAGCCTTTTTCCAAAACGGGAAACGTCCATCTAAATCTCCCACCAGGAAGGGGCCAGCCCTGAAAGCTGTTGCTGCTCTTCACCTTCCCTTGGCAGCCTATTCACAGGCACAACAGCCCTGGGGATGTGTGCTTTCCCACAGACGCAAGGTCTTATGGTGCCCATTCTCGGCAGAGCCTTTTTCCGAAACGGGAAACGTCCGGCTCCTTCTCCCACCAGGAAGGGGCCAGCCCTGAAAGCTCTTGTTGATTTTCACCTCTCTTGGCAGCCTATTCACAGGCACAACAGCCCTGGGTATCTGTGCTTTCCCAGAGACGGAAGGTCTCATGGTGCCCGTTCTCGGCAGAGCCTTTTCCCGAAACGGGAAACGTCCGGCTCCTCCTCCCACCAGGAAGGGGCCAGCTCTGAAAGCTGTTGCTGCTCTTCACCTTCCCTTGGCAGCCTATTCACAGGCACAACAGCACTGGGGAACTGTGCTTTCCCACAGACGCAAAGTCTCATGGTGCCCATTCTAGGCAGATCCTTTTTTCTGAAACGGGAAACGTCCGGCTCCTACTCCCACCAGGAAGGGGCCAGCTCTGAAAGCTGCTGCTTTTCGTCACCTACCCACTGCAGCCTATTCACAGGCACAACAGCCCTGGGGATCTGTGCTTTCCCACAGACGCAAGGTCTCATGGTGCCCGTTCTCGGCAGAGCCTTTTTCCAAAACGGGAAACGTCCGGCTCCTTCTCCCACCAGGAAGGGGCCAGCCCTGAAAGCTGTTGCTGCTCTTCACCCTCCCTTGGCAGCCTATGCACAGACACAACAGCACTGGGGATCTGTGCTTTCCCAGACTCGGCAGGTCTCATGGTGCCCGTTCTCGGCAGAGCCGTTTTCCGAAACGGGAAACATCCGGCTCCTTCTCCCACCAGGAAGGGGCCAGCCCTGAAAGCTCTTGTTGATCTTCACCTCTCTTGGGAGCCTATTCACAGGCACAACAGCCCTGGGGAACTGTGCTTTCCCACAGACGCAAAGTCTTATGGTGCCCATTCTAGGCAGATCCTTTTTTCTGAAACGGGAAACGTCCGGCTCCTACTCCCACCAGGAAGGGGCCAGCTCTGAAAGCTGTTGCTGCTCTTCACCTTCCCTGGGCAGCCTATTCACAGGCACAACAGCCCTGGGGATCTGTGCTTTCCCACAGACGCAAGGTCTCATGGTGCCCGTTCTCGGCAGAGCCTTTTTCCGAAACGGGAAAAGTCAGGCTCCTCCTCCCGCCAGGAAGGGGCCAGCTCTGAAAGCTGCTGCTGGTCTTCACCTACCCACTGCAGCCTATTCACAGGCACAACAGCCCTGGGGATCTGTGCTTTCCCACAGACGGAAGGTCTTATGGTGCCCGTTCTCGGCAGAGCCTTTTTCCAAATCGGGAAACGTCCATCTACTTCTCCCACCAGGAAGGGGCCAGCCCTGAAAGCTGTTGCTGCTCTTCACCTTCCCTTGGCAGCCTATTCACAGGCACAACAGCCCTGGGGATCTGTGCTTTCCCACAGACGCAAGGTCTCATGGTGCCCGTTCTCGGCAGAGCCTTTTTCCAAAACGGGAAACGTCCGGCTCCTTCTCCCAACAGGAAGGGGCCAGCCCTGAAAGCTGCTGCTGGACGTCACCTACCCACTGCAGCCTATTCACAGGCACAACAGCCCTGGGGATCTGTGCTTTCCCAGACTCGGAAGGTCTCATGGTGCCCGTTCTCGGCAGAGACTTTTTCCGAAACGGGAAACGTCCGGCTCCTTCTCCCACCAGGAAGGGGCCAGCCCGGAAAGCTGTTGCTGCTCTTCACCTTCCCTGGGCAGCCTATTCACAGGCACAACAGCCCTGGGGATCTGTGCTTTCCCACAGACGCAAGGTCTCATGGTGCCCGTTCTCGGCAGAGCCTTTTTCAGAAAAGGGAAACGTCCGGCTCCTTCTCCCACCAGGAAGGGGCCAGCCCTGAAAGCTCTTGTTGATTTTCACCTCTCTTGGCAGCCTATTCACAGGCACAACAGCCCTGGGGAACTGTGCTTTCCCACAGACGCAAAGTCTAATGGTGCCCATTCTAGGCAGACCCTTTTTTCTGAAACGGGAAACGTCCGGCTCCTTCTCCCACCAGGAAGGGGCCAGCCCTGAAAGCTGTTGCTGCTCTTCACCTTCCCTGGGCAGCCTATTCACAGGCACAACAGCCCTGGGGATCTGTGCTTTCCCACAGACGCAAGGTCTCATGGTGCCCGTTCTCGGCAGAGCCTTTTCCCGAAATGGGAAACGTCCGGCTCCTTCTCCCACCAGGAAGGCGCCAGCTCTGAAAGCTGTTGCTGCTCTTCACCCTCCCTTGGCAGCCTATTCACAGGCACAACAGCACTGGGGATCTGTGCTTTCCCAGACTCGGCAGGTCTCATGGTGCCCGTTCTCGGCAGAGCTTTTTTCCAAAACGTGAAACATCCGGCTCCTTCTCCCACCAAGAAGGGGCCAGCTCTGAAAGCTGCTGCTGGTATTCACCTACCCACTGCAGCCTATTCACAGGCACAAGAGCCCTGGGGTCTCTGCTTTCCCAGAGACGGAAGGTCTCATGGTGCCCGTTCTGGCAGAGCCTTTCCCGAAACGGGAAACGTCCGGCTCCTCCTCCCACCAGGAAGGGGCCAGCTCTGAAAGCTGTTGCTGCTCTTCACCCTCCCTTGGCAGCCTATGCACAGGCACAACAGCACTGGGGATCTGTGCTTTCCCAGACTCGGAAGGTCTCATGGTGCCCGTTCTCGGCAGAGCCTTTTTCCGAAACGGGAAACGTCCGGCTCCTTCTCCCACCAAGAAGGGGCCAGCTCTGAAAGCTGCTGCTGGTATTCACCTACCCACTGCAGCCTATTCACAGGCACAAGAGCACTGGGGAGCAGGGCTTTCCCAGGGACAGAAGGTCTCATGGTGCCCGTTCTCGACAGAGCCTTTTTCCGAAACGGGAAACGTCCGGCTCCTTCTCCCACCAGGAAGGGGCCAGTCCTGAAAGCTGTTGCTGCTCTTCACCTTCCCTGGGCAGCCAATTCACAGGCACAACAGCCCTGGGGAACTGTGCTTTCCCACAGACGCAAGGTCTCATGGTGCCCGTTCTCGGCAGAGCCTTTTTCGGAAACGGGAAAACGTCCGGCTCCTTCTCCACCAGGAAGGGGCCAGCCCTGAAAGCTGTTGCTGCTCTTCACCTTCCCTTGGCAGCCTATTCACAGGCACAACAGCACTGGGGATCTGTGCTTTCCCACAGACGCAAGGTCTCATGGTGCCCGTTCTCGGCAGAGCCTTTTTCACAAAAGGGAAACATCCGGCTCCTTCTCCACCAGGAAGGGGCCAGCCCTGAAAGCTCTTGTTTATTTTCACCTCTCTTGGCAGCCTAATCACAGGCACAACAGCCCTGGGTCTCTGCTTTCCCACAGACGGAAGGTCTCATGGTGCCCGTTCTCGGCAGAGCCTTTTCCCGAAAACGGGAAACGTCCGGCTCCTCCTCCCACCAGGAAGGGGCCAGGCCTGAAAGCTCTTGCTGCTATAAACCTTCCTGGGCAGCCTATTCACAGGCACAAGAGCACTGGGGAGCAGGGCTTTCCCAGGGACAGAAGGTCTCATGGTGCCCGTTCTCGGCAGAGCCTTTTTCCGAAACGGGAAACGTCCGGCTCCTTCTCCCACCAGGAAGGGGCCAGTCCTGAAAGCTGTTGCTGCTCTTCACCTTCCCTGGGCAGCCTATTCACAGGCACAACAGCCCTGGGGATCTGTGCTTTCCCCAGAGATGGAAGGTCTCATGGTGCCCGTTCTCGGTAGAGCCTTTTTCCAAAACGGGAAACGTCCATCTAAATCTCCCACCAGGAAGGGGCCAGCCCTGAAAGCTGTTGCTGCTCTTCACCTTCCCTTGGCAGCCTATTCACAGGCACAACAGCCCTGGGGATGTGTGCTTTCCCACAGACGCAAGGTCTTATGGTGCCCATTCTCGGCAGAGCCTTTTTCCGAAACGGGAAACGTCCGGCTCCTTCTCCCACCAGGAAGGGGCCAGCCCTGAAAGCTCTTGTTGATTTTCACCTCTCTTGGCAGCCTATTCACAGGCACAACAGCCCTGGGTATCTGTGCTTTCCCAGAGACGGAAGGTCTCATGGTGCCCGTTCTCGGCAGAGCCTTTTTCCCGAAACGGGAAACGTCCGGCTCCTCCTCCCACCAGGAAGGGGCCAGCTCTGAAAGCTGTTGCTGCTCTTCACCTTCCCTTGGCAGCCTATTCACAGGCACAACAGCACTGGGGAACTGTGCTTTCCCACAGACGCAAAGTCTCATGGTGCCCATTCTAGGCAGATCCTTTTTTCTGAAACGGGAAACGTCCGGCTCCTACTCCCACCAGGAAGGGGCCAGCTCTGAAAGCTGCTGCTTTTCGTCACCTACCCACTGCAGCCTATTCACAGGCACAACAGCCCTGGGGATCTGTGCTTTCCCACAGACGCAAGGTCTCATGGTGCCCGTTCTCGGCAGAGCCTTTTTCCAAAACGGGAAACGTCCGGCTCCTTCTCCCACCAGGAAGGGGCCAGCCCTGAAAGCTGTTGCTGCTCTTCACCCTCCCTTGGCAGCCTATGCACAGACACAACAGCACTGGGGATCTGTGCTTTCCCAGACTCGGCAGGTCTCATGGTGCCCGTTCTCGGCAGAGCCGTTTTCCGAAACGGGAAACATCCGGCTCCTTCTCCCACCAGGAAGGGGCCAGCCCTGAAAGCTCTTGTTGATCTTCACCTCTCTTGGGAGCCTATTCACAGGCACAACAGCCCTGGGGAACTGTGCTTTCCCACAGACGCAAAGTCTTATGGTGCCCATTCTAGGCAGATCCTTTTTTCTGAAACGGGAAACGTCCGGCTCCTACTCCCACCAGGAAGGGGCCAGCTCTGAAAGCTGTTGCTGCTCTTCACCTTCCCTGGGCAGCCTATTCACAGGCACAACAGCCCTGGGGATCTGTGCTTTCCCACAGACGCAAGGTCTCATGGTGCCCGTTCTCGGCAGAGCCTTTTTCCGAAACGGGAAAAGTCAGGCTCCTCCTCCCGCCAGGAAGGGGCCAGCTCTGAAAGCTGCTGCTGGTCTTCACCTACCCACTGCAGCCTATTCACAGGCACAACAGCCCTGGGGATCTGTGCTTTCCCACAGACGGAAGGTCTTATGGTGCCCGTTCTCGGCAGAGCCTTTTTCCAAATCGGGAAACGTCCATCTACTTCTCCCACCAGGAAGGGGCCAGCCCTGAAAGCTGTTGCTGCTCTTCACCTTCCCTTGGCAGCCTATTCACAGGCACAACAGCCCTGGGGATCTGTGCTTTCCCACAGACGCAAGGTCTCATGGTGCCCGTTCTCGGCAGAGCCTTTTTCCAAAACGGGAAACGTCCGGCTCCTTCTCCCAACAGGAAGGGGCCAGCCCTGAAAGCTGCTGCTGGTCGTCACCTACCCACTGCAGCCTATTCACAGGCACAACAGCCCTGGGGATCTGTGCTTTCCCAGACTCGGAAGGTCTCATGGTGCCCGTTCTCGGCAGAGACTTTTTCCGAAACGGGAAACGTCCGGCTCCTTCTCCCACCAGGAAGGGGCCAGCCCGGAAAGCTGTTGCTGCTCTTCACCTTCCCTGGGCAAGCCTATTCACAGGCACAACAGCCCTGGGGATCTGTGCTTTCCCACAGACGCAAGGTCTCATGGTGCCCGTTCTCGGCAGAGCCTTTTTCAGAAAAGGGAAACGTCCGGCTCCTTCTCCCACCAGGAAGGGGCCAGCCCTGAAAGCTCTTGTTGATTTTCACCTCTCTTGGCAGCCTATTCACAGGCACAACAGCCCTGGGGAACTGTGCTTTCCCACAGACGCAAAGTCTAATGGTGCCCATTCTAGGCAGACCCTTTTTTCTGAAACGGGAAACGTCCGGCTCCTTCTCCCACCAGGAAGGGGCCAGCCCTGAAAGCTGTTGCTGCTCTTCACCTTCCCTGGGCAGCCTATTCACAGGCACAACAGCCCTGGGGATCTCTGCTTTCCCACAGACGGAAGGTCTCATGGTGCCCGTTCTCGGCAGAGCCTTTTCCCGAAATGGGAAACGTCCGGCTCCTTCTCCCACCAGGAAGGCGCCAGCTCTGAAAGCTGTTGCTGCTCTTCACCCTCCCTTGGCAGCCTATTCACAGGCACAACAGCACTGGGGATCTGTGCTTTCCCAGACTCGGCAGGTCTCATGGTGCCCGTTCTCGGCAGAGCTTTTTTCCAAAACGTGAAACATCCGGCTCCTTCTCCCACCAAGAAGGGGCCAGCTCTGAAAGCTGCTGCTGGTATTCACCTACCCACTGCAGCCTATTCACAGGCACAAGAGCACTGGGGATCTGTGCTTTCCCAGACTCGGAAGGTCTCATGGTGCCCGTTCTCGGCAGAGCCTTTTTCCGAAACGGGAAACGTCGATCCAATTCTCCCACCAGGAAGGGGCCAGCCCTGAAAGCTGTTGCTGCTCTTCACCCTCCCTTGGCAGCCTATGCACAGGCACAACAGCACTGGGGATCTGTGCTTTCCGACAGACGCAAGGTCTCATGGTGCCCGTTCTCGGCAGAGCCTTTTTCTGAAACGGGAAACTTCCGGCTCCTTCTCCCACCAGGAAGGGGCCAGCCCTGAAAGCTGTTGCTGCTCTTCACCTTCCCTTGGCAGCCTATTCACAGGCACAACAGCCCTGGGGATCTGTGCTTTCCCACAGACGCAAGGTCTTACGGTGCCCATTCTCGGCAGAGCCTTTTTCTGAAACGGGAAACGTCTGGCTCCTTCTCCCACCAGGAAGGGGCCAGCCCTGAAAGCTCTTGTTGATTTTCACCTCTCTTGGCAGCCTATGCACAGGCACAACAGCCCTGGGGATCTGTGCTTTCCCACAGACGCAAGGTCTCATGGTGCCCGTTCTCGGCAGAGCCTTTTTCTGAAACGGGAAACTTCCGGCTCCTTCTCCCACCAGGAAGGGGCCAGCTCTGAAAGCTGTTGCTGCTCTTCACCCTCCCTTGGCAGCCTATTCACAGGCACAACAGCACTGGGGATCTGTGCTTTCCCAGACTCGGTAGGTCTCATGGTGCCCGTTCTCGGCAGAGCCTTTTTCCAAAACGGGAAACGTCCGGCTCCTTCTCCCACCAGGAAGGGGCCAGCCCGGAAAGCTCTTGCTGCTCTTCACCCTCCCTTGGCAGCCTATGCACAGGCACAACAGCACTGGGGATCTGTGCTTTCCCACAGACACAAGGTCTCATGGTGCCCGTTCTCGGCAGAGCCTTTTTCCGAAACAGGAAACGTCTGGCTCCTTCTCCCACCAGGAAGGGGCCAGCCCAGAAAGCTGTTGCTGCTCTTCACCTTCCCTTGGCAGCCTATTCACAGGCACAACAGCCCTGGGGATCTGTGCTTTCCCAGACTCGGAAGGTCTCATGGTGCCCGTTCTCGGCAGAGCCTTTTTCCAAAACGGGAAACGTCCGGCTCCTTCTCCCACCAGGAAGGGGCCAGCCCGGAAAGCTCTTGCTGCTATAAACCTTCCTGGGCAGCCTATTCACAGGCACAAGAGCACTGGGGAGCAGGGCTTTCCCAGGGACAGAAGGTCTCATGGTGCCCGTTCTCAGTAGAGCCTTTTTCCAAAACGGGAAACGTCCATCTAAATCTCCCACCAGGAAGGGGCCAGCCCTGAAAGCTGTTGCTGCTCTTCACCTTCCCTTGGCAGCCTATTCACAGGCACAACAGCCCTGGGGAACTGTGCTTTCCCACAGACGCAAGGTCTCATGGTGCCCATTCTAGGCAGATCCGTTTTCTGAAACGGGAAACGTCCGGCTCCTACTCCCACCAGGAAGGGGCCAGCCCGGAAAGCTGTTGCTGCTCTTCACCTTCCCTTGGCAGCCTATTCACAGGCACAACAGCCCTGGGGAACTGTGCTTTCCCACAGACGCAAAGTCTCATGGTGCCCATTCTAGGCAGATCCTTTTTTCTGAAACGGGAAACGTCCGGCTCCTACTCCCACCAGGAAGGGGCCAGCTCTGAAAGCTGCTGCTGGTCGTCACCTTCCCTGGGCAGCCTATTCACAGGCACAACAGCCCTGGGGATCTGTGCTTTCCCACAGACGCAAGGTCTCATGGTGCCCGTTCTCGGCAGAGCCTTTTTCCAAAACGGGAAACGTCCGGCTCCTTCTCCCACCAGGAAGGGGCCAGCCCTGAAAGCTGTTGCTGCTCTTCACCCTCCCTTGGCAGCCTATGCACAGGCACAACAGCACTGGGGATCTGTGCTTTCCCAGACTCGGCAGGTCTCATGGTGCCCGTTCTCGGCAGAGCCTTTTTCCGAAACGGGAAACGTCCGGCTCCTTCTCCCACCAGGAAGGGGCCAGCCCTGAAAGCTGTTGCTGCTCTTCACCTTCCCTGGGCAGCCTATTCACAGGCACAACAGCCCTGGGGAGCTGTGCTTTCCCACAGACGCAAGGTGTTATGGTGCCCATTCTCGGCAGAGCCGTTTTCCGAAACGGGAAACATCCGGCTCCTTCTCCCACCAGGAAGGGGCCAGCCCTGAAAGCTCTTGTTGATCTTCACCTCTCTTGGGAGCCTATTCACAGGCACAACAGCCCTGGGGAACTGTGCTTTCCCACAGACGCAAAGTCTTATGGTGCCCATTCTAGGCAGATCCTTTTTTCTGAAACAGGAAACGTCCGGCTCCTACTCCCACCAGGAAAGGGCCAGGCCTGAAAGCTGTTGCTGCTCTTCACCTTCCCTGGGCAGCCTATTCACAGGCACAACAGCCCTGGGGATCTGTGCTTTCCCACAGACGCAAGGTCTCATGGTGCCCGTTCTCGGTAGAGCCTTTTTCCAAAATAGGAAACCTCTGGCTCCTTCTCCCTCCAGGAAGGGGCCAGCCCTGAAAGCTGTTGCTGCTCTTCACCTTCCCTTGGCAGCCTATTCACAGGCACAACAGCACTGGGGATCTGTGCTTTCCGACAGACGCAAGGTCTCATGGTGCCCATTCTCGGCAGAGCCTTTTTCCAAAACGGGAACCGTCCGGCTCCCTCTCCCACCAGGAAGGGGCCAGCCCTGAAAGCTGTTGCTGCTCTTCACCTTCCCTTGGCACCCTATGCACAGGCACAACAGCACTGGGGATCTGTGCTTTCCCACAGACGCAAGGTCTCATGTTGCCCGTTCTCGGCAGAGCCTTTTTCCAAAACGGGAAACGTCCGGCTCCTTCTCCCAGCAGGAAGGGGCCAGGCCTGAAAGCTGTTGCTGCTCTTCACCCTCCCTTGGCAGCCTATTCACAGGCACAACAGCACTGGGGATCTGTGCTTTCCCAGACTCGGAAGGTCTCATGGTGCCCGTTCTCGGCAGAGCCTTTTTCTGAAACGGGAAACGTCCGGCTCCTTCTCCCACCAGGAAGGGGCCAGCTCTGAAAGCTGCTGCTGGTCTTCACCTACCCACTGCAGCCTATTCACAGGCACAACAGCACTGGGGATCTGTGCTTTCCCAGACTGGGAAGGTCTCATGGTGCCCGTTCTCGGCAGAGCCTTTTTCCGAAACGGGAAACGTCCGGCTCCTTCTCCCACCAGGAAGGGGCCAGCCCTGAAAGCTCTTGTTGATCTTCACCTCTCTTGGCAGCCTATTCACAGGCACAACAGCCCTGGGGAACTGTGCTTTCCCACAGACGCAAAGTCTCATGGTGCCCATTCTCGGCAGAGCCTTTTTTCTGAAACGGGAAACGTCCGGCTCCTACTCCCACCAGGAAGGGGCCAGCTCTGAAAGCTGTTGCTGCTCTTCACCTTCCCTGGGCAGCCTATTCACAGGCACAACAGCCCTGGGGATCTGTGCTTTCCCAGAGACGGAAGGTCTCATGGTGCCCGTTCTCGGCAGAGCCTTTTTCCGAAACGGGAAAAGTCAGGCTCCTCCTCCCGCCAGGAAGGGGCCAGCTCGGAAAGCTGCTGCTGGTCTTCACCTACCCACTGCAGCCTATTCACAGGCACAACAGCCCTGGGGATCTGTGCTTTCCCACAGACGGAAGGTCTTATGGTGCCCGTTCTCGGCAGAGCCTTTTTCCAAATCGGGAAACGTCCATCTACTTCTCCCACCAGGAAGGGGCCAGCCCTGAAAGCTGTTGCTGCTCTTCACCTTCCCTTGGCAGCCTATTCACAGGCACAACAGCCCTGGGGAACTGTGCTTTCCCACAGACGCAAGGTCTCATGGTGCCCGTTCTCGGCAGAGCCTTTTTCCAAAACGGGAAACGTCCGGCTCCTTCTCCCACCAGGAAGGGGCCAGCCCTGAAAGCTGCTGCTGGTCGTCACCTACCCACTGCAGCCTATTCACAGGCACAACAGCCCTGGGGATCTGTGCTTTCCCAGACTCGGAAGGTCTCATGGTGCCCGTTCTCGGCAGAGACTTTTTCCGAAACGGGAAACGTCCGGCTCCTTCTCCCACCAGGAAGGGGCCAGCCCGGAAAGCTGTTGCTGCTCTTCACCTTCCCTGGGCAGCCTATTCACAGGCACAACAGCCCTGGGGATCTGTGCTTTCCCAGACTCGGAAGGTCTCATGGTGCCCGTTCTTGGCAGAGCCTTTTTCCAAAACGGGAAACGTCCGGCTCCTTCTCCCACCAGGAAGGGGCCAGCCCTGAAAGCTGTTGCTGCTCTTCACCTTCCCTGGGCAGCCTATTCACAGGCACAACAGCCCTGGGGATCTCTGCTTTCCCACAGACGGAAGGTCTCATGGTGCCCGTTCTCGGCAGAGCCTTTTCCCGAAACGGGAAACGTCCGGCTCCTTCTCCCACCAGGAAGGCGCCAGCTCTGAAAGCTGCTGCTGGTATTCACCTACCCACTGCAGCCTATTCACAGGCACAAGAGCACTGGGGATCTGTGCTTTCCCAGACTCGGAAGGTCTCATGGTGCCCGTTCTCGGCAGAGCCTTTTTCCGAAACGAGAAACGTCCGGGTCATTCTCCCACCAGGAAGGGGCCAGCCCTGAAAGCTGTTGCTGCTCTTCACCCTCCCTTGGCAGCCTATGCACAGGCACAACAGCACTGGGGATCTGTGCTTTCCGACAGACGCAAGGTCTCATGGTGCCCGTTCTCGGCAGAGCCTTTTTCTGAAACGGGAAACTTCCGGCTCCTTCTCCCACCAGGAAGGGGCCAGCCCTGAAAGCTGTTGCTGCTCTTCACCTTCCCGTGGCAGCCTATTCACAGGCACAACAGCCTTGGGGATCTGTGCTTTCCCACAGACGCAAGGTCTTACGGTGCCCATTCTCGGCAGAGCCTTTTTCTGAAACGGGAAACGTCCGGCTCCTTCTCCCACCAGGAAGGGGCCAGCCCGGAAAGCTCTTGTTGATATTCACCTCTCTTGGCAGCCTATTCACAGGCACAACAGCCCTGGGGAACTGTGCTTTCCCACAGACGCAAAGTCTCATGGTGCCCATTCTAGGCAGATCCTTTTTTCTGAAACGGGAAACGTCCGGCTCCTTCTCCCACCAGGAAGGGGCCAGCCCTGAAAGCTGTTGCTGCTCTTCACCTTCCCTGGGCAGCCTATTCACAGGCACAACAGCCCTGGGGATCTCTGCTTTCCCACAGACGGAAGGTCTCATGGTGCCCGTTCTCGGCAGAGCCTTTTCCCGAAACGGGAAACGTCCGGCTCCTTCTCCCACCAGGAAGGCGCCAGCTCTGAAAGCTGTTGCTGCTCTTCACCCTCCCTTGGCAGCCTATTCACAGGCACAACAGCCCTGGGGAGCTGTGCTTTCCCAGACTCGGCAGGTCTCATGGTGCCCGTTCTCGGCAGAGCTTTTTTCCAAAACGGGAAACATCCGGCTCCTTCTCCCACCAAGAAGGGGCCAGCTCGGAAAGCTGCTGCTGGTCTTCACCTACCCACTGCAGCCTATTCACAGGCACAACAGCCCTGGGGATCTGTGCTTTCCCACAGACGGAAGGTCTTATGGTGCCCGTTCTCGGCAGAGCCTTTTTCCAAATCGGGAAACGTCCATCTACTTCTCCCACCAGGAAGGGGCCAGCCCTGAAAGCTGTTGCTGCTCTTCACCTTCCCTTGGCAGCCTATTCACAGGCACAACAGCCCTGGGGAACTGTGCTTTCCCACAGACGCAAGGTCTCATGGTGCCCGTTCTCGGCAGAGCCTTTTTCCAAAACGGGAAACGTCCGGCTCCTTCTCCCACCAGGAAGGGGCCAGCCCTGAAAGCTGCTGCTGGTCGTCACCTACCCACTGCAGCCTATTCACAGGCACAACAGCCCTGGGGATCTGTGCTTTCCCAGACTCGGAAGGTCTCATGGTGCCCGTTCTCGGCAGAGACTTTTTCCGAAACGGGAAACGTCCGGCTCCTTCTCCCACCAGGAAGGGGCCAGCCCGGAAAGCTGTTGCTGCTCTTCACCTTCCCTGGGCAGCCTATTCACAGGCACAACAGCCCTGGGGATCTGTGCTTTCCCAGACTCGGAAGGTCTCATGGTGCCCGTTCTTGGCAGAGCCTTTTTCCAAAACGGGAAACGTCCGGCTCCTTCTCCCACCAGGAAGGGGCCAGCCCTGAAAGCTGTTGCTGCTCTTCACCTTCCCTGGGCAGCCTATTCACAGGCACAACAGCCCTGGGGATCTCTGCTTTCCCACAGACGGAAGGTCTCATGGTGCCCGTTCTCGGCAGAGCCTTTTCCCGAAACGGGAAACGTCCGGCTCCTTCTCCCACCAGGAAGGCGCCAGCTCTGAAAGCTGCTGCTGGTATTCACCTACCCACTGCAGCCTATTCACAGGCACAAGAGCACTGGGGATCTGTGCTTTCCCAGACTCGGAAGGTCTCATGGTGCCCGTTCTCGGCAGAGCCTTTTTCCGAAACGAGAAACGTCCGGGTCATTCTCCCACCAGGAAGGGGCCAGCCCTGAAAGCTGTTGCTGCTCTTCACCCTCCCTTGGCAGCCTATGCACAGGCACAACAGCACTGGGGATCTGTGCTTTCCGACAGACGCAAGGTCTCATGGTGCCCGTTCTCGGCAGAGCCTTTTTCTGAAACGGGAAACTTCCGGCTCCTTCTCCCACCAGGAAGGGGCCAGCCCTGAAAGCTGTTGCTGCTCTTCACCTTCCCGTGGCAGCCTATTCACAGGCACAACAGCCTTGGGGATCTGTGCTTTCCCACAGACGCAAGGTCTTACGGTGCCCATTCTCGGCAGAGCCTTTTTCTGAAACGGGAAACGTCCGGCTCCTTCTCCCACCAGGAAGGGGCCAGCCCGGAAAGCTCTTGTTGATATTCACCTCTCTTGGCAGCCTATTCACAGGCACAACAGCCCTGGGGAACTGTGCTTTCCCACAGACGCAAAGTCTCATGGTGCCCATTCTAGGCAGATCCTTTTTTCTGAAACGGGAAACGTCCGGCTCCTTCTCCCACCAGGAAGGGGCCAGCCCTGAAAGCTGTTGCTGCTCTTCACCTTCCCTGGGCAGCCTATTCACAGGCACAACAGCCCTGGGGATCTCTGCTTTCCCACAGACGGAAGGTCTCATGGTGCCCGTTCTCGGCAGAGCCTTTTCCCGAAACGGGAAACGTCCGGCTCCTTCTCCCACCAGGAAGGCGCCAGCTCTGAAAGCTGTTGCTGCTCTTCACCCTCCCTTGGCAGCCTATTCACAGGCACAACAGCACTGGGGATCTGTGCTTTCCCAGACTCGGCAGGTCTCATGGTGCCCGTTCTCGGCAGAGCTTTTTTCCAAAACGGGAAACATCCGGCTCCTTCTCCCACCAAGAAGGGGCCAGCTCTGAAAGCTGTTGCTGCTCTTCACCTACCCACTGCAGCCTATTCACAGGCACAAGAGCACTGGGGATCTGTGCTTTCCCAGACTCGGAAGGTCTCATGGTGCCCGTTCTCGGCAGAGCCTTTTTCCGAAACGAGAAACGTCCGGGTCATTCTCCCACCAGGAAGGGGCCAGCCCTGAAAGCTGTTGCTGCTCTTCACCCTCCCTTGGCAGCCTATGCACAGGCACAACAGCACTGGGGATCTGTGCTTTCCGACAGACGCAAGGTCTCATGGTGCCCGTTCTCGGCAGAGCCTTTTTCTGAAACGGGAAACGTCCGGCTCCTTCTCCCACCAGGAAGGGGCCAGCCCTGAAAGCTCTTGTTGATATTCACCTCTCTTGGCAGCCTATTCACAGGCACAACAGCCCTGGGGATCTCTGCTTTCCCAGAGACGGAAGGTCTCATGGTGCCCGTTCTCGGCAGAGCCTTTTCCCGAAACGGGAAACGTCCGGCTCCTACTCCCACCAGGAAGGGGCCAGCTCTGAAAGCTGTTGCTGCTCTTCACCCTCCCTTGGCAGCCTATTCACAGGCACAACAGCCCTGGGGATCTGTGCTTTCCCAGACTCGGAACGTCTCATGGTGCCCGTTCTCGGCAGAGCCTTTTTCCAAAATGGGAAACGTCCGGCTCCTTCTCCCACCAGGAAGGGGCCAGCCCTGAAAGCTGTTGCTGCTCTTCACCCTACCTTGGCAGCCTATGCACAGGCACAGCAGCACTGGGGATCTGTGCTTTCCGACAGACGCAAGGTCTCATGGTGCCCGTTCTCGGCAGAGCCTTTTTCCGAAACGGGAAACGTCCGGCTCCTACTCCCACCAGGAAGGGGGCAGCTCTGAAAGCTGTTGCTGCTCTTCACCTTCCCTTGGCAGCCTATTCACAGGCACAACAGCCCTGGGGATCTGTGCTTTCCCACAGACGCAAGGTGTTATGGTGCCCATTCTCGGCAGAGCCGTTTTCGGAAACGGGAAACGTCCGGCTCCTTCTCCCACCAGGAAGGGGCCAGCCCGGAAAGCTCTTGTTGATCTTCACCTCTCTTGGGAGCCTATTCACAGGCACAACAGCCCTGGGGAACTGTGCTTTCCCACAGACGCAAGGTCTCATGGTGCCCATTCTAGGCAGATCCGTTTTCTGAAACGGGAAACGTCCGGCTCCTATTCCCACCAGGAAGGGGCCAGCCCGGAAAGCTGTTGCTGCTCTTCACCTTCCCTTGGCAGCCTATTCACAGGCACAACAGCACTGGGGATCTGTGCTTTCCCAGACTCGGCAGGTCTCATGGTGCCCGTTCTCGGCAGAGCCTTTTTCCGAAACGGGAAACGTCCGGCTCCTTCTCCCACCAGGAAGGGGCCAGCCCGGAAAGCTGTTGCTGCTCTTCACCTTCCCTGGGCAGCCTATTCACAGGCACAACAGCCCTGGGGAGCTGTGCTTTCCCACAGACGCAAGGTGTTATGGTGCCCATTCTCGGCAGAGCCGTTTTCCGAAACGGGAAACATCCGGCTCCTTCTCCCACCAGGAAGGGGCCAGCCCTGAAAGCTCTTGTTGATCTTCACCTCTCTTGGGAGCCTATTCACAGGCACAACAGCCCTGGGGAACTGTGCTTTCCCACAGACGCAAAGTCTTATGGTGCCCATTCTAGGCAGATCCTTTTTTCTGAAACAGGAAACGTCCGGCTCCTACTCCCACCAGGAAAGGGCCAGGCCTGAAAGCTGTTGCTGCTCTTCACCTTCCCTGGGCAGCCTATTCACAGGCACAACAGCCCTGGGGATCTGTGCTTTCCCACAGACGCAAGGTCTCATGGTGCCCGTTCTCGGTAGAGCCTTTTTCCAAAATAGGAAACCTCTGGCTCCTTCTCCCTCCAGGAAGGGGCCAGCCCTGAAAGCTGTTGCTGCTCTTCACCTTCCCTTGGCAGCCTATTCACAGGCACAACAGCACTGGGGATCTGTGCTTTCCGACAGACGCAAGGTCTCATGGTGCCCATTCTCGGCAGAGCCTTTTTCCAAAACGGGAACCGTCCGGCTCCCTCTCCCACCAGGAAGGGGCCAGCCCTGAAAGCTGTTGCTGCTCTTCACCTTCCCTTGGCACCCTATGCACAGGCACAACAGCACTGGGGATCTGTGCTTTCCCACAGACGCAAGGTCTCATGTTGCCCGTTCTCGGCAGAGCCTTTTTCCAAAACGGGAAACGTCCGGCTCCTTCTCCCAGCAGGAAGGGGCCAGGCCTGAAAGCTGTTGCTGCTCTTCACCCTCCCTTGGCAGCCTATTCACAGGCACAACAGCACTGGGGATCTGTGCTTTCCCAGACTCGGAAGGTCTCATGGTGCCCGTTCTCGGCAGAGCCTTTTTCTGAAACGGGAAACGTCCGGCTCCTTCTCCCACCAGGAAGGGGCCAGCTCTGAAAGCTGCTGCTGGTCTTCACCTACCCACTGCAGCCTATTCACAGGCACAACAGCACTGGGGATCTGTGCTTTCCCAGACTGGGAAGGTCTCATGGTGCCCGTTCTCGGCAGAGCCTTTTTCCGAAACGGGAAACGTCCGGCTCCTTCTCCCACCAGGAAGGGGCCAGCCCTGAAAGCTCTTGTTGATCTTCACCTCTCTTGGCAGCCTATTCACAGGCACAACAGCCCTGGGGAACTGTGCTTTCCCACAGACGCAAAGTCTCATGGTGCCCATTCTCGGCAGAGCCTTTTTTCTGAAACGGGAAACGTCCGGCTCCTACTCCCACCAGGAAGGGGCCAGCTCTGAAAGCTGTTGCTGCTCTTCACCTTCCCTGGGCAGCCTATTCACAGGCACAACAGCCCTGGGGATCTGTGCTTTCCCAGAGACGGAAGGTCTCATGGTGCCCGTTCTCGGCAGAGCCTTTTTCCGAAACGGGAAAAGTCAGGCTCCTCCTCCCGCCAGGAAGGGGCCAGCTCGGAAAGCTGCTGCTGGTCTTCACCTACCCACTGCAGCCTATTCACAGGCACAACAGCCCTGGGGATCTGTGCTTTCCCACAGACGGAAGGTCTTATGGTGCCCGTTCTCGGCAGAGCCTTTTTCCAAATCGGGAAACGTCCATCTACTTCTCCCACCAGGAAGGGGCCAGCCCTGAAAGCTGTTGCTGCTCTTCACCTTCCCTTGGCAGCCTATTCACAGGCACAACAGCCCTGGGGAACTGTGCTTTCCCACAGACGCAAGGTCTCATGGTGCCCGTTCTCGGCAGAGCCTTTTTCCAAAACGGGAAACGTCCGGCTCCTTCTCCCACCAGGAAGGGGCCAGACCTGAAAGCTGCTGCTGGTCGTCACCTACCCACTGCAGCCTATTCACAGGCACAACAGCCCTGGGGATCTGTGCTTTCCCAGACTCGGAAGGTCTCATGGTGCCCGTTCTCGGCAGAGACTTTTTCCGAAACGGGAAACGTCCGGCTCCTTCTCCCACCAGGAAGGGGCCAGCCCGGAAAGCTGTTGCTGCTCTTCACCTTCCCTGGGCAGCCTATTCACAGGCACAACAGCCCTGGGGATCTGTGCTTTCCCAGACTCGGAAGGTCTCATGGTGCCCGTTCTTGGCAGAGCCTTTTTCCAAAACGGGAAACGTCCGGCTCCTTCTCCCACCAGGAAGGGGCCAGCCCTGAAAGCTGTTGCTGCTCTTCACCTTCCCTGGGCAGCCTATTCACAGGCACAACAGCCCTGGGGATCTCTGCTTTCCCACAGACGGAAGGTCTCATGGTGCCCGTTCTCGGCAGAGCCTTTTCCCGAAACGGGAAACGTCCGGCTCCTTCTCCCACCAGGAAGGCGCCAGCTCTGAAAGCTGCTGCTGGTATTCACCTACCCACTGCAGCCTATTCACAGGCACAAGAGCACTGGGGATCTGTGCTTTCCCAGACTCGGAAGGTCTCATGGTGCCCGTTCTCGGCAGAGCCTTTTTCCGAAACGAGAAACGTCCGGGTCATTCTCCCACCAGGAAGGGGCCAGCCCTGAAAGCTGTTGCTGCTCTTCACCCTCCCTTGGCAGCCTATGCACAGGCACAACAGCACTGGGGATCTGTGCTTTCCGACAGACGCAAGGTCTCATGGTGCCCGTTCTCGGCAGAGCCTTTTTCTGAAACGGGAAACTTCCGGCTCCTTCTCCCACCAGGAAGGGGCCAGCCCTGAAAGCTGTTGCTGCTCTTCACCTTCCCGTGGCAGCCTATTCACAGGCACAACAGCCTTGGGGATCTGTGCTTTCCCACAGACGCAAGGTCTTACGGTGCCCATTCTCGGCAGAGCCTTTTTCTGAAACGGGAAACGTCCGGCTCCTACTCCCACCAGGAAGGGGCCAGCCCGGAAAGCTCTTGTTGATCTTCACCTCTCTTGGCAGCCTATTCACAGGCACAACAGCCCTGGGGAACTGTGCTTTCCCACAGACGCAAAGTCTCATGGTGCCCATTCTAGGCAGATCCTTTTTTCTGAAACGGGAAACGTCCGGCTCCTTCTCCCACCAGGAAGGGGCCAGCCCTGAAAGCTGTTGCTGCTCTTCACCTTCCCTGGGCAGCCTATTCACAGGCACAACAGCCCTGGGGATCTCTGCTTTCCCACAGACGGAAGGTCTCATGGTGCCCGTTCTCGGCAGAGCCTTTTCCCGAAACGGGAAACGTCCGGCTCCTTCTCCCACCAGGAAGGCGCCAGCTCTGAAAGCTGTTGCTGCTCTTCACCCTCCCTTGGCAGCCTATTCACAGGCACAACAGCACTGGGGATCTGTGCTTTCCCAGACTCGGCAGGTCTCATGGTGCCCGTTCTCGGCAGAGCTTTTTTCCAAAACGGGAAACATCCGGCTCCTTCTCCCACCAAGAAGGGGCCAGCTCGGAAAGCTGCTGCTGGTCTTCACCTACCCACTGCAGCCTATTCACAGGCACAACAGCCCTGGGGATCTGTGCTTTCCCACAGACGGAAGGTCTTATGGTGCCCGTTCTCGGCAGAGCCTTTTTCCAAATCGGGAAACGTCCATCTACTTCTCCCACCAGGAAGGGGCCAGCCCTGAAAGCTGTTGCTGCTCTTCACCTTCCCTTGGCAGCCTATTCACAGGCACAACAGCCCTGGGGAACTGTGCTTTCCCACAGACGCAAGGTCTCATGGTGCCCGTTCTCGGCAGAGCCTTTTTCCAAAACGGGAAACGTCCGGCTCCTTCTCCCACCAGGAAGGGGCCAGCCCTGAAAGCTGCTGCTGGTCGTCACCTACCCACTGCAGCCTATTCACAGGCACAACAGCCCTGGGGATCTGTGCTTTCCCAGACTCGGAAGGTCTCATGGTGCCCGTTCTCGGCAGAGACTTTTTCCGAAACGGGAAACGTCCGGCTCCTTCTCCCACCAGGAAGGGGCCAGCCCGGAAAGCTGTTGCTGCTCTTCACCTTCCCTGGGCAGCCTATTCACAGGCACAACAGCCCTGGGGATCTGTGCTTTCCCAGACTCGGAAGGTCTCATGGTGCCCGTTCTTGGCAGAGCCTTTTTCCAAAACGGGAAACGTCCGGCTCCTTCTCCCACCAGGAAGGGGCCAGCCCTGAAAGCTGTTGCTGCTCTTCACCTTCCCTGGGCAGCCTATTCACAGGCACAACAGCCCTGGGGATCTCTGCTTTCCCACAGACGGAAGGTCTCATGGTGCCCGTTCTCGGCAGAGCCTTTTCCCGAAACGGGAAACGTCCGGCTCCTTCTCCCACCAGGAAGGCGCCAGCTCTGAAAGCTGCTGCTGGTATTCACCTACCCACTGCAGCCTATTCACAGGCACAAGAGCACTGGGGATCTGTGCTTTCCCAGACTCGGAAGGTCTCATGGTGCCCGTTCTCGGCAGAGCCTTTTTCCGAAACGAGAAACGTCCGGGTCATTCTCCCACCAGGAAGGGGCCAGCCCTGAAAGCTGTTGCTGCTCTTCACCCTCCCTTGGCAGCCTATGCACAGGCACAACAGCACTGGGGATCTGTGCTTTCCGACAGACGCAAGGTCTCATGGTGCCCGTTCTCGACAGAGCCTTTTTCTGAAACGGGAAACTTCCGGCTCCTTCTCCCACCAGGAAGGGGCCAGCCCTGAAAGCTGTTGCTGCTCTTCACCTTCCCGTGGCAGCCTATTCACAGGCACAACAGCCTTGGGGATCTGTGCTTTCCCACAGACGCAAGGTCTTACGGTGCCCATTCTCGGCAGAGCCTTTTTCTGAAACGGGAAACGTCCGGCTCCTTCTCCCACCAGGAAGGGGCCAGCCCGGAAAGCTCTTGTTGATATTCACCTCTCTTGGCAGCCTATTCACAGGCACAACAGCCCTGGGGAACTGTGCTTTCCGACAGACGCAAAGTCTCATGGTGCCCATTCTAGGCAGATCCTTTTTTCTGAAACGGGAAACGTCCGGCTCCTTCTCCCACCAGGAAGGGGCCAGCCCTGAAAGCTGTTGCTGCTCTTCACCTTCCCTGGGCAGCCTATTCACAGGCACAACAGCCCTGGGGATCTCTGCTTTCCCACAGACGGAAGGTCTCATGGTGCCCGTTCTCGGCAGAGCCTTTTCCCGAAACGGGAAACGTCCGGCTCCTTCTCCCACCAGGAAGGCGCCAGCTCTGAAAGCTGTTGCTGCTCTTCACCCTCCCTTGGCAGCCTATTCACAGGCACAACAGCACTGGGGATCTGTGCTTTCCCAGACTCGGCAGGTCTCATGGTGCCCGTTCTCGGCAGAGCTTTTTTCCAAAACGGGAAACATCCGGCTCCTTCTCCCACCAAGAAGGGGCCAGCTCTGAAAGCTGCTGCTGGTATTCACCTACCCACTGCAGCCTATTCACAGGCACAAGAGCACTGGGGATCTGTGCTTTCCCAGACTCGGAAGGTCTCATGGTGCCCGTTCTCGGCAGAGCCTTTTTCCGAAACGAGAAACGTCCGGGTCATTCTCCCACCAGGAAGGGGCCAGCCCTGAAAGCTGTTGCTGCTCTTCACCCTCCCTTGGCAGCCTATGCACAGGCACAACAGCACTGGGGATCTGTGCTTTCCGACAGACGCAAGGTCTCATGGTGCCCGTTCTCGGCAGAGCCTTTTTCTGAAACGGGAAACGTCCGGCTCCTTCTCCCACCAGGAAGGGGCCAGCCCTGAAAGCTCTTGTTGATATTCACCTCTCTTGGCAGCCTATTCACAGGCACAACAGCCCTGGGGAACTGTGCTTTCCCACAGACGCAAAGTCTCATGGTGCCCATTCTCGGCAGAGCCTTTTTTCTGAAACGGGAAACGTCCGGCTCCTTCTCCCACCAGGAAGGGGCCAGCCCTGAAAGCTGTTGCTGCTCTTCACCTTCCCTGGGCAGCCTATTCACAGGCACAACAGCCCTGGGGATCTCTGCTTTCCCAGAGACGGAAGGTCTCTTGGTGCCCGTTCTCGGCAGAGCCTTTTCCCGAAACGGGAAACGTCCGGCTCCTACTCCCACCAGGAAGGGGCCAGCTCTGAAAGCTGTTGCTGCTCTTCACCCTCCCTTGGCAGCCTATTCACAGGCACAACAGCCCTGGGGATCTGTGCTTTCCCAGACTCGGAACGTCTCATGGTGCCCGTTCTCGGCAGAGCCTTTTTCCAAAATGGGAAACGTCCGGCTCCTTCTCCCACCAGGAAGGGGCCAGCCCTGAAAGCTGTTGCTGCTCTTCACCCTACCTTGGCAGCCTATGCACAGGCACAGCAGCACTGGGGATCTGTGCTTTCCGACAGACGCAAGGTCTCATGGTGCCCGTTCTCGGCAGAGCCTTTTTCCGAAACGGGAAACGTCCGGCTCCTACTCCCACCAGGAAGGGGCCAGCTCTGAAAGCTGTTGCTGCTCTTCACCTTCCCTTGGCAGCCTATTCACAGGCACAACAGCACTGGGGATCTGTGCTTTCCCAGACTCGGAAGGTCTCATGGTGCCCGTTCTCGGCAGAGCCTTTTTCCGAAACAGGAAACGTCCGGCTCCTTCTCCCACCAGGAAGGGGCCAGCCCTGAAAGTTGTTGCTGCTCTTCACCTTCCCTGGGCAGCCTATTCACAGGCAGAACAGCCCTGGGGATCTGTGCTTTCCCACAGAGGCAAGGTGTTATGGTGCCCATTCTCGGCAGAGCCGTTTTCGGAAACGGGAAACGTCCGGCTCCTTCTCCCACCAGGAAGGGGCCAGCCCGGAAAGCTCTTGTTGATCTTCACCACTCTTGGGAGCGTATTCACAGGTACAACAGCCCTGGGGAACTGTGCTTTCCCACAGATGCAAGGTCTCATGGTGCCCATTCTAGGCAGACCCTTTTTTCTGAAACGGGAAACGTCCGGCTCCTTCTCCCACCAGGAAGGGGCCAGCCCGGAAAGCTCTTGCTGCTCTTCACCTTCCCTTGGCAGCCTATTCACAGGCACAACAGCCCTGGGGATCTGTGCTTTCCCACAGACGCAAAGTCTCATGGTGCCCATTCTAGGCAGATCCTTTTTTCTGAAACGGGAAACTTCCGGCTCCTACTCCCACCAGGAATGGGCCAGCCCTGAAAGCTGTTGCTGCTCTTCACCCTCCCTTGGCAGCCTATGCACAGGCACAACAGCCCTGGGGATCTGTGCTTTCCCAGACTCGGAAGGTCTCATGGTGCCCGTTCTCGGCAGAGCCTTTTTCCAAAACGGGAAACGTCCGGCTCCTTCTCCCACCAGGAAGGGGCCAGCTCTGAAAGCTGCTGCTGGTCGTCACCTACCCACTGCAGCCTATTCACAGGCACAACAGCCCTGGGGATCTGTGCTTTCCCAGACTCGGAAGGTCTCATGGTGCCCGTTCTCGGCAGAGCCTTTTTCCGAAACGGGAAACGTCCGGCTCCTTCTCCCACCAGGAAGGGGCCAGCCCGGAAAGCTGTTGCTGCTCTTCACCTTCCCTGGGCAGCCTATTCACAGGCAAAACAGCCCTGGGGATCTGTGCTTTCCCACAGACGCAAAGTCTCATGGTGCCCATTGTAGGCAGATCCTTTTTTCTGAAACGGGAAACGTCCGGCTCCTACTCCCACCAGGAAGGGGCCAGGCCTGAAAGCTGTTGCTGCTCTTCACCTTCCCTGGGCAGCCTATTCACAGGCACAACAGCCCTGGGGAACTGTGCTTTCCCAGAGACGGAAGGTCTCATGGTGCCCGTTCTCGGCAGAGCCTTTTTCCGAAATGGGAAACGTCCGGCTCCTCCTCCTACCAGGAAGGGGCCAGCTCTGAAATCTGCTGCTGGTCTTCACCTACCCACTGCAGCCTATTCACAGGCACAACAGCCCTGGGGATCTGTGCTTTCCCACAGACGCAAGGTCTCATGGTGCCCGTTCTCGGCAGAGCCTTTTTCCAAAACGGGAAACGTCCGGCTCCTTCTCCCACCAGGAAGGGGCCAGCCCGGAAAGCTGTTGCTGCTCTTCACCCTCCCTTGCCAGCCTATGCACAGGCACAACAGCCCTGGGGATCTGTGCTTTCCCACAGACGCAAGGTCTCATGGTGCCCGATCTCGGCAGAGCCTTTTTCCGAAACAGGAAACGTCTGGCTCCTTCTCCCACCAGGAAGGGGCCAGGCCTGAAAGCTGTTGCTGATCTTCACCTTCCCTTGGCAGCCTATTCACAGGCACAAGAGCACTGGGGAGCAGGGGTTTCCCAGGGACAGAAGGTCTCATGGTGCCCGTTCTCGACAGAGCCTTTTTTCGAGACGGGAAACGTCCGGCTCATTCTCCCACCAGGAAGGGGCCAGCTCTGAAAGCTGTTGCTGCTCTTCACCTTCCCTTGGCAGCCTATTCACAGGCACAACAGCCCTGGGGATCTGTGCTTTCCCAGAGATGGAAGGTCTCATGGTGCCCGTTCTCGGCAGAGCCTTTTCCCGAAACGGGAAACGTCCAGCTCCTTCTCCCGCCAGGAAGGGGCCAGCTCTGAAAGCTTCTGCTGCTCTTCACCTACCCACTGCAGCCTATTCACAGGCACAACAGCACTGGGGATCTGTGCTTTCCCAGACTCGGAAGGTCTCATGGTGCCCGTTCTCGGCAGAGCCTTTTCCCGCAACGGGAAACGTCCGGCTCCTCCTCCCGCCAGGAAGGGGCCAGCTCGGAAAGCTGCTGCTGGTCTTCACCTACCCACTGCAGCCTATTCACAGGCACAACAGCCCTGGGGATCTGTGCTTTCCCACAGACGGAAGGTCTCATGGTGCCCGTTCTCGGCAGAGCCTTTTTCCAAATCGGGAAACGTCCATCTACTTCTCCCACCAGGAAGGGGCCAGCCCTGAAAGCTGTTGCTGCTCTTCACCTTCCCTTGGCAGCCTATTCACAGGCACAACAGCCCTGGGGAACTGTGCTTTCCCACAGACGCAAGGTCTCATGGTGCCCGTTCTCGGCAGAGCCTTTTTCCAAAACGGGAAACGTCCGGCTCCTTCTCCCACCAGGAAGGGGCCAGCCCTGAAAGCTGCTGCTGGTCGTCACCTACCCACTGCAGCCTATTCACAGGCACAACAGCCCTGGGGATCTGTGCTTTCCCAGACTCGGAAGGTCTCATGGTGCCCGTTCTCGGCAGAGACTTTTTCCGAAACGGGAAACGTCCGGCTCCTTCTCCCACCAGGAAGGGGCCAGCCCGGAAAGCTGTTGCTGCTCTTCACCTTCCCTGGGCAGCCTATTCACAGGCACAACAGCCCTGGGGATCTGTGCTTTCCCAGACTCGGAAGGTCTCATGGTGCCCGTTCTTGGCAGAGCCTTTTTCCAAAACGGGAAACGTCCGGCTCCTTCTCCCACCAGGAAGGGGCCAGCCCTGAAAGCTCTTGTTGATTTTCACCTCTCTTGGCAGCCTATTCACAGGCACAACAGCCCTGGGGAACTGTGCTTTCCCACAGACGCAAAGTCTCATGGTGCCCATTCTAGGCAGATCCTTTTTTCTGAAACGGGAAACGTCCGGCTCCTTCTCCCACCAGGAAGGGGCCAGCCCTGAAAGCTGTTGCTGCTCTTCACCTTCCCTGGGCAGCCTATTCACAGGCACAACAGCCCTGGGGATCTCTGCTTTCCCACAGACGGAAGGTCTCATGGTGCCCGTTCTCGGCAGAGCCTTTTCCCGAAACGGGAAACGTCCGGCTCCTTCTCCCACCAGGAAGGCGCCAGCTCTGAAAGCTGCTGCTGGTATTCACCTACCCACTGCAGCCTATTCACAGGCACAAGAGCACTGGGGATCTGTGCTTTCCCAGACTCGGAAGGTCTCATGGTGCCCGTTCTCGGCAGAGCCTTTTTCCGAAACGAGAAACGTCCGGGTCATTCTCCCACCAGGAAGGGGCCAGCCCTGAAAGCTGTTGCTGCTCTTCACCCTCCCTTGGCAGCCTATGCACAGGCACAACAGCACTGGGGATCTGTGCTTTCCGACAGACGCAAGGTCTCATGGTGCCCGTTCTCGACAGAGCCTTTTTCTGAAACGGGAAACTTCCGGCTCCTTCTCCCACCAGGAAGGGGCCAGCCCTGAAAGCTGTTGCTGCTCTTCACCTTCCCGTGGCAGCCTATTCACAGGCACAACAGCCCTGGGGATCTGTGCTTTCCCACAGACGCAAGGTCTTACGGTGCCCATTCTCGGCAGAGCCTTTTTCTGAAACGGGAAACGTCCGGCTCCTTCTCCCACCAGGAAGGGGCCAGCCCGGAAAGCTCTTGTTGATATTCACCTCTCTTGGCAGCCTATTCACAGGCACAACAGCCCTGGGGAACTGTGCTTTCCCACAGACGCAAAGTCTCATGGTGCCCATTCTAGGCAGATCCTTTTTTCTGAAACGGGAAACGTCCGGCTCCTTCTCCCACCAGGAAGGGGCCAGCCCTGAAAGCTGTTGCTGCTCTTCACCTTCCCTGGGCAGCCTATTCACAGGCACAACAGCCCTGGGGATCTCTGCTTTCCCACAGACGGAAGGTCTCATGGTGCCCGTTCTCGGCAGAGCCTTTTCCCGAAACGGGAAACGTCCGGCTCCTTCTCCCACCAGGAAGGCGCCAGCTCTGAAAGCTGTTGCTGCTCTTCACCCTCCCTTGGCAGCCTATTCACAGGCACAACAGCACTGGGGATCTGTGCTTTCCCAGACTCGGCAGGTCTCATGGTGCCCGTTCTCGGCAGAGCTTTTTTCCAAAACGGGAAACATCCGGCTCCTTCTCCCACCAAGAAGGGGCCAGCTCTGAAAGCTGCTGCTGGTATTCACCTACCCACTGCAGCCTATTCACAGGCACAAGAGCACTGGGGGTCTGTGCTTTCCCAGACTCGGAAGGTCTCATGGTGCCCGTTCTCGGCAGAGCCTTTTTCCGAAACGAGAAACGTCCGGGTCATTCTCCCACCAGGAAGGGGCCAGCCCTGAAAGCTGTTGCTGCTCTTCACCCTCCCTTGGCAGCCTATGCACAGGCACAACAGCACTGGGGATCTGTGCTTTCCGACAGACGCAAGGTCTCATGGTGCCCGTTCTCGGCAGAGCCTTTTTCTGAAACGGGAAACGTCCGGCTCCTTCTCCCACCAGGAAGGGGCCAGCCCTGAAAGCTCTTGTTGATATTCACCTCTCTTGGCAGCCTATTCACAGGCACAACAGCCCTGGGGAACTGTGCTTTCCCACAGACGCAAAGTCTCATGGTGCCCATTCTCGGCAGAGCCTTTTTTCTGAAACGGGAAACGTCCGGCTCCTTCTCCCACCAGGAAGGGGCCAGCCCTGAAAGCTGTTGCTGCTCTTCACCTTCCCTGGGCAGCCTATTCACAGGCACAACAGCCCTGGGGATCTCTGCTTTCCCACAGACGGAAGGTCTCATGGTGCCCGTTCTCGGCAGAGCCTTTTCCCGAAACGGGAAACGTCCGGCTCCTACTCCCACCAGGAAGGGGCCAGCTCTGAAAGCTGTTGCTGCTCTTCACCCTCCCTTGGCAGCCTATTCACAGGCACAACAGCACTGGGGATCTGTGCTTTCCCAGACTCGGAACGTCTCATGGTGCCCGTTCTCGGCAGAGCCTTTTTCCAAAATGGGAAACGTCCGGCTCCTTCTCCCACCAGGAAGGGGCCAGCCCTGAAAGCTGCTGCTGCTCTTCACCCTACCTTGGCAGCCTATGCACAGGCACAGCAGCACTGGGGATCTGTGCTTTCCGACAGACGCAAGGTCTCATGGTGCCCGTTCTCGGCAGAGCCTTTTTCCAAAACGGGAAACGTCCGGCTCCTACTCCCACCAGGAAGGGGCCAGCTCTGAAAGCTGTTGCTGCTCTTCACCTTCCCTTGGCAGCCTATTCACAGGCACAACAGCACTGGGGATCTGTGCTTTCCCAGACTCGGAAGGTCTCATGGTGCCCGTTCTCGGCAGAGCCTTTTTCCGAAACAGGAAACGTCCGGCTCCTTCTCCCACCAGGAAGGGGCCAGCCCTGAAAGTTGTTGCTGCTCTTCACCTTCCCTGGGCAGCCTATTCACAGGCAGAACAGCCCTGGGGATCTGTGCTTTCCCACAGAGGCAAGGTGTTATGGTGCCCATTCTCGGCAGAGCCGTTTTCGGAAACGGGAAACGTCCGGCTCCTTCTCCCACCAGGAAGGGGCCAGCCCGGAAAGCTCTTGTTGATCTTCACCACTCTTGGGAGCGTATTCACAGGTACAACAGCCCTGGGGAACTGTGCTTTCCCACAGACGCAAGGTCTCATGGTGCCCATTCTAGGCAGACCCTTTTTTCTGAAACGGGAAACGTCCGGCTCCTTCTCCCACCAGGAAGAGGCCAGCCCGGAAAGCTCTTGCTGCTCTTCACCTTCCCTTGGCAGCCTATTCACAGGCACAACAGCCCTGGGGATCTGTGCTTTCCCACAGACGCAAAGTCTCATGGTGCCCATTCTAGGCAGATCCTTTTTTCTGAAACGGGAAACTTCCGGCTCCTTCTCCCACCAGGAATGGGCCAGCCCTGAAAGCTGTTGCTGCTCTTCACCCTCCCTTGGCAGCCTATGCACAGGCACAACAGCCCTGGGGATCTGTGCTTTCCCAGACTCGGAAGGTCTCATGGTGCCCGTTCTCGGCAGAGCCTTTTTCCAAAACGGGAAACGTCCGGCTCCTTCTCCCACCAGGAAGGGGCCAGCTCTGAAAGCTGCTGCTGGTCGTCACCTACCCACTGCAGCCTATTCACAGGCACAACAGCCCTGGGGATCTGTGCTTTCCCAGACTCGGAAGGTCTCATGGTGCCCGTTCTCGGCAGAGCCTTTTTCCGAAACGGGAAACGTCCGGCTCCTTCTCCCACCAGGAAGGGGCCAGCCCTGAAAGCTGTTGCTGCTCTTCACCTTCCCTGGGCAGCCTATTCACAGGCAAAACAGCCCTGGGGATCTGTGCTTTCCCACAGACGCAAAGTCTCATGGTGCCCATTGTAGGCAGATCCTTTTTTCTGAAACGGGAAACGTCCGGCTCCTACTCCCACCAGGAAGGGGCCAGGCCTGAAAGCTGTTGCTGCTCTTCACCTTCCCTGGGCAGCCTATTCACAGGCACAACAGCCCTGGGGAACTGTGCTTTCCCAGAGACGGAAGGTCTCATGGTGCCCGTTCTCGGCAGAGCCTTTTTCCGAAATGGGAAACGTCCGGCTCCTCCTCCTACCAGGAAGGGGCCAGCTCTGAAATCTGCTGCTGGTCTTCACCTACGCACTGCAGCCTATTCACAGGCACAACAGCCCCGGGGATCTGTGCTTTCCCACAGACGCAAGGTCTCATGGTGCCCGTTCTCGGCAGAGCCTTTTTCCAAAATGGGAAACGTCCGGCTCCTTCTCCCACCAGGAAGGGGCCAGCCCGGAAAGCTGTTGCTGCTCTTCACCCTCCCTTGCCAGCCTATGCACAGGCACAACAGCCCTGGGGATCTGTGCTTTCCCACAGACGCAAGGTCTCATGGTTCCCGATCTCGGCAGAGCCTTTTTCCGAAACAGGAAACGTCCGGCTCCTTCTCCCACCAGGAAGGGGCCAGGCCTGAAAGCTGTTGCTGCTCTTCACCTTCCCTTGGCAGCCTATTCACAGGCACAAGAGCACTGGGGAGCAGGGGTTTCCCAGGGACAGAAGGTCTCATGGTGCCCGTTCTCGACAGAGCCTTTTTTCGAGACGGGAAACGTCCGGCTCATTCTCCCACCAGGAAGGGGCCAGCTCTGAAAGCTGTTGCTGCTCTTCACCTTCCCTTGGCAGCCTATTCACAGGCACAACAGCCCTGGGGATCTGTGCTTTCCCAGAGATGGAAGGTCTCATGGTGCCCGTTCTCGGCAGAGCCTTTTCCCGAAACGGGAAACGTCCAGCTCCTTCTCCCGCCAGGAAGGGGCCAGCTCTGAAAGCTTCTGCTGCTCTTCACCTACCCACTGCAGCCTATTCACAGGCACAACAGCACTGGGGATCTGTGCTTTCCCAGACTCGGAAGGTCTCATGGTGCTCGTTCTCGGCAGAGCCTTTTCCCGCAACGGGAAACGTCCGGCTCCTTCTCCCACCAGGAAGGGGCCAGCTCTGAAAGCTGCTGCTGGTCTTCACCTACCCACTGCAGCGTATTCACAGGCACAACAGCCCTGGGGATCTGTGCTTTCCCAGAGACGGAAGGTCTCATGGTGCCCGTTCTCGGCAGAGCCTTTTTCCGAAACAGGAAACGTCCGGCTCCTTCTCCCACCAGGAAGGGGCCAGCCCGGAAAGCTCTTGTTGATCTTCACCACTCTTGGGAGCGTATTCACAGGCACAACAGCCCTGGGGAACTGTGCTTTCCCACAGACGCAAGGTCTCATGGTGCCCATTCTAGGCAGATCCTTTTTTCTGAAACGGGAAACGTCCGGCTCCTACTCCCACCAGGAAGGGGCCAGCCCTGAAAGCTGTTGCTGCTCTTCACCTTCCCTTGGCAGCCTATTCACAGGCACAAGAGCACTGGGGAGCAGGGCTTTCCCAGGGACAGAAGGTCTCATGGTGCCCGTTCTCGGCAGAGCCTTTTTCCGAGACGGGAAATGTCCGGCTCATTCTCCCACCAGGAATGGGCCAGTCCTGAAAGCTGTTGCTGCTCTTCACCTTCCCTTGGCAGCCTATTCACAGGCACAACAGCCCTGGGGATCTGTGCTTTCCCAGAGATGGAAGGTCTCATGGTGCCCGTTCTCGGCAGAGCCTTTTCCCGAAACGGGAAACGTCCAGCTCCTTCTCCCGCCAGGAAGGGGCCAGCTCTGAAAGCTTCTGCTGCTCTTCACCTACCCACTGCAGCCTATTCACAGGCACAACAGCACTGGGGATCTGTGCTTTCCCAGACTCGGAAGGTCTCATGGTGCCCGTTCTCGGCAGAGCCTTTTTCCGAAACGGGAAACGTCCGGCTCCTTCTCCCACCAGGAAGGGGCCAGCCCTGAAAGCTGTTGCTGCTCTTCACCTTCCCTGGGCAGCCTATTCACAGGCACAACAGCCCTGGGGATCTGTGCTTTCCCAGACTCGGAAGGTCTCATGGTGCCCGTTCTCGGCAGAGCCTTTTCCCGAAACGGGAAACGTCCGGCTCCTTCTCCCACCAGGAAGGCGCCAGCTCTGAAAGCTGTTGCTGCTCTTCACCCTCCCTTGGCAGCCTATTCACAGGCACAACAGCACTGGGGATCTGTGCTTTCCCAGACTCGGCAGGTCTCATGGTACCCGTTCTCGGCAGAGCTTTTTTCCAAAACGGGAAACATCTGGCTCCTTCTCCCACCAAGAAGGGGCCAGCTCTGAAAGCTGCTGCTGGTATTCACCTACCCACTGCAGCCTATTCACAGGCACAACAGCACTGGGGATCTGTGCTTTCCCAGACTCGGAAGGTCTCATGGTGCCCGTTCTCGGCAGAGCCTTTTTCCGAAACGGGAAACGTCCGGCTCCTTCTCCCACCAGGAATGGGCCAGTCCTGAAAGCTGTTGCTGCTCTTCACCTTCCCTGGGCAGCCTATTCACAGGCGCAACAGCCCTGGGGAACTGTGCTTTCCCAGAGATGGAAGGTCTCATGGTACCCGTTCTCGGCAGAGCGTTTTTCCAAAACGGGAAACGTCCATCTAATTCTCCCACCAGGAAGGGGCCAGCCCTGAAAGCTGTTGCTGCTCTTCACCTTCCCTTGGCAGCCTATTCACAGGCACAACAGCCCTGGGGAGCTGTGCTTTCCCAGACTCGGAAGGTCTCATGGTGCCCATTCTCGGCAGAGCCTTTTTCCAAAACGGGATACGCCTGGCTCCTTCTCCCACCAGGAAGGGGCCAGCTCTGAAAGCTGCTGCTGGTCTTCACCTACCCACTGCAGCGTATTCACAGGCACAACAGCCCTGGGGATCTGTGCTTTCCCAGACTCGGAAGGTCTCATGGTGCCCGTTCTCGGCAGAGCCTTTTTCCGAAACAGGAAACGTCCGGCTCCTTCTCCCACCAGGAAGGGGCCAGCCCGGAAATCTCTTGTTGATCTTCACCACTCTTGGGAGCGTATTCACAGGCACAACAGCCCTGGGGAACTGTGCTTTCCCACAGACGCAAGGTCTCATGGTGCCCATTCTAGGCAGATCCTTTTTTCTGAAACGGGAAACGTCCGGCTCCTACTCCCACCAGGAAGGGGCCAGGCCTGAAAGCTGTTGCTGCTCTTCACCTTCCCTTGGCAGCCTATTCACAGGCACAAGAGCACTGGGGAGCAGGGCTTTCCCAGGGACAGAAGGTCTCATGGTGCCCGTTCTCGGCAGAGCCTTTTTCCGAGACGGGAAACGTCCGGCTCATTCTCCCACCAGGAATGGGCCAGTCCTGAAAGCTGTTGCTGCTCTTCACCTTCCCTTGGCAGCCTATTCACAGGCACAACAGCCCTGGGGATCTGTGCTTTCCAAGAGATGGAAGGTCTCATGGTGCCCGTTCTCGGCAGAGCTTTTTCCCGAAACGGGAAACGTCCAGCTCCTTCTCCCGCCAGGAAGGGGCCAGCTCTGAAAGCTTCTGCTGCTCTTCACCTACCCACTGCAGCCTATTCACAGGCACAACAGCACTGGGGATCTGTGCTTTCCCAGACTCGGAAGGTCTCATGGTGCCCGTTCTCGGCAGAGCCTTTTTCCGAAACGGGAAACGTCCGGCTCCTTCTCCCACCAGGAAGGGGCCAGCCCTGAAAGCTGTTGCTGCTCTTCACCTTCCCTGGGCAGCCTATTCACAGGCACAACAGCCCTGGGGATCTCTGCTTTCCCACAGACGGAAGGTCTCATGGTGCCCGTTCTCGGCAGAGCCTTTTCCCGAAACGGGAAACGTCCGGCTCCTTCTCCCACCAGGAAGGCGCCAGCTCTGAAAGCTGTTGCTGCTCTTCACCCTCCCTTGGCAGCCTATTCACAGGCACAACAGCACTGGGGATCTGTGCTTTCCCAGACTCGGCAGGTCTCATGGTACCCGTTCTCGGCAGAGCTTTTTTCCAAAACGGGAAACATCCGGCTCCTTCTCCCACCAGGAAGGGGCCAGCTCTGAAAGCTGCTGCTGGTATTCACCTACCCACTGCAGCCTATTCACAGGCACAAGAGCACTGGGGATCTGTGCTTTCCCAGACTCGGAAGGTCTCATGGTGCCCGTTCTCGGCAGAGCCTTTTTCCGAAACGAGAAACGTCCGGGTCATTCTCCCACCAGGAAGGGGCCAGCCCTGAAAGCTGTTGCTGCTCTTCACCCTCCCTTGGCAGCCTATGCACAGGCACAACAGCACTGGGGATCTGTGCTTTCCGACAGACGCAAGGTCTCATGGTGCCCGTTCTCGGCAGAGCCTTTTTCTGAAACGGGAAACTTCCGGCTCCTTCTCCCACCAGGAAGGGGCCAGCCCTGAAAGCTGTTGCTGCTCTTCACCTTCCCTTGGCAGCCTATTCACAGGCACAACAGCCCTGGGGATCTGTGCTTTCCCACAGACGCAAGGTCTTATGGTGCCCGTTCTCGGCAGGGCCTTTTTCTGAAACGGGAAACGTCCGGCTCCTTCTCCCACCAGGAAGGGGCCAGCCCTGAAAGCTCTTGTTGATATTCACCTCTCTTGGCAGCCTATTCACAGGCACAACAGCCCTGGGGATCTGTGCTTTCCCACAGACGCAAAGTCTCATGGTGCCCATTCTCGGCAGAGCCTTTTTTCTGAAACGGGAAACGTCCGGCTCCTTCTCCCACCAGGAAGGGGCCAGCCCTGAAAGCTGTTGCTGCTCTTCACCTTCCCTGGGCAGCCTATTCACAGGCACAACAGCCCTGGGGATCTCTGCTTTCCCAGAGACGGAAGGTCTCATGGTGCCCGTTCTCGGCAGAGCCTTTTCCCGAAACGGGAAACGTCCGGCTCCTACTCCCACCAGGAAGGGGCCAGCTCTGAAAGCTGTTGCTGCTCTTCACCCTCCCTTGGCAGCCTATTCACAGGCACAACAGCACTGGGGATCTGTGCTTTCCCAGACTCGGAACGTCTCATGGTGCCCGTTCTCGGCAGAGCCTTTTTCCAAAACGGGAAACGTCCGGCTCCTTCTCCCACCAGGAAGGGGCCAGCCCTGAAAGCTGTTGCTGCTCTTCACCCTACCTTGGCAGCCTATGCACAGGCACAGCAGCACTGGGGATCTGTGCTTTCCGACAGACGCAAGGTCTCATGGTGCCCGTTCTCGGCAGAGCCTTTTTCCGAAACAGGAAACGTCCGGCTCCTTCTCCCACCAGGAAGGGGCCAGCCCTGAAAGCTGTTGCTGCTCTTCACCTTCCCTTGGCAGCCTATTCACAGGCACAACAGCCCTGGGGATCTGTGCTTTCCCAGACTCGGAAGGTCTCATGGTGCCCGTTCTCGGCAGAGCCTTTTTCCAAAACGGGAAACGTCCGGCTCCTTCTCCCACCAGGAAGGGGCCAGCCCTGAAAGCTGTTGCTGCTCTTCACCTTCCCTTGGCAGCCTATGCACAGGCACAACAGCCCTGGGGATCTGTGCTTTGCCACAGGCGCAAGGTCTTAGGGTGCCCATTCTCGGCAGAGCCTTTTTCAGAAACGGGAAACGTCCGGCTCCTCCTCCCGCCAGGAAGGGGCCAGCTCTGAAAGCTGCTGCTGGTCTTCACCTACCCACTGCAGCCTATTCAAAGGCACAACAGCCCTGGGGATCTGTGCTTTCCCAGACTCGGAAGGTCTCATGCTGCCCGTTCTCGGCAGAGCCTTTTTCCAAAACGGGGAACGTCCAGCTCCTTCTCCCACCAGGAAGGGGACAGCCCTGAAAGCTGTTGCTGCTCTTCACCCTCCCTTGGCAGCCTATGCACAGGCACAACAGCACTGGAGATCTCTGCTTTCCGATAGACTACAAGGTCTCATGGTGCCCGTTCTCGGCAGAGCCTTTTTTCTGAAACGGTAAACGTCTGGCTCCTTCTCCCACCAGGAAGGGGCCAGCCCTGAAAGCTGTTGCTGCTCTTCACCTTCCCTGGGCAGCCTATTCACAGGCACAACAGCCCTGGGGAACTGTGCTTTCCCACAGACGCAAGGCCTTATGGTGCCCATTCTCGGCAGAGCCGTTTTCCGAAACGGGAAACGTCCGGCTCCTTCTCCCACCAGGAAGGGGCCAGCCCGGAAAGCTCTTGTTGATTTTCACCTCTCTTGGCAGCCTATTCACAGGCACAACAGCCCTGGGGAACTGTGCTTTCCCACAGACGCAAAGTCTCATGGTGCCCATTCTCGGCAGAGCCTTTTTTCTGAAACGGGAAACGTCCGGCTCCTTCTCCCACCAGGAAGGGGCCAGCCCGGAAAGCTCTTGTTGATCTTCACCTTCCCTGGGCAGCCTATTCACAGGCACAACAGCCCGGGGGATCTGTGCTTTCCCAGAGACGGAAGGTCTCATGGTGCCCGTTCTCGGCAGAGCCTTTTCCCGAAACGGGAAACGTCCGGCTCCTCCTCCCACCAGGAAGGGGCCAACTCTGAAAGCTGTTGCTGCTCTTCACCTTCCCTTGGCAGCCTATTCACAGGCACAACAGCCCTGGGGATCTGTGCTTTCCCAGACTCGGAAGGTCTCATGGTGCCCGTTCTCGGCAGAGCCTTTTTCCGAAACGGGAAACGTCCGGCTCCTTCTCCCACCAGGAAGGGGCCAGCCCTGAAAGCTGTTGCTGCTCTTCACCTTCCCTGGGCAGCCTATTCACAGGCAAAACAGCCCTGGGGATCTGTGCTTTCCCACAGACGCAAAGTCTCATGGTGCCCATTCTAGGCAGATCCTTTTTTCTGAAACGGGAAACGTCCGGCTCCTACTCCCACCAGGAAGGGGCCAGGCCTGAAAGCTGTTGCTGCTCTTCACCTTCCATGGGCAGCCTATTCACAGGCACAACAGCCCTGGGGAACTGTGCTTTCCCAGAGACGGAAGGTCTCATGGTGCCCGTTCTCGGCAGAGCCTTTTTCCGAAATGGGAAACGTCCGGCTCCTCCTCCTACCAGGAAGGGGCCAGCTCTGAAATCTGCTGCTGGTCTTCACCTACCCACTGCAGCCTATTCACAGGCACAAGAGCACTGGGGATCTGTGCTTTCCCACAGACGCAAGGTCTCATGGTGCCCGTTCTCGGCAGAGCCTTTTCCAAAACGGGAAACGTCCGGCTCCCTCTCCCACCAGGAAGGGGCCAGCCCTGAAAGCTGTTGCTGCTCTTCACCCTCCCTTGCCAGCCTATGCACAGGCACAACAGCCCTGGGGATCTGTGCTTTCCCACAGACGCAAGGTCTCATGGTGCCCGTTCTCGGCAGAGCCTTTTTCCAAAACAGGAAACGTCCGGCTCCTTCTCCCACCAGGAAGGGGCCAGGCCTGAAAGCTGTTGCTGCTCTTCACCTTCCCTTGGCAGCCTATTCACAGGCACAAGAGCACTGGGGAGCAGGGGTTTCCCAGGGACAGAAGGTCTCATGGTGCCCGTTCTCGACAGAGCCTTTTTTCGAGACGGGAAACGTCCGGCTCATTCTCCCACCAGGAAGGGGCCAGCTCTGAAAGCTGTTGCTGCTCTTCACCTTCCCTTGGCAGCCTATTCACAGGCACAACAGCCCTGGGGATCTGTGCTTTCCCAGAGATGGAAGGTCTCATGGTGCCCGTTCTCGGCAGAGCCTTTTCCCGAAACGGGAAACGTCCAGCTCCTTCACCCGCCAGGAAGGGGCCAGCTCTGAAAGCTTCTGCTGCTCTTCACCTACCCACTGCAGCCTATTCACAGGCACAACAGCCCTGGGGATCTGTGCTTTCCCAGACTCGGAAGGTCTCATGGTGCCCGTTCTCGGCAGAGCCTTTTTCCAAAACGGGAAACGTCCGGCTCCTTCTCCCACCAGGAAGGGGCCAGGCCTGAAAGCTCTTGCTTCTATAAACCTTCCTGGGCAGCCTATTCACAGCCACAAGAGCACTGGGGAGCAGGGCTTTCCCAGGGACAGAAGGTCTCATGGTGCCCGTTCTCTACAGAGCCTTTTTCCGAGACGGGAAACGTCCGGCTCCTTCTCCCACCAGGAATGGGCCAGTCCTGAAAGCTGTTGCTGCTCTTCACCTTCCCTGGGCAGCCTATTCACAGGCGCAACAGCCCTGGGGAACTGTGCTTTCCCAGACTCGGAAGGTCTCATGGTACCCGTTCTCGGCAGAGCGTTTTTCCAAAACGGGAAACGTCCATCTAATTCTCCCACCAGGAAGGGGCCAGCCCTGAAAGCTGTTGCTGCTCTTCACCCTACCTTGGCAGCCTATGCACAGGCACAGCAGCACTGGGGATCTGTGCTTTCCGACAGACGCAAGGTCTCATGGTGCCCATTCTCGGCAGAGCCTTTTTCCGAAACAGGAAACGTCCGGCTCCTTCTCCCACCAGGAAGGGGCCAGCTCTGAAAGCTGTTGCTGCTCTTCACCTTCCCTTGGCAGCCTATTCACAGGCACAACAGCACTGGGGATCTGTGCTTTCCCAGACTCGGAAGGTCTCATGGTGCCCGTTCTCGGCAGAGCCTTTTCCCAAAACGGGACACGTCCGGCTCCTTCTCCCACCAGGAAGGGGCCAGCCCGGAAAGCTCTTGCTGCTCTTCACCTTCCCTTGGCAGCCTATTCACAGGCACAACAGCCCTGGCGATCTGTGCTTTGCCACAGGCGCAAGGTCTTAGGGTGCCCATTCTCGGCAGAGCCTTTTTCAGAAACGGGAAACGTCCGGCTCCTCCTCCCGCCAGGAAGGGGCCAGCTCTGAAAGCTGCTGCTGGTCTTCACCTACCCACTGCAGCCTATTCAAAGGCACAACAGCCCTGGGGATCTGTGCTTTCCCAGACTCGGAAGGTCTCATGCTGCCCGTTCTCGGCAGAGCCTTTTTCCAAAACGGGGAACGTCCAGCTCCTTCTCCCACCAGGAAGGGGACAGCCCTGAAAGCTGTTGCTGCTCTTCACCCTCCCTTGGCAGCCTATGCACAGGCACAACAGCACTGGGGATCTGTGCTTTCCGACAGACTACAAGGTCTCATGGTGCCCGTTCTCGGCAGAGCCTTTTTTCTGAAACGGTAAACGTCTGGCTCCTTCTCCCACCAGGAAGGGGCCAGCCCTGAAAGCTGTTGCTGCTCTTCACCTTCCCTGGGCAGCCTATTCACAGGCACAACAGCCCTGGGGAACTGTGCTTTCCCACAGACGCAAGGCCTTATGGTGCCCATTCTCGGCAGAGCCGTTTTCCGAAACGGGAAACGTCCGGCTCCTTCTCCCACCAGGAAGGGGCCAGCCCTGAAAGCTCTTGTTGATTTTCACCTCTCTTGGCAGCCTATTCACAGGCACAACAGCCCGGGGGATCTGTGCTTTCCCAGAGACGGAAGGTCTCATGGTGCCCGTTCTCGGCAGAGCCTTTTTCCGAAACGGGAAACGTCCGGCTCCTTCTCCCACCAGGAAGGGGCCAGCCCTGAAAGCTGTTGCTGCTCTTCACCTTCCCTGGGCAGCCTATTCACAGGCAAAACAGCCCTGGGGATCTGTGCTTTCCCACAGACGCAAAGTCTCATGGTGCCCATTCTAGGCAGATCCTTTTTTCTGAAACGGGAAACGTCCGGCTCCTACTCCCACCAGGAAGGGGCCAGGCCTGAAAGCTGTTGCTGCTCTTCACCTTCCATGGGCAGCCTATTCACAGGCACAACAGCCCTGGGGAACTGTGCTTTCCCAGAGACGGAAGGTCTCATGGTGCCCGTTCTCGGCAGAGCCTTTTTCCGAAATGGGAAACGTCCGGCTCCTCCTCCTACCAGGAAGGGGCCAGCTCTGAAATCTGCTGCTGGTCTTCACCTACCCACTGCAGCCTATTCACAGGCACAAGAGCACTGGGGATCTGTGCTTTCCCACAGACGCAAGGTCTCATGGTGCCCGTTCTCGGCAGAGCCTTTTCCAAAACGGGAAACGTCCGGCTCCCTCTCCCACCAGGAAGGGGCCAGCCCTGAAAGCTGTTGCTGCTCTTCACCCTCCCTTGCCAGCCTATGCACAGGCACAACAGCCCTGGGGATCTGTGCTTTCCCACAGACGCAAGGTCTCATGGTGCCCGTTCTCGGCAGAGCCTTTTTCCGAAACAGGAAACGTCCGGCTCCTTCTCCCACCAGGAAGGGGCCAGGCCTGAAAGCTGTTGCTGCTCTTCACCTTCCCTTGGCAGCCTATTCACAGGCACAAGAGCACTGGGGAGCAGGGGTTTCCCAGGGACAGAAGGTCTCATGGTGCCCGTTCTCGACAGAGCCTTTTTTCGAGACGGGAAACGTCCGGCTCATTCTCCCACCAGGAAGGGGCCAGCTCTGAAAGCTGTTGCTGCTCTTCACCTTCCCTTGGCAGCCTATTCACAGGCACAACAGCCCTGGGGATCTGTGCTTTCCCAGAGATGGAAGGTCTCATGGTGCCCGTTCTCGGCAGAGCCTTTTCCCGAAACGGGAAACGTCCAGCTCCTTCACCCGCCAGGAAGGGGCCAGCTCTGAAAGCTTCTGCTGCTCTTCACCTACCCACTGCAGCCTATTCACAGGCACAACAGCCCTGGGGATCTGTGCTTTCCCAGACTCGGAAGGTCTCATGGTGCCCGTTCTCGGCAGAGCCTTTTTCCAAAACGGGAAACGTCCGGCTCCTTCTCCCACCAGGAAGGGGCCAGGCCTGAAAGCTCTTGCTTCTATAAACCTTCCTGGGCAGCCTATTCACAGCCACAAGAGCACTGGGGAGCAGGGCTTTCCCAGGGACAGAAGGTCTCATGGTGCCCGTTCTCTACAGAGCCTTTTTCCGAGACGGGAAACGTCCGGCTCCTTCTCCCACCAGGAATGGGCCAGTCCTGAAAGCTGTTGCTGCTCTTCACCTTCCCTGGGCAGCCTATTCACAGGCGCAACAGCCCTGGGGAACTGTGCTTTCCCAGACTCGGAAGGTCTCATGGTACCCGTTCTCGGCAGAGCGTTTTTCCAAAACGGGAAACGTCCATCTAATTCTCCCACCAGGAAGGGGCCAGCCCTGAAAGCTGTTGCTGCTCTTCACCCTACCTTGGCAGCCTATGCACAGGCACAGCAGCACTGGGGATCTGTGCTTTCCGACAGACGCAAGGTCTCATGGTGCCCATTCTCGGCAGAGCCTTTTTCCAAAACAGGAAACGTCCGGCTCCTTCTCCCACCAGGAAGGGGCCAGCTCTGAAAGCTGTTGCTGCTCTTCACCTTCCCTTGGCAGCCTATTCACAGGCACAACAGCACTGGGGATCTGTGCTTTCCCAGACTCGGAAGGTCTCATGGTGCCCGTTCTCGGCAGAGCCTTTTCCCAAAACGGGACACGTCCGGCTCCTTCTCCCACCAGGAAGGGGCCAGCCCTGAAAGCTGTTGCTGCTCTTCACCTTCCCTTGGCAGCCTATTCACAGGCACAACAGCCCTGGCGATCTGTGCTTTGCCACAGGCGCAAGGTCTTAGGGTGCCCATTCTCGGCAGAGCCTTTTTCAGAAACGGGAAACGTCCGGCTCCTCCTCCCGCCAGGAAGGGGCCAGCTCTGAAAGCTGCTGCTGGTCTTCACCTACCCACTGCAGCCTATTCAAAGGCACAACAGCCCTGGGGATCTGTGCTTTCCCAGACTCGGAAGGTCTCATGCTGCCCGTTCTCGGCAGAGCCTTTTTCCAAAACGGGGAACGTCCAGCTCCTTCTCCCACCAGGAAGGGGACAGCCCTGAAAGCTGTTGCTGCTCTTCACCCTCCCTTGGCAGCCTATGCACAGGCACAACAGCACTGGGGATCTGTGCTTTCCGACAGACTACAAGGTCTCATGGTGCCCGTTCTCGGCAGAGCCTTTTTTCTGAAACGGTAAACGTCCGGCTCCTTCTCCCACCAGGAAGGGGCCAGCCCTGAAAGCTGTTGCTGCTCTTCACCTTCCCTGGGCAGCCTATTCACAGGCACAACAGCCCTGGGGAACTGTGCTTTCCCACAGACGCAAGGCCTTATGGTGCCCATTCTCGGCAGAGCCGTTTTCCGAAACGGGAAACGTCCGGCTCCTTCTCCCACCAGGAAGGGGCCAGCCCTGAAAGCTCTTGTTGATTTTCACCTCTCTTGGCAGCCTATTCACAGGCACAACAGCCCGGGGGATCTGTGCTTTCCCAGAGACGGAAGGTCTCATGGTGCCCGTTCTCGGCAGAGCCTTTTTCCGAAACGGGAAACGTCCGGCTCCTTCTCCCACCAGGAAGGGGCCAGCCCTGAAAGCTGTTGCTGCTCTTCACCTTCCCTGGGCAGCCTATTCACAGGCAAAACAGCCCTGGGGATCTGTGCTTTCCCACAGACGCAAAGTCTCATGGTGCCCATTCTAGGCAGATCCTTTTTTCTGAAACGGGAAACGTCCGGCTCCTACTCCCACCAGGAAGGGGCCAGGCCTGAAAGCTGTTGCTGCTCTTCACCTTCCATGGGCAGCCTATTCACAGGCACAACAGCCCTGGGGAACTGTGCTTTCCCAGAGACGGAAGGTCTCATGGTGCCCGTTCTCGGCAGAGCCTTTTTCCGAAATGGGAAACGTCCGGCTCCTCCTCCTACCAGGAAGGGGCCAGCTCTGAAATCTGCTGCTGGTCTTCACCTACCCACTGCAGCCTATTCACAGGCACAACAGCCCTGGGGATCTGTGCTTTCCCACAGACGCAAGGTCTCATGGTGCCCGTTCTCGGCAGAGCCTTTTTCCAAAACGGGAAACGTCCGGCTCCCTCTCCCACCAGGAAGGGGCCAGCCCTGAAAGCTGTTGCTGCTCTTCACCCTCCCTTGCCAGCCTATGCACAGGCACAACAGCCCTGGGGATCTGTGCTTTCCCACAGACGCAAGGTCTCATGGTGCCCGTTCTCGGCAGAGCCTTTTTCCGAAACAGGAAACGTCCGGCTCCTTCTCCCACCAGGAAGGGGCCAGGCCTGAAAGCTGTTGCTGCTCTTCACCTTCCCTTGGCAGCCTATTCACAGGCACAACAGCCCTGGGCATCTGTGCTTTCCCAGAGATGGAAGGTCTCATGGTGCCCGTTCTCGACAGAGCCTTTTCCCGAAACGGGAAACGTCTGGCTCCTTCTCCCGCCAGGAAGGGGCCAGCTCTGAAAGCTTCTGCTGCTCTTCACCTACCCACTGCAGCCTATTCACAGGCACAACAGCACTGGGGATCTGTGCTTTCCCAGACTCGGAAGGTCTCATGGTGCCCGTTCTCGGCAGAGCCTTTTTCCAAAACGGGAAACGTCCGGCTCCTTCTCCCACCAGGAAGGGGCCAGGCCTGAAAGCTCTTGCTGCTATAAACCTTCCTGGGCAGCCTATTCACAGCCACAAGAGCACTGGGGAGCAGGGCTTTCCCAGGGACAGAAGGTCTCATGGTGCCCGTTCTCTACAGAGCCTTTTTCCGAAACGGGAAACGTCCGGCTCCTTCTCCCACCAGGAATGGGCCAGTCCTGAAAGCTGTTGCTGCTCTTCACCTTCCCTGGGCAGCCTATTCACAGGCGCAACAGCCCTGGGGAACTGTGCTTTCCCAGAGATGGAAGGTCTCATGGTGCCCGTTCTCGGCAGAGCGTTTTTCCAAAACGGGAAACGTCCATCTAATTCTCCCACCAGGAAGGGGCCAGCCCTGAAAGCTGTTGCTGCTCTTCACCTTCCCTTGGCAGCCTATTCACAGGCACAACAGCCCTGGGGATCTGTGCTTTCCCAGACTCGGAAGGTCTCATGGTGCCCATTCTCGGCAGAGCCTTTTTCCAAAACGGGATACGCCTGGCTCCTTCTCCCACCAGGAAGGGGCCAGCTCTGAAAGCTGCTGCTGGTCTTCACCTAGCCACTGCAGCGTATTCACAGGCACAACAGCCCTGGGGATCTGTGCTTTCCCAGACTCGGAAGGTCTCATGGTGCCCGTTCTCGGCAGAGCCTTTTTCCGAAACAGGAAACGTCCGGCTCCTTCTCCCACCAGGAAGGGGCCAGCCCGGAAAGCTCTTGTTGATCTTCACCACTCTTGGGAGCGTATTCACAGGCACAACAGCCCTGGGGAACTGTGCTTTCCCACAGACGCAAGGTCTCATGGTGCCCGTTCTCGGCAGAGCCTTTTTCCGAAACAGGAAACGTCCGGCTCCTTCTCCCACCAGGAAGGGGCCAGCCCTGAAAGCTGTTGCTGCTCTTCACCTTCCCTTGGCAGCCTATGCACAGGCACAACAGCCCTGGGGATCTGTGCTTTCCCACAGACGCAAGGTCTTATGGTGCCCATTCTCGGCAGAGCCTTTTTCCAAAACGGGAAACGTCCGGCTCCTTCTCCCACCAGGAAGGGGCCAGCCCTGAAAGCTCTTCTTGATTTTCACCTCTCTTGGCAGCCTATTCACAGGCACAAGAGCCCTGGGGAACTGTGCTTTCCCAGACTCGGAAGGTCTCATGGTGCCCGTTCTCGGCAGAGCCTTTTTCCAAAACGGGAAACGTCCGGCTCCTTCTCCCACAAGGAAGGGGCTAGCTCTGAAAGCTGCTGCTGGTCTTCACCTACCCACTGCAGCCTATTCACAGGCACAACAGCCCTGTGGATCTGTGCTTTCCCACAGACGCAAGGTCTCATGGTGCCCGTTCTCGGCAGAGCCTTTTTCCGAAACGGGAAACGTCCGGCTCCTTCTCCCACCAGGAAGGGGCCAGCCCTGAAAGCTGTTGCTGCTCTTCACCTTCCCTTGGCAGCCTATTCACAGGCACAAGAGCACTGGGGAGCAGGGCTTTCCCAGGGACAGAAGGTCTCATGGTGCCCGTTCTCGACAGAGCCTTTTTCCGAGACGGGAAACGTCCGGCTCCTTCTCCCACCAGGAATGGGCCAGCTCTGAAAGCTGTTGCTGCTCTTCACCCTCCCTTGGCAGCCTATGCACAGGCACAACAGCCCTGGGGATCTGTGCTTTCCGACAGACGCAAGGTCTCATTGTGCCCGTTCTCGGCAGAGACTTTTTCCGAAACGGGAAACGTCTGGCTCCTTCTCCCACCAGGAATTGGCCAGTCCTGAAAGCTGTTGCTGCTCTTCACCTTCCCTGGGCAGCCTATTCACAGGCGCAACAGCCCTGGGGAACTGTGCTTTCCCAGAGATGGAAGGTCTCATGGTGCCCGTTCTCGGCAGAGCGTTTTTCCAAAACGGGAAACGTCCATCTAATTCTCCCACCAGGAAGGGGCCAGCCCTGAAAGCTGTTGCTGCTCTTCACCTTCCCTTGGCAGCCTATTCACAGGCACAACAGCCCTGGGGAACTGTGCTTTCCCAGAGACGCAAAGTCTCATGGTGCCCATTCTCGGCAGAGCCTTTTTTCTGAAACGGGAAACGTCCGGCTCCTTCTCCCACCAGGAAGGGGCCAGCTCTGAAAGCTGCTGCTGGTCGTCACCTACCCACTGCAGCCTATTCACAGGCACAACAGCCCTGGGGATCTGTGCTTTCCCAGACTCGGAAGGTCTCATGGTGCCCGTTCTCGGCAGAGCCTTTTTCCGAAACGGGAAACGTCCGGCTCCTTCTCCCACCAGGAAGGGGCCAGCCCTGAAAGCTGTTGCTGCTCTTCACCTTCCCTGGGCAGCCTATTCACAGGCACAACAGCCCTGGGGATCTGTGCTTTCCCAGAGACGGAAGGTCTCATGGTGCCCGTTCTCGGCAGAGCCTTTTCCCAAAACGGGAAACGTCCGGCTCCTCCTCCCACCAGGAAGGGGCCAGCTCTGAAAGCTGTTGCTGCTCTTCACCTTCCCTTGGCAGCCTATTCACAGGCACAACAGCACTGGGGATCTGTGCTTTCCCAGACTCGGAAGGTCTCATGGTGCCCGTTCTCGGCAGAGCCTTTTCCCGAAACGGGAAACGTCCGACTCCTTCTCCCACCAGGAATGGGCCAGGCCTGAAAGCTCTTGCTGCTATAAACCTTCCTGGGCAGCCTATTCACAGCCACAAGAGCACTCGGGAGCTGTGCTTTCCAAGGGACAGAAGGTCTCATGGTGCCCGTTCTCGACAGAGCCTTTTTCCAAAACGGGAAACGTCCGGCTCCTTCTCCCACCAGGAAGGGGCCAGGCCTGAAAGCTGTTGCTGCTCTTCACCTTCCCTGGGCAGCCTATTCACAGGCACAACAGCCCTGGGGATCTGTGCTTTCCCAGACTCGGAAGGTCTCATGGTGCCCATTCTCGGCAGAGCCTTTTTCCAAAACGGGATACGCCTGGCTCCTTCTCCCACCAGGAAGGGGCCAGCTCTGAAAGCTGCTGCTGGTCTTCACCTAGCCACTGCAGCGTATTCACAGGCACAACAGCCCTGGGGATCTGTGCTTTCCCAGACTCGGAAGGTCTCATGGTGCCCGTTCTCGGCAGAGCCTTTTTCCGAAACAGGAAACGTCCGGCTCCTTCTCCCACCAGGAAGGGGCCAGCCCGGAAAGCTCTTGTTGATCTTCACCACTCTTGGGAGCGTATTCACAGGCACAACAGCCCTGGGGAACTGTGCTTTCCCACAGACGCAAGGTCTCATGGTGCCCGTTCTCGGCAGAGCCTTTTTCCGAAACAGGAAACGTCCGGCTCCTTCTCCCACCAGGAAGGGGCCAGCCCTGAAAGCTGTTGCTGCTCTTCACCTTCCCTTGGCAGCCTATGCACAGGCACAACAGCCCTGGGGATCTGTGCTTTCCCACAGACGCAAGGTCTTATGGTGCCCATTCTCGGCAGAGCCTTTTTCCAAAACGGGAAACGTCCGGCTCCTTCTCCCACCAGGAAGGGGCCAGCCCTGAAAGCTCTTCTTGATTTTCACCTCTCTTGGCAGCCTATTCACAGGCACAAGAGCCCTGGGGAACTGTGCTTTCCCAGACTCGGAAGGTCTCATGGTGCCCGTTCTCGGCAGAGCCTTTTTCCAAAACGGGAAACGTCCGGCTCCTTCTCCCACAAGGAAGGGGCCAGCTCTGAAAGCTGCTGCTGGTCTTCACCTACCCACTGCAGCCTATTCACAGGCACAACAGCCCTGTGGATCTGTGCTTTCCCACAGACGCAAGGTCTCATGGTGCCCGTTCTCGGCAGAGCCTTTTTCCGAAACGGGAAACGTCCGGCTCCTTCTCCCACCAGGAAGGGGCCAGCCCTGAAAGCTGTTGCTGCTCTTCACCTTCCCTTGGCAGCCTATTCACAGGCACAAGAGCACTGGGGAGCAGGGCTTTCCCAGGGACAGAAGGTCTCATGGTGCCCGTTCTCGACAGAGCCTTTTTCCGAGACGGGAAACGTCCGGCTCCTTCTCCCACCAGGAATGGGCCAGCTCTGAAAGCTGTTGCTGCTCTTCACCCTCCCTTGGCAGCCTATGCACAGGCACAACAGCCCTGGGGATCTGTGCTTTCCGACAGACGCAAGGTCTCATTGTGCCCGTTCTCGGCAGAGACTTTTCCCGCAACGGGAAACGTCCGGCTCCTTCTCCCACCAGGAATTGGCCAGTCCTGAAAGCTGTTGCTGCTCTTCACCTTCCCTGGGCAGCCTATTCACAGGCGCAACAGCCCTGGGGAACTGTGCTTTCCCAGAGATGGAAGGTCTCATGGTGCCCGTTCTCGGCAGAGCGTTTTTCCAAAACGGGAAACGTCCATCTAATTCTCCCACCAGGAAGGGGCCAGCCCTGAAAGCTGTTGCTGCTCTTCACCTTCCCTTGGCAGCCTATTCACAGGCACAACAGCCCTGGGGAACTGTGCTTTCCCAGAGACGCAAAGTCTCATGGTGCCCATTCTCGGCAGAGCCTTTTTTCTGAAACGGGAAACGTCCGGCTCCTTCTCCCACCAGGAAGGGGCCAGCTCTGAAAGCTGCTGCTGGTCGTCACCTACCCACTGCAGCCTATTCACAGGCACAACAGCCCTGGGGATCTGTGCTTTCCCAGACTCGGAAGGTCTCATGGTGCCCGTTCTCGGCAGAGCCTTTTTCCGAAACGGGAAACGTCCGGCTCCTTCTCCCACCAGGAAGGGGCCAGCCCTGAAAGCTGTTGCTGCTCTTCACCTTCCCTTGGCAGCCTATTCACAGGCACAACAGCCCTGGGGATCTGTGCTTTCCCAGAGACGGAAGGTCTCATGGTGCCCGTTCTCGGCAGAGCCTTTTCCCGAAACGGGAAACGTCCGGCTCCTCCTCCCACCAGGAAGGGGCCAGCTCTGAAAGCTGTTGCTGCTCTTCACCTTCCCTTGGCAGCCTATTCACAGGCACAACAGCACTGGGGATCTGTGCTTTCCCAGACTCGGAAGGTCTCATGGTGCCCGTTCTCGGCAGAGCCTTTTCCCGAAACGGGAAACGTCCGACTCCTTCTCCCACCAGGAATGGGCCAGGCCTGAAAGCTCTTGCTGCTATAAACCTTCCTGGGCAGCCTATTCACAGCCACAAGAGCACTCGGGAGCTGTGCTTTCCAAGGGACAGAAGGTCTCATGGTGCCCATTCTCGACAGAGCCTTTTTCCAAAACGGGAAACGTCCGGCTCCTTCTCCCACCAGGAAGGGGCCAGGCCTGAAAGCTGTTGCTGCTCTTCACCTTCCCTGGGCAGCCTATTCACAGGCGCAACAGCCCTGGGGAACTGTGCTTTCCCAGAGATGGAAGGTCTCATGGTGCCCGTTCTCGGCAGAGCGTTTTTCCAAAACGGGAAACGTCCATCTAATTCTCCCACCAGGAAGGGGCCAGCCCTGAAAGCTGTTGCTGCTCTTCACCTTCCCTTGGCAGCCTATTCACAGGCACAACAGCCCTGGGGAACTGTGCTTTCCCACAGACGCAAAGTCTCATGGTGCCCATTCTCGGCAGAGCCTTTTTTCTGAAACGGGAAACGTCCGGCTCCTTCTCCCACCAGGAAGGGGCCAGCTCTGCAAGCTGCTGCTGGTCTTCACCTACCCACTGCAGCCTATTCACAGGCACAACAGCCCTGGGGATCTGTGCTTTCCCAGACTCGGAAGGTCTCATGGTGCCCGTTCTCGGCAGAGCCTTTTTCCGAAACGGGAAACGTCCGGCTCCTTCTCCCACCAGGAAGGGGCCAGCCCTGAAAGCTGTTGCTGCTATAAACCTTCCCTGGGCAGCCTATTCACAGGCAAAACAGCCCTGGGGATCTCTGCTTTCCCACAGACGGAAGGTCTCATGGTGCCCGTTCTCGGCAGAGCCTTTTTCCGAAACAGGAAACGTCCGGCTCCTTCTCCCACCAGGAAGGGGCCAGCCCTGAAAGCTGTTGCTGCTCTTCACCTTCCCTTGGCAGCCTATTCACAGGCACAACAGCACTGGGGATCTGTGCTTTCCCAGACTCGGAAGGTCTCATGGTGCCCGTTCTCGGCAGAGCCTTTTTCCAAAACGGGAAACGTCCGGCTCCTTCTCCCACCAGGAAGGGGCCAGCCCTGAAAGCTGTTGCTGCTCTTCACCTTCCCTTGGCAGCCTATTCACAGGCACAACAGCCCTGGGGATCTGTGCTTTCCCACAGGCGCAAAGTCTCGTGGTGCCCATTCTCGGCAGATCCTTTTTTCTGAAACGGGAAACGTCCGGCTCCTTCTCCCACCAGGAAGGGGCCAGCCCGGAAAGCTGTTGCTGCTCTTCACCTTCCCTGGGCAGCCTATTAACAGGCACAAGAGCCCTGGGGATCTGTGCTTTCCCAGAGACGGAAGGTCTCATGGTGCCCGTTCTCGGCAGAGCCTTTTTCCAAAACGGGAAACGTCCGGCTCCTTCTCCCGCCAGGAAGGGGCCAGCTCTGAAAGCTGCTGCTGGTCTTCACCTACCCACTGCAGCCTATTCACAGGCACAACAGCCCTGGGGATCTGTGCTTTCCCAGACTCGGAAGGTCTCATGGTGCCCGTTCTCGGCAGAGCCTTTTTCCGAAACGGGAAACGTCCGGCTCCTTCTCCCACCAGGAAGGGGACAGCCCTGAAAGCTGTTGCTGCTCTTCACCCTCCCTTGGCAGCCTATGCACAGGCACAACAGCACTGGGGATCTGTGCTTTCCGACAGACACAAGGTCTCATGGTGCCCGTTCTCGGCAGAGCCTTTTTTCTGAAACGGGAAACGTCTGGCTCCTTCTCCCACCAGGAAGGGGCCAGCCCTGAAAGCTGTTGCTGCTCTTCACCTTCCCTTGGCAGCCTATGCACAGGCACAACAGCCCTGGGGATCTGTGCTTTCCCACAGACGCAAGGTCTTATGGTGCCCATTTTCGGCAGAGCCTTTTTCCAAAACGGGAAACGTCCGGCTCCTTCTCCCACCAGGAAGGGGCCAGCCCTGAAAGCTCTTGCTGCTATAAACCTTCCTGGGCAGCCTATTCACAGCCACAAGAGCACTCGGGAGCTGTGCTTTCCAAGGGACAGAAGGTCTCATGGTGCCCGTTCTCGACAGAGCCTTTTTCCAAAACGGGAAACGTCCGGCTCCTTCTCCCACCAGGAAGGGGCCAGGCCTGAAAGCTGTTGCTGCTCTTCACCTTCCCTGGGCAGCCTATTCACAGGCGCAACAGCCCTGGGGAACTGTGCTTTCCCAGAGATGGAAGGTCTCATGGTGCCCGTTCTCGGCAGAGCGTTTTTCCAAAACGGGAAACGTCCATCTAATTCTCCCACCAGGAAGGGGCCAGCCCTGAAAGCTGTTGCTGCTCTTCACCTTCCCTTGGCAGCCTATTCACAGGCACAACAGCCCTGGGGAACTGTGCTTTCCCACAGACGCAAAGTCTCATGGTGCCCATTCTCGGCAGAGCCTTTTTTCTGAAACGGGAAACGTCCGGCTCCTTCTCCCACCAGGAAGGGGCCAGCTCTGCAAGCTGCTGCTGGTCTTCACCTACCCACTGCAGCCTATTCACAGGCACAACAGCCCTGGGGATCTGTGCTTTCCCAGACTCGGAAGGTCTCATGGTGCCCGTTCTCGGCAGAGCCTTTTTCCGAAACGGGAAACGTCCGGCTCCTTCTCCCACCAGGAAGGGGCCAGCCCTGAAAGCTGTTGCTGCTATAAACCTTCCCTGGGCAGCCTATTCACAGGCAAAACAGCCCTGGGGATCTCTGCTTTCCCACAGACGGAAGGTCTCATGGTGCCCGTTCTCGGCAGAGCCTTTTTCCGAAACAGGAAACGTCCGGCTCCTTCTCCCACCAGGAAGGGGCCAGCCCTGAAAGCTGTTGCTGCTCTTCACCTTCCCTTGGCAGCCTATTCACAGGCACAACAGCACTGGGGATCTGTGCTTTCCCAGACTCGGAAGGTCTCATGGTGCCCGTTCTCGGCAGAGCCTTTTTCCAAAACGGGAAACGTCCGGCTCCTTCTCCCACCAGGAAGGGGCCAGCCCTGAAAGCTGTTGCTGCTCTTCACCTTCCCTTGGCAGCCTATTCACAGGCACAACAGCCCTGGGGATCTGTGCTTTCCCACAGGCGCAAAGTCTCGTGGTGCCCATTCTCGGCAGATCCTTTTTTCTGAAACGGGAAACGTCCGGCTCCTTCTCCCACCAGGAAGGGGCCAGCCCGGAAAGCTGTTGCTGCTCTTCACCTTCCCTGGGCAGCCTATTAACAGGCACAAGAGCCCTGGGGATCTGTGCTTTCCCAGAGACGGAAGGTCTCATGGTGCCCGTTCTCGGCAGAGCCTTTTTCCAAAACGGGAAACGTCCGGCTCCTTCTCCCGCCAGGAAGGGGCCAGCTCTGAAAGCTGCTGCTGGTCTTCACCTACCCACTGCAGCCTATTCACAGGCACAACAGCCCTGGGGATCTGTGCTTTCCCAGACTCGGAAGGTCTCATGGTGCCCGTTCTCGGCAGAGCCTTTTTCCGAAACGGGAAACGTCCGGCTCCTTCTCCCACCAGGAAGGGGACAGCCCTGAAAGCTGTTGCTGCTCTTCACCCTCCCTTGGCAGCCTATGCACAGGCACAACAGCACTGGGGATCTGTGCTTTCCGACAGACACAAGGTCTCATGGTGCCCGTTCTCGGCAGAGCCTTTTTTCTGAAACGGGAAACGTCTGGCTCCTTCTCCCACCAGGAAGGGGCCAGCCCTGAAAGCTGTTGCTGCTCTTCACCTTCCCTTGGCAGCCTATGCACAGGCACAACAGCCCTGGGGATCTGTGCTTTCCCACAGACGCAAGGTCTTATGGTGCCCATTCTCGGCAGAGCCTTTTTCCAAAACGGGAAACGTCCGGCTCCTTCTCCCACCAGGAAGGGGCCAGCCCTGAAAGCTCTTCTTGATTTTCACCTCTCTTGGCAGCCTATTCACAGGCACAAGAGCCCTGGGGAACTGTGCTTTCCCAGACTCGGAAGGTCTCATGGTGCCCGTTCTCGGCAGAGCCTTTTTCCAAAACGGGAAACGTCCGGCTCCTTCTCCCACAAGGAAGGGGCCAGCTCTGAAAGCTGCTGCTGGTCTTCACCTACCCACTGCAGCCTATTCACAGGCACAACAGCCCTGTGGATCTGTGCTTTCCCACAGACGCAAGGTCTCATGGTGCCCGTTCTCGGCAGAGCCTTTTTCCGAAACGGGAAACGTCCGGCTCCTTCTCCCACCAGGAAGGGGCCAGCCCTGAAAGCTGTTGCTGCTCTTCACCTTCCCTTGGCAGCCTATTCACAGGCACAAGAGCACTGGGGAGCAGGGCTTTCCCAGGGACAGAAGGTCTCATGGTGCCCGTTCTCGACAGAGCCTTTTTCCGAGACGGGAAACGTCCGGCTCCTTCTCCCACCAGGAATGGGCCAGCTCTGAAAGCTGTTGCTGCTCTTCACCCTCCCTTGGCAGCCTATGCACAGGCACAACAGCCCTGGGGATCTGTGCTTTCCGACAGACGCAAGGTCTCATTGTGCCCGTTCTCGGCAGAGCCTTTTTCCGAAACGGGAAACGTCTGGCTCCTTCTCCCACCAGGAAGGGGCCAGCCCTGAAAGCTGTTGCTGCTCTTCACCTTCCCTGGGCAGCCTATTCACAGGCGCAACAGCCCTGGGGAACTGTGCTTTCCCAGAGATGGAAGGTCTCATGGTGCCCGTTCTCGGCAGAGCGTTTTTCCAAAACGGGAAACGTCCATCTAATTCTCCCACCAGGAAGGGGCCAGCCCTGAAAGCTGTTGCTGCTCTTCACCTTCCCTTGGCAGCCTATTCACAGGCACAACAGCCCTGGGGAACTGTGCTTTCCCAGAGACGCAAAGTCTCATGGTGCCCATTCTCGGCAGAGCCTTTTTTCTGAAACGGGAAACGTCCGGCTCCTTCTCCCACCAGGAAGGGGCCAGCTCTGAAAGCTGCTGCTGGTCGTCACCTACCCACTGCAGCCTATTCACAGGCACAACAGCCCTGGGGATCTGTGCTTTCCCAGACTCGGAAGGTCTCATGGTGCCCGTTCTCGGCAGAGCCTTTTTCCGAAACGGGAAACGTCCGGCTCCTTCTCCCACCAGGAAGGGGCCAGCCCTGAAAGCTGTTGCTGCTCTTCACCTTCCCTGGGCAGCCTATTCACAGGCACAACAGCCCTGGGGATCTGTGCTTTCCCAGAGACGGAAGGTCTCATGGTGCCCGTTCTCGGCAGAGCCTTTTCCCGAAACGGGAAACGTCCGGCTCCTCCTCCCACCAGGAAGGGGCCAGCTCTGAAAGCTGTTGCTGCTCTTCACCTTCCCTTGGCAGCCTATTCACAGGCACAACAGCACTGGGGATCTGTGCTTTCCCAGACTCGGAAGGTCTCATGGTGCCCGTTCTCGGCAGAGCCTTTTCCCGAAACGGGAAACGTCCGACTCCTTCTCCCACCAGGAATGGGCCAGGCCTGAAAGCTCTTGCTGCTATAAACCTTCCTGGGCAGCCTATTCACAGCCACAAGAGCACTCGGGAGCTGTGCTTTCCAAGGGACAGAAGGTCTCATGGTGCCCGTTCTCGACAGAGCCTTTTTCCAAAACGGGAAACGTCCGGCTCCTTCTCCCACCAGGAAGGGGCCAGGCCTGAAAGCTGTTGCTGCTCTTCACCTTCCCTGGGCAGCCTATTCACAGGCGCAACAGCCCTGGGGAACTGTGCTTTCCCAGAGATGGAAGGTCTCATGGTGCCCGTTCTCGGCAGAGCGTTTTTCCAAAACGGGAAACGTCCATCTAATTCTCCCACCAGGAAGGGGCCAGCCCTGAAAGCTGTTGCTGCTCTTCACCTTCCCTTGGCAGCCTATTCACAGGCACAACAGCCCTGGGGAACTGTGCTTTCCCACAGACGCAAAGTCTCATGGTGCCCATTCTCGGCAGAGCCTTTTTTCTGAAACGGGAAACGTCCGGCTCCTTCTCCCACCAGGAAGGGGCCAGCTCTGCAAGCTGCTGCTGGTCTTCACCTACCCACTGCAGCCTATTCACAGGCACAACAGCCCTGGGGATCTGTGCTTTCCCAGACTCGGAAGGTCTCATGGTGCCCGTTCTCGGCAGAGCCTTTTTCCGAAACGGGAAACGTCCGGCTCCTTCTCCCACCAGGAAGGGGCCAGCCCTGAAAGCTGTTGCTGCTATAAACCTTCCCTGGGCAGCCTATTCACAGGCAAAACAGCCCTGGGGATCTCTGCTTTCCCACAGACGGAAGGTCTCATGGTGCCCGTTCTCGGCAGAGCCTTTTCCCGAAACGGGAAACGTCCGGCTCCTCCTCCCACCAGGAAGGGGCCAGCTCTGAAAGCTGTTGCTGGTCTTCACCCTCCCTTGGCAGCCTATTCACAGGCACAACAGCACTGGGGATCTGTGCTTTCCCAGACTCGGAAGGTCTCATGGTGCCCGTTCTCGGCAGAGCCGTTTTCGGAAACGGGAAACGTCCGGCTCCTTCTCCCACCAGGAAGGGGCCAGCCCTGAAAGCTGTTGCTGCTGTTCACCCTCCCTTGGCAGCCTATGCACAGGCACAGCAGCACTGGGGATCTGTGCTTTCCAACAGACGCAAGGTCTCATGGTGCCCGTTCTCGGCAGAGCCTTTTTCCGAAACAGGAAACGTCCGGCTCCTTCTCCCACCAGGAAGGGGCCAGCCCTGAAAGCTGTTGCTGCTCTTCACCTTCCCTTGGCAGCCTATTCACAGGCACAACAGCACTGGCGATCTGTGCTTTCCCAGACTCGGAAGGTCTCATGGTGCCCGTTCTCGGCAGAGCCTTTTTCCAAAACGGGAAACGTCCGGCTCCTTCTCCCGCCAGGAAGGGGCCAGCTCTGAAAGCTGCTGCTGGTCTTCACCTACCCACTGCAGCCTATTCACAGGCACAACAGCCCTGGGGATCTGTGCTTTCCCAGACTCGGAAGGTCTCATGGTGCCCGTTCTCGGCAGAGCCTTTTTCCGAAACGGGAAACGTCCGGCTCCTTCTCCCACCAGGAAGGGGACAGCCCTGAAAGCTGTTGCTGCTCTTCACCCTCCCTTGGCAGCCTATGCACAGGCACAACAGCACTGGGGATCTGTGCTTTCCGACAGACACAAGGTCTCATGGTGCCCGTTCTCGGCAGAGCCTTTTTTCTGAAACGGGAAACGTCTGGCTCCTTCTCCCACCAGGAAGGGGCCAGCCCTGAAAGCTGTTGCTGCTCTTCACCTTCCCTTGGCAGCCTATGCACAGGCACAACAGCCCTGGGGATCTGTGCTTTCCCACAGACGCAAGGTCTTATGGTGCCCATTCTCGGCAGAGCCTTTTTCCAAAACGGGAAACGTCCGGCTCCTTCTCCCACCAGGAAGGGGCCAGCCCTGAAAGCTCTTCTTGATTTTCACCTCTCTTGGCAGCCTATTCACAGGCACAAGAGCCCTGGGGAACTGTGCTTTCCCAGACTCGGAAGGTCTCATGGTGCCCGTTCTCGGCAGAGCCTTTTTCCAAAACGGGAAACGTCCGGCTCCTTCTCCCACAAGGAAGGGGCCAGCTCTGAAAGCTGCTGCTGGTCTTCACCTACCCACTGCAGCCTATTCACAGGCACAACAGCCCTGTGGATCTGTGCTTTCCCACAGACGCAAGGTCTCATGGTGCCCGTTCTCGGCAGAGCCTTTTTCCGAAACGGGAAACGTCCGGCTCCTTCTCCCACCAGGAAGGGGCCAGCCCTGAAAGCTGTTGCTGCTCTTCACCTTCCCTTGGCAGCCTATTCACAGGCACAAGAGCACTGGGGAGCAGGGCTTTCCCAGGGACAGAAGGTCTCATGGTGCCCGTTCTCGACAGAGCCTTTTTCCGAGACGGGAAACGTCCGGCTCCTTCTCCCACCAGGAATGGGCCAGCTCTGAAAGCTGTTGCTGCTCTTCACCCTCCCTTGGCAGCCTATGCACAGGCACAACAGCCCTGGGGATCTGTGCTTTCCGACAGACGCAAGGTCTCATTGTGCCCGTTCTCGGCAGAGCCTTTTTCCGAAACGGGAAACGTCTGGCTCCTTCTCCCACCAGGAATTGGCCAGTCCTGAAAGCTGTTGCTGCTCTTCACCTTCCCTGGGCAGCCTATTCACAGGCGCAACAGCCCTGGGGAACTGTGCTTTCCCAGAGATGGAAGGTCTCATGGTGCCCGTTCTCGGCAGAGCGTTTTTCCAAAACGGGAAACGTCCATCTAATTCTCCCACCAGGAAGGGGCCAGCCCTGAAAGCTGTTGCTGCTCTTCACCTTCCCTTGGCAGCCTATTCACAGGCACAACAGCCCTGGGGAACTGTGCTTTCCCAGAGACGCAAAGTCTCATGGTGCCCATTCTCGGCAGAGCCTTTTTTCTGAAACGGGAAACGTCCGGCTCCTTCTCCCACCAGGAAGGGGCCAGCTCTGAAAGCTGCTGCTGGTCGTCACCTACCCACTGCAGCCTATTCACAGGCACAACAGCCCTGGGGATCTGTGCTTTCCCAGACTCGGAAGGTCTCATGGTGCCCGTTCTCGGCAGAGCCTTTTTCCGAAACGGGAAACGTCCGGCTCCTTCTCCCACCAGGAAGGGGCCAGCCCTGAAAGCTGTTGCTGCTCTTCACCTTCCCTGGGCAGCCTATTCACAGGCACAACAGCCCTGGGGATCTGTGCTTTCCCAGAGACGGAAGGTCTCATGGTGCCCGTTCTCGGCAGAGCCTTTTCCCGAAACGGGAAACGTCCGGCTCCTCCTCCCACCAGGAAGGGGCCAGCTCTGAAAGCTGTTGCTGCTCTTCACCTTCCCTTGGCAGCCTATTCACAGGCACAACAGCACTGGGGATCTGTGCTTTCCCAGACTCGGAAGGTCTCATGGTGCCCGTTCTCGGCAGAGCCTTTTCCCGAAACGGGAAACGTCCGACTCCTTCTCCCACCAGGAATGGGCCAGGCCTGAAAGCTCTTGCTGCTATAAACCTTCCTGGGCAGCCTATTCACAGCCACAAGAGCACTCGGGAGCTGTGCTTTCCAAGGGACAGAAGGTCTCATGGTGCCCGTTCTCGACAGAGCCTTTTTCCGAAACGGGAAACGTCCGGCTCCTTCTCCCACCAGGAAGGGGCCAGGCCTGAAAGCTGTTGCTGCTCTTCACCTTCCCTGGGCAGCCTATTCACAGGCGCAACAGCCCTGGGGAACTGTGCTTTCCCAGAGATGGAAGGTCTCATGGTGCCCGTTCTCGGCAGAGCGTTTTTCCAAAACGGGAAACGTCCATCTAATTCTCCCACCAGGAAGGGGCCAGCCCTGAAAGCTGTTGCTGCTCTTCACCTTCCCTTGGCAGCCTATTCACAGGCACAACAGCCCTGGGGAACTGTGCTTTCCCACAGACGCAAAGTCTCATGGTGCCCATTCTCGGCAGAGCCTTTTTTCTGAAACGGGAAACGTCCGGCTCCTTCTCCCACCAGGAAGGGGCCAGCTCTGCAAGCTGCTGCTGGTCTTCACCTACCCACTGCAGCCTATTCACAGGCACAACAGCCCTGGGGATCTGTGCTTTCCCAGACTCGGAAGGTCTCATGGTGCCCGTTCTCGGCAGAGCCTTTTTCCGAAATGGGAAACGTCCGGCTCCTTCTCCCACCAGGAAGGGGCCAGCCCTGAAAGCTGTTGCTGCTATAAACCTTCCCTGGGCAGCCTATTCACAGGCAAAACAGCCCTGGGGATCTCTGCTTTCCCACAGACGGAAGGTCTCATGGTGCCCGTTCTCGGCAGAGCCTTTTCCCGAAACGGGAAACGTCCGGCTCCTCCTCCCACCAGGAAGGGGCCAGCTCTGAAAGCTGTTGCTGCTCTTCACCCTCCCTTGGCAGCCTATTCACAGGCACAACAGCACTGGGGATCTGTGCTTTCCCAGACTCGGAAGGTCTCATGGTGCCCGTTCTCGGCAGAGCCGTTTTCGGAAACGGGAAACGTCCGGCTCCTTCTCCCACCAGGAAGGGGCCAGCCCTGAAAGCTGTTGCTGCTGTTCACCCTCCCTTGGCAGCCTATGCACAGGCACAGCAGCACTGGGGATCTGTGCTTTCCAACAGACGCAAGGTCTCATGGTGCCCGTTCTCGGCAGAGCCTTTTTCCGAAACAGGAAACGTCCGGCTCCTTCTCCCACCAGGAAGGGGCCAGCCCTGAAAGCTGTTGCTGCTCTTCACCTTCCCTTGGCAGCCTATTCACAGGCACAACAGCACTGGCGATCTGTGCTTTCCCAGACTCGGAAGGTCTCATGGTGCCCGTTCTCGGCAGAGCCTTTTTCCAAAACGGGAAACGTCCGGCTCCTTCTCCCACCAGGAAGGGGCCAGCCCTGAAAGCTGTTGCTGCTCTTCACCTTCCCTTGGCAGCCTATTCACAGGCACAACAGCACTGGCGATCTGTGCTTTCCCAGACTCGGAAGGTCTCATGGTGCCCGTTCTCGGCAGAGCCTTTTTCCAAAACGGGAAACGTCCGGCTCCTTCTCCCACCAGGAAGGGGCCAGCCCGGAAAGCTGTTGCTGCTCTTCACCTTCCCTGGGCAGCCTATTCACAGGCACAACAGCCCTGGGGATCTGTGCTTTCCCAGACTCGGAACGTCTCATGGTGCCCGTTCTCGGCAGAGCCTTTTCCCGAAACGGGAAACGTCCGGCTCCTCCTCCCACCAGGAAGGGGCCAGCTCTGAAAGCTGTTGCTGCTCTTCACCTTCCCTTGGCAGCCTATTCACAGGCACAACAGCCCTGGGGATCTGTGCTTTCCCAGACTCGGAAGGTCTCATGGTGCCCGTTCTTGGCAGAGCCTTTTTCCAAAACGGGAAACGCCTGGCTCCTTCTCCCACCAGGAAGGGGCCAGGCCTGAAAGCTGCTGCTGGTCTTCACCTACCCACTGCAGCGTATTCACAGGCACAACAGCCCTGGGGATCTGTGCTTTCCCAGACTCGGAAGGTCTCATGGTGCCCGTTCTCGGCAGAGCCTTTTTCCAAAACGGGAAACGTCCGGCTCCTTCTCCCACCAGGAAGGGGCCAGCCCTGAAAGTTGTTGCTGCTCTTCACCTTCCCTGGGCAGCCTATTCACAGGCAAAACAGCCCTGGGGATCTGTGCTTTCCCACAGAGGCAAGGTGTTATGGTGCCCATTCTCGGCAGAGCCGTTTTCGGAAAAGGGAAACGTCCGGCTCCTTCTCCCACCAGGAAGGGGCCAGCCCGGAAAGCTGTTGCTGCTCTTCACCTTCCCTGGGCAGCCTATTCACAGGCACAACAGCCCTGGGGATCTGTGCTTTCCCAGACTCGGAACGTCTCATGGTGCCCGTTCTCGGCAGAGCCTTTTCCCGAAACGGGAAACGTCCGGCTCCTCCTCCCACCAGGAAGGGGCCAGCTCTGAAAGCTGTTGCTGCTCTTCACCTTCCCTTGGCAGCCTATTCACAGGCACAACAGCCCTGGGGATCTGTGCTTTCCCAGACTCGGAAGGTCTCATGGTGCCCGTTCTTGGCAGAGCCTTTTTCCAAAACGGGAAACGCCTGGCTCCTTCTCCCACCAGGAAGGGGCCAGGCCTGAAAGCTGCTGCTGGTCTTCACCTACCCACTGCAGCGTATTCACAGGCACAACAGCCCTGGGGATCTGTGCTTTCCCAGACTCGGAAGGTCTCATGGTGCCCGTTCTCGGCAGAGCCTTTTTCCAAAATGGGAAACGTCCGGCTCCTTCTCCCACCAGGAAGGGGCCAGCCCTGAAAGTTGTTGCTGCTCTTCACCTTCCCTGGGCAGCCTATTCACAGGCACAACAGCCCTGGGGATCTGTGCTTTCCCACAGAGGCAAGGTGTTATGGTGCCCATTCTCGGCAGAGCCGTTTTCGGAAACGGGAAACGTCCGGCTCCTTCTCCCACCAGGAAGGGGCCAGCCCGGAAAGCTCTTGTTGATCTTCACCACTCTTGGGAGCGTATTCACAGGCACAACAGCCCTGGGGAACTGTGCTTTCCCACAGACGCAAGGTCTCATGGTGCCCATTCTAGGCAGACTCTTTTTTCTGAAACGGGAAACGTCCGGCTCCTCCTCCCACCAGGAAGTGGCCAGGCCTGAAATCTGTTGCTGCTAAAAACCTTCCCTTGGCAGCCTATTCACAGGCACAACAGCACTGGGGAACTGTGCTTTCCCACAGACGCAAAGTCTCATGGTGCCCATTCTAGGCAGATCCTTTTTTTTGAAACGGGAAACGTCCGGCTCCTACTCCCACCAGGAATGGGCCAGCCCTGAAAGCTGTTGCTGCTCTTCACCCTCCCTTGGCAGCCTATGCACAGGCACAACAGCCCTGGGGATCTGTGCTTTCCCAGACTCGGAAGGTCTCATGGTGCCCGTTCTCGGCAGAGCCTTTTTCCAAAACGGGAAACGTCCGGCTCCTTCTCCCACCAGGAAGGGGCCAGCTCTGAAAGCTGCTGCTGGTCTTCACCTACCCACTGCAGCCTATTCACAGGCACAACAGCCCTGGGGATCTGTGCTTTCCCAGACTCGGAAGGTCTCATGGTGCCCGTTCTCGGCAGAGCCTTTTTCCGAAACGGGAAACGTCCGGCTCCTTCTCCCACCAGGAAGGGGCCAGCCCTGAAAGCTGTTGCTGCTCTTCACCTTCCCTGGGCAGCCTATTCACAGGCAAAACAGCCCTGGGGATCTCTGCTTTCCCACAGACGGAAGGTCTCATGGTGCCCGTTCTCGGCAGAGCCTTTTCCCGAAACGGGAAACGTCCGGCTCCTCCTCCCACCAGGAAGGGGCCAGCTCTGAAAGCTGTTGCTGCTCTTCACCCTCCCTTGGCAGCCTATTCACAGGCACAACAGCACTGGGGATCTGTGCTTTCCCAGACTCGGAAGGTCTCATGGTGCCCGTTCTCGGCAGAGCCGTTTTCGGAAACGGGAAACGTCCGGCTCCTTCTCCCACCAGGAAGGGGCCAGCCCTGAAAGCTGTTGCTGCTCTTCACCTTCCCTTGTCAGCCTATTCACAGGCACAACAGCACTGGGGATCTGTGCTTTCCCAGACTCGGAAGGTCTCATGGTGCCCGTTCTCGGCAGAGCCTTTTTCCAAAACGGGAAACGTCCGGCTCCTTCTCCCAGCAGGAAGGGGCCAGCCCTGAAAGCTGTTGCTGCTCTTCACCTTCCCTTGGCAGCCTATTCACAGGCACAACAGCCCTGGGGATCTGTGCTTTCCCACAGGCGCAAAGTCTCGTGGTGCCCATTCTCGGCAGATCCTTTTTTCTGAAACGGGAAACGTCCGGCTCCTTCTCCCACCAGGAAGGGGCCAGCCCGGAAAGCTGTTGCTGCTCTTCACCTTCCCTGGGCAGCCTATTAACAGGCACAAGAGCCCTGGGGATCTGTGCTTTCCCAGAGACGGAAGGTCTCATGGTGCCCGTTCTCGGCAGAGCCTTTTTCCAAAACGGGAAACGTCCGGCTCCTTCTCCCGCCAGGAAGGGGCCAGCTCTGAAAGCTGCTGCTGGTCTTCACCTACCCACTGCAGCCTATTCACAGGCACAACAGCCCTGGGGATCTGTGCTTTCCCAGACTCGGAAGGTCTCATGGTGCCCGTTCTCGGCAGAGCCTTTTTCCGAAACGGGAAACGTCCGGCTCCTTCTCCCACCAGGAAGGGGCCAGCCCTGAAAGCTGTTGCTGCTCTTCACCCTCCCTTGGCAGCCTATTCACAGGCACAACAGCACTGGGGATCTGTGCTTTCCGACAGACACAAGGTCTCATGGTGCCCGTTCTCGGCAGAGACTTTTTTCTGAAACGGGAAACGTCTGGCTCCTTCTCCCACCAGGAAGGGGCCAGCCCTGAAAGCTGTTGCTGCTCTTCACCTTCCCTGGGCAGCCTATTCACAGGCACAACAGCCCTGGGGAACTGTGCTTTCCCACAGACGGAAGGTCTCATGGTGCCCGTTCTCGGCAGAGCCTTTTTCCGAAATGGGAAACGTCCGGCTCCTCCTCCCACCAGGAAGGGGCCAGCTCTGAAATCTGCTGAAGGTCTTCACCTACCCACTGCAGCCTATTCACAGGCACAACAGCCCTGGGGATCTGTGCTTTCCCAGAGACGGAAGGTCTCATGGTGCCCGTTCTCGGCAGAGCCTTTTCCCGAAACGGGAAACGTCCGGCTCCTTCTCCCACCAGGAAGGGGCCAGCTCTGAAAGCTTCTGCTGCTCTTCACCTACCCACAGCAGCCTATTCACAGGCACAACAGCATTGGGAATCTGTGCTTTCCCAGACTCGGAAGGTCTCATGGTGCCCGTTCTCGGCAGAGCCTTTTTCCAAAACGGGAAACGTCCGGCTCCTTCTCCCACCAGGAAGGGGCCAGGCCTGAAAGCTCTTGCTGCTATAAACCTTCCTGGGCAGCCTATTCACAGCCACAAGAGCACTGGGGAGCAGGTCTTTCCCAGGGACAGAAGGTCTCATGATGCCCGTTCTCGACAGAGCCTTTTTCCGAAACGGGAAACGTCCGGCTCCTTCTCCCACCAGGAAGGGGCCAGTCCTGAAAGCTGTTGCTGCTCTTCACCTTCCCTGGGCAGCCTATTCACAGGCGCAACAGTCCTGGGGAACTGTGCTTTCCCAGAGATGGAAGGTCTCATGGTACCCGTTCTCGGCAGAATGTTTTTCCAAAACGGGAAACGTCCATCTAATTCTCCCACCAGGAAGGGGCCAGCCCTGAAAGCTGTTGCTGCTCTTCACCTTCCCTTGCAGCCTATTCACAGGCACAACAGCCCTGGGGAACTGTGCTTTCCCACAGACGCAAGGCCTTATGGTGCCCATTCTCGGCAGAGCCGTTTTCCGAAACGGGAAACGTCCGGCTCCTTCTCCCACCAGGAAGGGGCCAGCCCTGAAAGCTCTTGTTGATTTTCACCTCTCTTGGCAGCCTATTCACAGGCACAACAGCCCTGGGGAACTGTGCTTTCCCACAGACGCAAAGTCTCATGGTGCCCATTCTCGGCAGAGCCTTTTTTCTGAAACGGGAAACGTCCGGCTCCTTCTCCCACCAGGAAGGGGCCAGCCCGGAAAGCTGTTGCTGCTCTTCACCTTCCCTGGGCAGCCTATTCACAGGCACAACAGCCCTGGGGATCTGTGCTTTCCCAGAGACGGAAGGTCTCATGGTGCCCGTTCTCGGCAGAGCCTTTTCCCGAAACGGGAAACGTCCGGCTCCTCCTCCCACCAGGAAGGGGCCAGCTCTGAAAGCTGTTGCTGCTCTTCACCTTCCCTGGGCAGCCTATTCACAGGCACAACAGCACTGGGGATCTGTGCTTTCCCAGACTCGGAAGGTCTCATGGTGCCCGTTCTTGGCAGAGCCTTTTTCCAAAACGGGAAACGCCTGGCTCCTTCTCCCACCAGGAAGGGGCCAGCTCTGAAAGCTGTTGCTGGTCTTCACCTACCCACTGCAGCGTATTCACAGGCACAACAGCCCTGGGGATCTGTGCTTTCCCAGAGATGGAAGGTCTCATGGTGCCCGTTCTCGGCAGAGCCTTTTTCCGAAACAGGAAACGTCCGGCTCCTTCTCCCACCAGGAAGGGGCCAGCCCTGAAAGCTGTTGCTGCTCTTCACCTTCCCTTGGCAGCCTATGCACAGGCACAACAGCATTGGGGAGCTGGGCTTTCCCAGGGACAGAAGGTCTCATGGTGCCCGTTCTCGACAGAGCCTTTTTCCGAAACAGGAAACGTCCGGCTCCTCCTCCCGCAAGGAAGGGGCCAGCCCTGAAAGCTGTTGCTGCTCTTCACCTTCCCTTGGCAGCCTATGCACAGGCACAACAGCCCTGGCGAACTGTGCTTTCCCACAGACGCAAGGTCTTATGGTGCGCATTCTCGGCAGAGCCTTTTTACAAAACGGGAAACGTCCGGCTCCTTCTCCCACCAGGAAGGGGCCAGCCCTGAAAGCTCTTCTTGATTTTCACCTCTCTTGGCAGCCTATGCACAGGCACAACAGCCCTGGGGAACTGTGCTTTCCCAGACTCGGAAGGTCTCATGGTGCCCGTTCTCGGCAGAGCCTTTTTTCTGAAACGGGAAACGTCCGGCTCCTACTCCCACCAGGAAGGGGCCAGCCCGGAAAGCTGTTGCTGCTCTTCACCTTCCCTTGGCAGCCTATTCACAGGCACAACAGCACTGGGGAACTGTGCTTTCCCACAAACGCAAAGTCTCATGGTGCCCATTCTAGGCAGATCCTTTTTTCTGAAACGGGAAACGTCCGGCACCTACTCCCACCAGGAAGGGGCCAGCCCGGAAAGCTGTTGCTGCTCTTCACCCTCCCTTGGCAGCCTATGCACAGGCACAACCCCCCTGGGGATCTGTGCTTTCCCACAGACGCAAGGTCTCATGGTGCCCATTCTCGGCAGAGCCTTTTTTCTGAAACGGGAAACGTCCGGCTCCTTCTCCCACCAGGAAGGGGCCAGCTCTGAAAGCTGCTGCTGGTCGTCACCTTCCCTTGGCAGCCTATTCACAGGCACAACAGCCCTGGGGATCTGTGCTTTCCCAGGCTCGGAAGGTCTCATGGTGCCCGTTCTCGGCAGAGCCTTTTTCCGAAACGGGAAACGTCCGGCTCCTTCTCCTACCAGGAAGGGGCCAGCCCTGAAAGCTGTTGCTGCTCTTCACCTTCCCTGGGCAGCCTATTCACAGGCAAAACAGCCCTGGGGATCTGTGCTTTCCCACAGATGCAAGGTGTTATGGTGCCCATTCTCGGCAGAGCCGTTTTCCGAAACGGGAAACATCCGGCTCCTTCTCCCACCAGGAAGGGGCCAGCCCGGAAAGCTCTTGTTGATCTTCACCTCTCTTGGGAGCCTATTCACAGGCACAACAGCCCTGGGGAACTGTGCTTTCCCACAGACGCAAAGTCTCATGGTGCCCATTCTAGGCAGATCCTTTTTTCTGAAACGGGAAACGTCCGGCTCCTCCTCCCACCAGGAAGGGGCCAGCTCTGAAAGCTGTTGCTGCTCTTCACCTTCCCTTGGCAGCCTATTCACAGGCACAACAGCACTGGGGATCTGTGCTTTCCCAGACTCGGAAGGTCTCATGGTGCCCGTTCTTGGCAGAGCCTTTTTCCAAAACGGGAAACGCCTGGCTCCTTCTCCCACCAGGAAGGGGCCAGCTCTGAAAGCTGTTGCTGGTCTTCACCTACCCACTGCAGCGTATTCACAGGCACAACAGCCCTGGGGATCTGTGCTTTCCCAGAGATGGAAGGTCTCATGGTGCCCGTTCTCGGCAGAGCCTTTTTCCAAAACGGGAAACGTCCGGCTCCTTCTCCCACCAGGAAGGGGCCAGCCCGGAAAGCTCTTGTTGATCTTCACCTCTCTTGGGAGCCTATTCACAGGCACAACAGCCCTGGGGAACTGTGCTTTCCCACAGACGCAAAGTCTCATGGTGCCCATTCTCGGCAGAGCCTTTTTTCTGAAACGGGAAACGTCCGGCTCCTTCTCCAACCAGGAAGGGGCCAGGCCTGAAAGCTGTTGCTGCTCTTCACCTTCCCTTGGCAGCCTATGCACAGGCACAACAGCATTGGGGAGCTGGGCTTTCCCAGGGACAGAAGGTCTCATGGTGCCCGTTCTCGGCAGAGCCTTTTTCCGAAACAGGAAACGTCCGGCTCCTTCTCCCGCCAGGAAGGGGCCAGCCCTGAAAGCTGTTGCTGCTCTTCACCTTCCCTTGGCAGCCTATGCACAGGCACAACAGCCCTGGCGAACTGTGCTTTCCCAGACTCGGAAGGTCTCACGGTGCCCGTTCTCGGCAGAGCCTTTTCCTGAAAAGGGAAACGTCCGGCTCCTCCTCCCACCAGGAAGGGGCCAGCTCTGAAAGCTGCTGCTGGTCTTCACCTACCCACTGCAGCCTATTCACAGGTACAACAGCCCTGGGGAGCTGTGCTTTCCCAGAGACGGAAGGTCTCATGGTGCCCGTTCTCGGCAGAGCCTTTTTCCGAAACGGGAAACGTCCGGCTCCTTCTCCCACCAGGAAGGGGCCAGCCCTGAAAGCTGTTGCTGCTCTTCACCTTCCCTGGGCAGCCTATTCACAGGCAAAACAGCCCTGGGGATCTGTGCTTTCCCACAGACGCAAGGTGTTATGGTGCCCATTCTCGGCAGAGCAGTTTTCCAAAACGGGAAACATCCGGCTCCTTCTCCCACCAGGAAGGGGCCAGCCCTGAAAGCTCTTGTTGATCTTCACCTCTCTTGGGAGCCTATTCACAGGCACAACAGCCCTGGGGAACTGTGCTTTCCCAGAGATGGAAGGTCTCATGGTGCCCGTTCTCGGCAGAGCGTTTTTCCAAAACGGGAAACGTCCATCTAATTCTCCCACCAGGAAGGGGCCAGCCCTGAAAGCTGTTGCTGCTCTTCACCTTCCCTTGGCAGCCTATTCACAGGCACAACAGCCCTGGGGAACTGTGCTTTCCCACAGACGCAAAGTCTCATGGTGCCCATTCTCGGCAGAGCCTTTTTTCTGAAACGGGAAACGTCCGGCTCCTTCTCCCACCAGGAAGGGGCCAGCTCTGAAAGCTGCTGCTGGTCGTCACCTACCCACTGCAGCCTATTCACAGGCACAACAGCCCTGGGGATCTGTGCTTTCCCAGACTCGGAAGGTCTCATGGTGCCCGTTCTCGGCAGAGCCTTTTTCCAAAACGGGAAACGTCCGGCTCCTTCTCCCACCAGGAAGGGGCCAGCCCTGAAAGCTGTTGCTGCTCTTCACCTTCCCTGGGCAGCCTATTCACAGGCAAAACAGCCCTGGGGATCTGTGCTTTCCCACAGACGCAAGGTGTTATGGTGCCCATTCTCGGCAGAGCCGTTTTCCGAAACGGGAAACATCCGGCTCCTTCTCCCACCAGGAAGGGGCCAGCCCGGAAAGCTCTTGTTGATCTTCACCTCTCTTGGGAGCCTATTCACAGGCACAACAGCCCTGGGGAACTGTGCTTTCCCACAGACGCAAAGTCTCATGGTGCCCATTCTAGGCAGATCCTTTTTTCTGAAACGGGAAACGTCCGGCTCCTCCTCCCACCAGGAAGGGGCCAGCCCTGAAAGCTGTTGCTGCTCTTCACCTTCCCTTGGCAGCCTATGCACAGGCACAACAGCATTGGTGAGCTGGGCTTTCCCAGGGACAGAAGGTCTCATGGTGCCCGTTCTCGGCAGAGCCTTTTTCCAAAACGGGAAACGTCCGGCTCCTCCTCCCGCCAGGAAGGGGCCAGCCCTGAAAGCTGTTGCTGCTCTTCACCTTCCCTTGGCAGCCTATTCAAAGGCACAACAGCACTGGGGAACTGTGCTTTCCCAGACTCGGAAGGTCTCATGGTGCCCGTTCTCGGCAGAGCCTTTTTCCGAAATGGGAAACGTCCGGCTCCTTCTCCCACCAGGAAGGGGCCAGCCCTGAAAGCTGTTGCTGCTCTTCACCTTCCCTTGGCAGCCTATGCACAGGCACAACAGCCCTGGGGATCTGTGCTTTCCCAGACTCGGAAGGTCTCATGGTGCCCGTTCTCGGCAGAGCCTTTTTCCTGAAACGGGAAACGTCCGGCTCCTTCTCCCACCAGGAGGGGGCCAGCCCTGAAAGCTGTTGCTGCTCTTCACCTTCCCTGGGCAGCCTATTCACAGGCACAACAGCCCTGGGGATCTGTGCTTTCCCAGAGACGGAAGGTCTCATGGTGCCCGTTCTCGGCAGAACCTTTTTCTGAAACGGGAAACGTCCTGCTCCTTCTGCAGCCAGGACAGGGTCAGCTCTGAAAGCTCTTGCTGCTCTTCACCTTCCCTTGGCAGCCTATTCACAGGCACAACAGCCCTGGGGAGCTGTGCTTTCCCAGACTCGGAAGGTCTCATGGTGCCCATTCTCGGCAGAGCCTTTTTCCAAAACGGGAAACGTCCGGCTCCTTCTCCCACCAGGAAGGGGCCAGCCCTGAAAGCTCTTGCTGATATTCACCTTCCCTTGGCACCCTATGCACAGGCACAACAGCACTGGGGAACTGTGCTTTCCCAGACTCGCAAGGTCTCATGGTGCCCGTTCTCGGCAGAGCCTTTTTCCGAAACGGGAAAAGTCCATCTACTTCTCCCACCAGGAAGGGGCCAGCCCTGAAAGCTGTTGCTGCTATAAACCTTCCCTGGGCAGCCTATTCACAGGCACAACAGCCCTGGGGAGCTGTGCTTTCCCACAGACGGAAGGTCTCATGGTACCCATTCTCGGCAGACTTTTTCCAAAACGGGAAACGTCCGGCTCCTTCTCCCACCAGGAAGGGGCCAGCCCTGAAAGCTGTTGCTGCTCTTCACCTTCCCTTGGCACCCTATTCACAGGCACAAGAGCACTGGGGATCTGTGCTTTCCCAGACTCGGAAGGTCTCATGGTGCCCGTTCTCGGCAGAGCCTTTTTCCAAAACGGGAAACGTCCGGCTCCTTCTCCCACCAGGAAGGGGCCAGCCCTGAAAGCTCTTGCTGATATTCACCACTCTTGGCAGCCTATTAACAGGCACAACACCCCTTGCGAACTGTGCTTTCCCACAGACGCAAAGTCTCATGGTGCCCGTTCTTGGCAGAGCCTTTTTCCCGAAACGGGAAACGTCCGGCTCCTTCTCCCACCAGGAAGGGGCCAGCCCTGAAAGCTGTTGCTGCTATAAACCTTCCCTGGGCAGCCTATTCACAGGCACAATAGCACTGGGGAGCTGGGCTTTCCCAGGGACAGAAGGTCTCATGGTGCCCGTTCTCGACAGAGCCTTTTTCCGAAACGGGAAACGTCCATCTACTTCTCCCACCAGGAAGGGGCCAGTCCTGAAAGCTGTTGCTGCTCTTCACCTTCCCTGGGCAGCCTATTCACAGGCAAAACAGCACTGGGTATCTGTGCTTTCCCAGACTCGGAAGGTCTCATGGTGCCCGTTCTCGGCAGAGCCTTTTCCCGAAACGGGAAACGTCCGGCTCCTCCTCCCACCAGGAATGGGCCAGTCCTGAAAGCTGCTGCTGGTCTTCACCTACCCACTGCAGCCTATTCACAGGCACAACAGCCCTGGGGATCTGTGCTTTCCCAGACTCGGAAGGTCTCATGGTGCCCGTTCTCGGCAGACTTTTTCCAAAACGGGAAACGTCCGGCTCCTTCTCCCACCAGGAAGGGGCCAGCCCTGAAAGCTGTTGCTGCTCTTCACCTTCCCTTGGCAGCCTATGCACAGGCACAACAGCCCTGGGGATCTGTGCTTTCCCAGACTCGGAAGGTCTCATGGTGCCCGTTCTCGGCAGAGCCTTTTTCCTGAAACGGGAAACGTCCGGCTCCTTCTCCCACCAGGAGGGGGCCAGCCCTGAAAGCTGTTGCTGCTCTTCACCTTCCCTGGGCAGCCTATTCACAGGCACAACAGCCCTGGGGATCTGTGCTTTCCCAGAGACGGAAGGTCTCATGGTGCCCGTTCTCGGCAGAACCTTTTTCTGAAACGGGAAACGTCCTGCTCCTTCTGCAGCCAGGACAGGGTCAGCTCTGAAAGCTCTTGCTGCTCTTCACCTTCCCTTGGCAGCCTATTCACAGGCACAACAGCCCTGGGGAGCTGTGCTTTCCCAGACTCGGAAGGTCTCATGGTGCCCATTCTCGGCAGAGCCTTTTTCCAAAACGGGAAACGTCCGGCTCCTTCTCCCACCAGGAAGGGGCCAGCCCTGAAAGCTCTTGCTGATATTCACCTTCCCTTGGCACCCTATGCACAGGCACAACAGCACTGGGGAACTGTGCTTTCCCAGACTCGCAAGGTCTCATGGTGCCCGTTCTCGGCAGAGCCTTTTTCCGAAACGGGAAAAGTCCATCTACTTCTCCCACCAGGAAGGGGCCAGCCCTGAAAGCTGTTGCTGCTATAAACCTTCCCTGGGCAGCCTATTCACAGGCACAACAGCCCTGGGGAGCTGTGCTTTCCCACAGACGGAAGGTCTCATGGTACCCATTCTCGGCAGACTTTTTCCAAAACGGGAAACGTCCGGCTCCTTCTCCCACCAGGAAGGGGCCAGCCCTGAAAGCTGTTGCTGCTCTTCACCTTCCCTTGGCACCCTATTCACAGGCACAAGAGCACTGGGGATCTGTGCTTTCCCAGACTCGGAAGGTCTCATGGTGCCCGTTCTCGGCAGAGCCTTTTTCCAAAACGGGAAACGTCCGGCTCCTTCTCCCACCAGGAAGGGGCCAGCCCTGAAAGCTCTTGCTGATATTCACCACTCTTGGCAGCCTATTAACAGGCACAACACCCCTTGCGAACTGTGCTTTCCCACAGACGCAAAGTCTCATGGTGCCCGTTCTTGGCAGAGCCTTTTTCCCGAAACGGGAAACGTCCGGCTCCTTCTCCCACCAGGAAGGGGCCAGCCCTGAAAGCTGTTGCTGCTATAAACCTTCCCTGGGCAGCCTATTCACAGGCACAATAGCACTGGGGAGCTGGGCTTTCCCAGGGACAGAAGGTCTCATGGTGCCCGTTCTCGACAGAGCCTTTTTCCGAAACGGGAAACGTCCATCTACTTCTCCCACCAGGAAGGGGCCAGTCCTGAAAGCTGTTGCTGCTCTTCACCTTCCCTGGGCAGCCTATTCACAGGCAAAACAGCACTGGGTATCTGTGCTTTCCCAGACTCGGAAGGTCTCATGGTGCCCGTTCTCGGCAGAGCCTTTTCCCGAAACGGGAAACGTCCGGCTCCTCCTCCCACCAGGAATGGGCCAGTCCTGAAAGCTGCTGCTGGTCTTCACCTACCCACTGCAGCCTATTCACAGGCACAACAGCCCTGGGGATCTTTGCTTTCCCAGACTCGGAAGGTCTCATGGTGCCCGTTCTCGGCAGACTTTTTCCAAAACGGGAAACGTCCGGCTCCTTCTCCCACCAGGAAGGGGCCAGCCCTGAAAGCTGTTGCTGCTCTTCACCTTCCCTTGGCACCCTATTCACAGGCACAAGAGCACTGGGGATCTGTGCTTTCCCAGACTCGGAAGGTCTCATGGTGCCCGTTCTCGGCAGAGCCTTTTTCCAAAACGGGAAACGTCCGGCTCCTTCTCCCACCAGGAAGGGGCCAGCCCTGAAAGCTCTTGCTGATATTCACCACTCTTGGCAGCCTATTAACAGGCACAACAGCCCTGGCGAACTGTGCTTTCCCACAGACGCAAAGTCTCATGGTGCCCGTTCTTGGCAGAGCCTTTTTCGCGAAACGGGAAACGTCCGGCTCCTTCTCCCACCAGGAAGGGGCCAGCCCTGAAAGCTGTTGCTGCAATAAACCTTCCCTGGGCAGCCTATTCACAGGCACAATAGCACTGGGGAGCTGGGCTTTCCCAGGGACAGAAGGTCTCATGGTACCCGTTCTCGACAGAGCCTTTTTCCGAAACGGGAAACGTCCATCTACTTCTCCCACCAGGAAGGGGCCAGTCCTGAAAGCTGTTGCTGCTCTTCACCTTCCCTTGGCACCCTATTCACAGGCACAACAGCACTGGGTATCTGTGATTTCCCAGACTCGGAAGGTCTCATGGTGCCCGTTCTCGGCAGAGCCTTTTTCCGAAATGGGAAACGTCCGGCTCCTTCTCCCACCAGGAAGGGGCCAGCCCGGAAAGCTGTTGCTGCTCTTCACCTTCCCTTGGCAGCCTATGCACAGGCACAACAGCCCTGGGGATCTGTGCTTTCCCACAGACGCAAGGTCTTATGGTGCGCGTTTTCGGCAGAGCCTTTTTCCAAAACGGGAAACGTCCGCCTCCTTCTCCCACTAGGAAGGGGCCAGCCCTGAAAGCTCTTGTTGATTTTCACCTCACTTGGCAGCCTATGCACAGGCACAACAGCCCTGGCGAACTGTGCTTTCCCACAGACGCAAAGTCTCATGGTGCTCATTCTCGGCAGAGCCTTTTTTCTGAAACGGGAAACGTCCGGCTCCTTCTCCCAGCAGGAAGGGGCCAGCCCTGAAAGCTGTTGCTGCTCTTCACCTTCCCTGGGCAGCCTATTCACAGGCACAACAGCCCTGGGGATCTGTGCTTTCCCAGAGACGGAAGGTCTCATGGTGCCCGTTCTCGGCAGAGCCTTTTTCCAAAACGGGAAACGTCCGGCTCCTTCTCCCACCAGGAAGGGGCCAGCCCTGAAAGCTGTTGCTGCTATAAACCTTCCCTGGGCAGCCTATGCACAGGCACAACAGCCCTGGGGATCTGTGCTTTCCCACAGACGCAAGGTCTCATGGTGCCCGTTCTCGGCAGAGCCTTTTTCCAAAACAGGAAACGTCCGGCTCCTTCTCCCAGCAGGAGGGGGCCAGCCCTGAAAGCTGCTGCTGCTCTTCACCCTCCCTTGGCAGCCTATGCACAGGCACAACAGCACTGGGGATCTGTGCTTTCCGACAGATGCATGGTCTCATGTTGCCCGTTCTCGGCAGAGCCTTTTTCCGAAACGGGAAACGTCCGGCTCCTTCTCCCACCAGGAAGGGGCCAGCCCTGAAAGCTGTTGCTGCTATTCATCCTCCCTTGGCAGCCTATGCACAGGCACAACAGCACTGGGGATCTGTGCTTTCCCAGACTCGGAAGGTCTCATGGTGCCCGTTCTCGGCAGAGCCTTTTTCCGAAACAGGAAACGTCCGGCTCCTTCTCCCACCAGGAAGGGGCCAGCTCTGCAAGCTGTTGCTGCTCTTCACCTTCCCTTGGCAGCCTATGCACAGGCACAACAGCCCTGGGGATCTGTGCTTTCCCACAGACGAAAGGTCTTATGGTGCCCATTCTCAGCAGAGCCTTTTTCCAAAACGGGAAACGTCCGGCTCCTTCTCCCACCAGGAAGGGGCCAGCCCTGAAAGCTCTTGTTGATTTTCACCTCTCTTGGAAGCCTATGCACAGGCACAACAGCCCTGGGGATCTGTGCTTTCCCACAGACGCAAAGTCTCATGGTGCCCATTCTCGGCAGAGCTTTTTTTCTGAAACGGGAAACGTCCGGCTCCTCCTCCCGCCACGAAGGGGCCAGCTCTGAAAGCTTCTGCTGGTCTTCACCTACCCACTGCAGCCTATTCACAGGCACAACAGCACTGGGGATCTGTGCTTTCCCAGAGTCGGAAGGTCTCATGGTGCCCGTTCTCGGCAGAGCCTTTTTCCAAAACGGGAAACGTCCGGCTCCTCCTCCCGCCACGAAGGGGCCAGCTCTGAAAGCTGCTGCTGGTCTTCACCTACCCACTGCAGCCTATTCACAGGCACAACAGCACTGGGGAGCTGTGCTTTCCCACAGACGCAAGGTCTCATGGTGCCCGTTCTCGGCAGAGCCTTTTTCCAAAACGGGAAACGTCCGGCTCCTTCTCCCACCAGGAAGGGGCCAGCCCTGAAAGCTGTTGCGGCTCTTCACCCTCCCTTGGCAGCCTATGTACAGGAACAACAGCACTGGGGATCTGTGCTTTCCCACAGACGCAAGGTCTCATGGTGCCCGTTCTCGGCAGAACCTTTTTCTGAAATGGGAAACGTCCGGCTCCTTCTCCAGCCAGGACAGGGTCAGCTCTGAAAGCTCTTGCTGCTCTTCACCTTCCCTTGGCAGCCTATTCACAGGCACAACAGCCCTGGGGAGCTGTGCTTTCCCAGACTCGGAAGGTCTCATGGTGCCCGTTCTCGGCAGAGCCTTTTTCCAAAACGGGAAACGTCCGGCTCCTTCTCCCACCAGGAAGGGGCCAGCCCTGAAAGCTGTTGCGGCTCTTCACCTTCCCTTGGCACCCTATGCACAGGCACAACAGCACTGGGGAACTGTGCTTTCCCAGAGACGGAAGGTCTCATGGTGCCCGTTCTCGGCAGAGCCTTTTCCCGAAATGGGAAACGTCCGGCTCCTTCTCCCACCAGGAAGGGGCCAGGCCTGAAAGCTGTTGCTGCTCTTCACCTTCCCTGGGCAGCCTATTCACAGGCACAACAGCACTGGGGAGCTGTGCTTTCCCAGAGACGGAAGGTCTCATGGTGCCCGTTCTCGGCAGAGCCTTTTCCCGAAACGGGAAACGTCCGGCTCCTCCTCCCACCAGGAATGGGCCAGTCCTGAAAGCTGCTGCTGGTCTTCACCTACCCACTGCAGCCTATTCACAGGCACAACAGCCCTGGGGATCTGTGCTTTCCCAGACTCGGAAGGTCTCATGGTGCCCGTTCTCGGCAGACTTTTTCCAAAACGGGAAACGTCCGGCTCCTTCTCCCACCAGGAAGGGGCCAGCCCTGAAAGCTGTTGCTGCTCTTCACCTTCCCTTGGCACCCTATTCACAGGCACAACAGCACTGGGGATCTGTGCTTTCCCAGACTCGGAAGGTCTCATGGTGCCCGTTCTCGGCAGAGCCTTTTTCCAAAACGGGAAACGTCCGGCTCCTTCTCCCACCAGGAAGGGGCCAGCCCTGAAAGCTCTTGCTGATATTCACCACTCTTGGCAGCCTATTCACAGGCACAACAGCCCTGGCGAACTGTGCTTTCCCACAGACGCAAAGTCTCATGGTGCCCGTTCTTGGCAGAGCCTTTTTCCCGAAACGGGAAACGTCCGGCTCCTTCTCCCACCAGGAAGGGGCCAGCCCTGAAAGCTGCTGCTGCTATAAACCTTCCCTGGGCAGCCTATTCACAGGCACAATAGCACTGGGGAGCTGGGCTTTCCCAGGGACAGAAGGTCTCATGGTGCCCGTTCTCGACAGAGCCTTTTTCCGAAACGGGAAACGTCCATCTACTTCTCCCACCAGGAAGGGGCCAGTCCTGAAAGCTGTTGCTGCTCTTCACCTTCCCTGGGCAGCCTATTCACAGGCACAACAGCCCTGGGGAACTGTGCTTTCCCACAGACGCAAAGTCTCATGGTGCCCATTCTCGGCAGAGCCTTTTTTCTGAAACGGGAAACGTCCGGCTCCTTCTCCCAGCAGGAAGGGGCCAGCCCTGAAAGCTGTTGCTGCTCTTCACCTTCCCTGGGCAGCCTATGCACAGGCACAACAGCCCTGGGGATCTGTGCTTTCCCACAGACGCAAGGTCTCATGGTGCCCGTTCTCGGCAGAGCCTTTTTCCAAAACAGGAAACGTCCGGCTCCTTCTCCCACCAGGAAGGGGCCAGGCCTGAAAGCTGTTGCTGCTATAAACCTTCCCTGGGCAGCCTATTCACAGGCACAACAGCCCTGGGGAGCTGTGCTTTCCCAGAGACGGAAGGTCTCATGGTACCCGTTCTCGGCAGAGCCTTTTCCCGAAACGGGAAACGTCCGGCTCCTCCTCCCACCAGGAATGGGCCAGTCCTGAAAGCTGCTGCTGGTCTTCACCTACCCACTGCAGCCTATTCACAGGCACAACAGCCCTGGGGATCTGTGCTTTCCCAGACTCGGAAGGTCTCATGGTGCCCGTTCTCGGCAGACTTTTTCCAAAACGGGAAACGTCCGGCTCCTTCTCCCACCAGGAAGGGGCCAGTCCTGAAAGCTGTTGCTGCTCTTCACCTTCCCTTGGCAGCCTATTCACAGGCACAACAGCACTGGGGATCTGTGCTTTCCCAGACTCGGAAGGTCTCATGGTGCCCGTTCTCGGCAGAGCCTTTTTCCAAAACGGGAAACGTCCGGCTCCTTCTCCCACCAGGAAGGGGCCAGCCCTGAAAGCTCTTGCTGATATTCACCACTCTTGGCAGCCTATTCACAGGCACAACAGCCCTGGCGAACTGTGCTTTCCCAGAGACGGAAGGTCTCATGGTGCCCGTTCTCGGCAGAGCCTTTTCCCGAAACGGGAAACGTCCGGCTCCTTCTCCCACCAGGAAGGGGCCAGGCCTGAAAGCTGTTGCTGCTATAAACCTTCCCTGGGCAGCCTATTCACAGGCACAACAGCACTGGGGAGCTGTGCTTTCCCACAGACGCAAGGTCTCATGGTGCCCGTTCTCGGCAGAGCCTTTTCCCGAAACGGGAAACGTCCGGCTCCTCCTCCCACCAGGAATGGGCCAGTCCTGAAAGCTGCTGCTGGTCTTCACCTACCCACTGCAGCCTATTCACAGGCACAACAGCCCTGGGGATCTGTGCTTTCCCAGACTCGGAAGGTCTCATGGTGCCCGTTCTCGGCAGAGCCTTTTTCCAAAACGGGAAACGTCCGGCTCCTTCTCCCACCAGGAAGGGGCCAGCCCTGAAAGCTGTTGCTGCTCTTCACCTTCCCTTGGCACCCTATTCACAGGCACAACAGCACTGGGGATCTGTGCTTTCCCAGACTCGGAAGGTCTCATGGTGCCCGTTCTCGGCAGAGCCTTTTTCCAAAACGGGAAACGTCCGGCTCCTTCTCCCACCAGGAAGGGGCCAGCCCTGAAAGCTCTTGCTGATATTCACCACTCTTGGCAGCCTATTCACAGGCACAACAGCCCTGGCGAACTGTGCTTTCCCACAGACGCAAAGTCTCATGGTGCCCGTTCTTGGCAGAGCCTTTTTCCCGAAACGGGAAACGTCCGGCTCCTTCTCCCACCAGGAAGGGGCCAGCCCTGAAAGCTGCTGCTGCTATAAACCTTCCCTGGGCAGCCTATTCACAGGCACAATAGCACTGGGGAGCTGGGCTTTCCCAGGGACAGAAGGTCTCATGGTGCCCGTTCTCGACAGAGCCTTTTTCCGAAACGGGAAACGTCCATCTACTTCTCCCACCAGGAAGGGGCCAGTCCTGAAAGCTGTTGCTGCTCTTCACCTTCCCTGGGCAGCCTATTCACAGGCAAAACAGCACTGGGTATCTGTGCTTTCCCAGACTCGGAAGGTCTCATGGTGCCCGTTCTCGGCAGAGCCTTTTTCCGAAATGGGAAACGTCCGGCTCCTTCTCCCACCAGGAAGGGGCCAGCCCGGAAAGCTTTTGCTGCTCTTCACCTTCCCTTGGCAGCCTATGCACAGGCACAACAGCCCTGGGGAACTGTGCTTTCCCACAGACGCAAAGTCTCATGGTGCCCATTCTCGGCAGAGCCTTTTTTCTGAAACGGGAAACGTCCGGCTCCTTCTCCCAGCAGGAAGGGGCCAGCCCTGAAAGCTGTTGCTGCTCTTCACCTTCCCTGGGCAGCCTATGCACAGGCACAACAGCCCTGGGGATCTGTGCTTTCCCACAGACGCAAGGTCTCATGGTGCCCGTTCTCGGCAGAGCCTTTTTCCAAAACAGGAAACGTCCGGCTCCTTCTCCCACCAGGAAGGGGCCAGGCCTGAAAGCTGTTGCTGCTCTTCACCTTCCCTGGGCAGCCTATTCACAGGCACAACAGCCCTGGGGAGCTGTGCTTTCCCAGAGACGGAAGGTCTCATGGTACCCGTTCTCGGCAGAGCCTTTTCCCGAAACGGGAAACGTCCGGCTCCTCCTCCCACCAGGAATGGGCCAGTCCTGAAAGCTGCTGCTGGTCTTCACCTACCCACTGCAGCCTATTCACAGGCACAACAGCACTGGGGATCTGTGCTTTCCCAGACTCGGAAGGTCTCATGGTGCCCGTTCTCGGCAGAGCCTTTTTCCAAAACGGGAAACGTCCGGCTCCTTCTCCCACCAGGAAGGGGCCAGCCCTGAAAGCTCTTGCTGATATTCACCACTCTTGGCAGCCTATTCACAGGCACAACAGCCCTGGCGAACTGTGCTTTCCCACAGACGCAAAGTCTCATGGTGCCCGTTCTTGGCAGAGCCTTTTTCCCGAAACGGGAAACGTCCGGCTCCTTCTCCCACCAGGAAGGGGCCAGCCCTGAAAGCTGCTGCTGCTATAAACCTTCCCTGGGCAGCCTATTCACAGGCACAATAGTACTGGGGAGCTGGGCTTTCCCAGGGACAGAAGGTCTCATGGTGCCCGTTCTCGACAGAGCCTTTTTCCGAAACGGGAAACGTCCATCTACTTCTCCCACCAGGAAGGGGCCAGTCCTGAAAGCTGTTGCTGCTCTTCACCTTCCCTTGGCAGCCTATTCACAGGCAAAACAGCACTGGGTATCTGTGCTTTCCCAGACTCGGAAGGTCTCATGGTGCCCGTTCTCGGCAGAGCCTTTTTTCGAAACGGGAAACGTCCGGCTCCTTCTCCCAGCAGGAAGGGGCCAGCCCGGAAAGCTGTTGCTGCTCTTCACCTTCCCTTGGCAGCCTATGCACAGGCACAACAGCCCTGGGGAACTGTGCTTTCCCACAGACGCAAAGTCTCATGGTGCCCATTCTCGGCAGAGCCTTTTTTCTGAAACGGGAAACGTCCGGCTCCTTCTCCCAGCAGGAAGGGGCCAGCCCTGAAAGCTGTTGCTGCTCTTCACCTTCCCTGGGCAGCCTATGCACAGGCACAACAGCCCTGGGGATCTGTGCTTTCCCACAGACGCAAGGTCTCATGGTGCCCGTTCTCGGCAGAGCCTTTTTCCAAAACAGGAAACGTCCGGCTCCTTCTCCCACCAGGAAGGGGCCAGGCCTGAAAGCTGTTGCTGCTATAAACCTTCCCTGGGCAGCCTATTCACAGGCACAACAGCCCTGGGGAGCTGTGCTTTCCCATAGACGGAAGGTCTCATGGTACCCGTTCTCGGCAGAGCCTTTTCCCGAAACGGGAAACGTCCGGCTCCTCCTCCCACCAGGAATGGGCCAGTCCTGAAAGCTGCTGCTGGTCTTCACCTACCCACTGCAGCCTATTCACAGGCACAACAGCCCTGGGGATCTGTGCTTTCCCAGACTCGGAAGGTCTCATGGTGCCCGTTCTCGGCAGACTTTTTCCAAAACGGGAAACGTCCGGCTCCTTCTCCCACCAGGAAGGGGCCAGCCCTGAAAGCTGTTGCTGCTCTTCACCTTCCCTTGGCACCCTATTCACAGGCACAACAGCACTGGGGATCTGTGCTTTCCCAGACTCGGAAGGTCTCATGGTGCCCGTTCTCGGCAGAGCCTTTTTCCAAAACGGGAAACGTCCGGCTCCTTCTCCCACCAGGAAGGGGCCAGCCCTGAAAGCTCTTGCTGATATTCACCACTCTTGGCAGCCTATTCACAGGCACAACAGCCCTGGCGAACTGTGCTTTCCCACAGACGCAAAGTCTCATGGTGCCCGTTCTTGGCAGAGCCTTTTTCCCGAAACGGGAAACGTCCGGCTCCTTCTCCCACCAGGAAGGGGCCAGCCCTGAAAGCTGCTGCTGCTATAAACCTTCCCTGGGCAGCCTATTCACAGGCACAATAGCACTGGGGAGCTGGGCTTTCCCAGGGACAGAAGGTCTCATGGTGCCCGTTCTCGACAGAGCCTTTTTCCGAAACGGGAAACGTCCATCTACTTCTCCCACCAGGAAGGGGCCAGCCCTGAAAGCTGTTGCTGCTCTTCACCTTCCCTTGGCACCCTATTCACAGGCACAACAGCACTGGGTATCTGTGCTTTCCCAGACTCGGAAGGTCTCATGGTGCCCGTTCTCGGCAGAGCCTTTTTCCAAAACGGGAAACGTCCGGCTCCTTCTCCCACCAGGAAGGGGCCAGCCCTGAAAGCTCTTGCTGATATTCACCACTCTTGGCAGCCTATTCACAGGCACAACAGCCCTGGCGAACTGTGCTTTCCCACAGACGCAAAGTCTCATGGTGCCCGTTCTTGGCAGAGCCTTTTTCCCGAAACGGGAAACGTCCGGCTCCTTCTCCCACCAGGAAGGGGCCAGCCCTGAAAGCTGCTGCTGCTATAAACCTTCCCTGGGCAGCCTATTCACAGGCACAATAGCACTGGGGAGCTGGGCTTTCCCAGGGACAGAAGGTCTCATGGTGCCCGTTCTCGACAGAGCCTTTTTCCGAAACGGGAAACGTCCATCTACTTCTCCCACCAGGAAGGGGCCAGTCCTGAAAGCTGTTGCTGCTCTTCACCTTCCCTTGGCAGCCTATTCACAGGCAAAACAGCACTGGGGATCTGTGCTTTCCCAGACTCGGAAGGTCTCATGGTGCCCGTTCTCGGCAGAGCCTTTTTCCGAAATGGGAAACGTCCGGCTCCTTCTCCCAGCAGGAAGGGGCCAGCCCGGAAAGCTGTTGCTGCTCTTCACCTTCCCTGGGCAGCCTATTCACAGGCAAAACAGCACTGGGTATCTGTGCTTTCCCAGACTCGGAAGGTCTCATGGTGCCCGTTCTCGGCAGAGCCTTTTTCCGAAATGGGAAACGTCCGGCTCCTTCTCCCACCAGGAAGGGGCCAGCCCGGAAAGCTTTTGCTGCTCTTCACCTTCCCTTGGCAGCCTATGCACAGGCACAACAGCCCTGGGGAACTGTGCTTTCCCACAGACGCAAAGTCTCATTCTGCCCATTCTCGGCAGAGCCTTTTTTCTGAAACGGGAAACGTCCGGCTCCTTCTCCCAGCAGGAAGGGGCCAGCCCTGAAAGCTGTTGCTGCTCTTCACCTTCCCTGGGCAGCCTATGCACAGGCACAACAGCCCTGGGGATCTGTGCTTTCCCACAGACGCAAGGTCTCATGGTGCCCGTTCTCGGCAGAGCCTTTTTCCAAAACAGGAAACGTCCGGCTCCTTCTCCCACCAGGAAGGGGCCAGGCCTGAAAGCTGTTGCTGCTCTTCACCTTCCCTGGGCAGCCTATTCACAGGCACAACAGCCCTGGGGAGCTGTGCTTTCCCATAGACGGAAGGTCTCATGGTACCCGTTCTCGGCAGAGCCTTTTCCCGAAACGGGAAACGTCCGGCTCCTCCTCCCACCAGGAATGGGCCAGTCCTGAAAGCTGCTGCTGGTCTTCACCTACCCACTGCAGCCTATTCACAGGCACAACAGCCCTGGGGATCTGTGCTTTCCCAGACTCGGAAGGTCTCATGGTGCCCGTTCTCGGCAGACTTTTTCCAAAACGGGAAACGTCCGGCTCCTTCTCCCACCAGGAAGGGGCCAGCCCTGAAAGCTGTTGCTGCTCTTCACCTTCCCTTGGCACCCTATTCACAGGCACAACAGCCCTGGGGATCTGTGCTTTCCCAGACTCGGAAGGTCTCATGGTGCCCGTTCTCGGCAGAGCCTTTTTCCGAAATGGGAAACGTCCGGCTCCTTCTCCCACCAGGAAGGGGCCAGCCCGGAAAGCTGTTGCTGCTCTTCACCTTCCCTTGGCAGCCTATGCACAGGCACAACAGCCCTGGGGAACTGTGCTTTCCCACAGACGCAAAGTCTCATGGTGCCCATTCTCGGCAGAGCCTTTTTTCTGAAACGGGAATCGTCCGGGTCCTTCTCCCACCAGGAAGGGGCCAGCCCTGAAAGCTGTTGCTGCTCTTCACCTTCCCTGGGCAGCCTATTCACAGGCACAAGAGCCCTGGGGATCTGTGCTTTCCCAGAGACGGAAGGTCTCATGGTGCCCGTTCTCGGCAGAGCCTTTTCCTGAAACGGGAAACGTCCGGCTCCTCCTCCCACCAGGAAGGGGCCAGCTCTGAAAGCTGTTGCTGCTCTTCACCCTCCCTTGGCAGCCTATTCACAGGCACAACAGCCCTGGGGATCTGTGCTTTCCCAGACTCGGAAGGTCTCATGGTACCCGTTCTCGGCAGAGCCTTTTTCCAAAACGGGAAACGTCCGGCTCCTTCTCCCACCAGGAAGGGGCCAGTCCTGAAAGCTGTTGCTGCTCTTCACCTTCCCTTGGCAGCCTATTCACAGGCACAACAGCCTTGGGGATCTGTGCTTTCCCACAGACGCAAGGTCTTATGGTGCCCGTTCTCGGCAGAGCCTTTTTCCAAAACGGGAAACGTCCGGCTCCTTCTCCCACCAGGAAGGGGCCAGCCCTGAAAGCTCTTGTTTATCTTCACCTCTCTTGGCAGCCTATTCACAGGCACAACAGCCCTGGGGAACTGTGCTTTCCCAGAGACGGAAGGTCTCATGGTGCCCGTTCTCGGCAGAGCCTTTTTCTGAAACGGGAAACGTCCGGCTCCTTCTCCAGCCAGGACAGGGCCAGCTCTGAAAGCTGTTGCTGCTCTTCACCTTCCCTTAGCAGCCTATTCACAGGCACAAGAGCCCTGGGGATCTGTGCTTTCCCAGAGACGGAAGGTCTCATGGTGCCCGTTCTCGGCAGAGCCTTTTCCCGAAACGGGAAACGTCCGGCTCCTTCTCCCACCAGGAAGGGGCCAGCTCTGAAAGCTGCTGCTGGTCTTCACCTACCCACTGCAGCCTATTCACAGGCACATCAGCCCTGGGGAGCTGTGCTTTCCCAGACTCGGAAGGTCTCATGGTGCCCGTTCTCGGCAGAGCCTTTTTCCGAAACGGGAAACGTCCGGCTCCTTCTCCCACCAGGAAGGGGCCAGCCCTGAAAGCTGTTGCTGCTCTTCACCTTCCCTTGGCAGCCTATGCACAGGCACAACAGCCCTGGGGATCTGTGCTTTCCCACAGACGCAAGGTCTTATGGTGCCCGTTCTCGGCAGAGCCTTTTTCCAAAACGGGAAACGTCCGGCTCCTTCTCCCACCAGGAAGGGGCCAGCCCTGAAAGCTCTTGTTTATCTTCACGTCTCTTGGCAGCCTATTCACAGGCACAACAGCCCTGGGGAACTGTGCTTTCCCAGACTCGGAAGGTCTCATGGTGCCCGTTCTCGGCAGAGCCTTTTCCCGAAACGGGAAACGTCCGGCTCCTACTCCCACCAGGAAGGGGCCAGCTCTGAAAGCTGTTGCTGCTCTTCACCCTCCCTTGGCAGCCTATTCACAGGCACAACAGCCCTGGGGATCTGTGCTTTCCCAGACTCGGAAGGTCTCATGGTGCCCGTTCTCGGCAGAGCCTTTTTCTGAAACGGGAAACGTCCGGCTCCTTCTCCCGCCAGGACAGGGCCAGCTCTGAAAGCTGTTGCTGCTCTTCACCTTCCCTTAGCAGCCTATTCACAGGCACAACAGCCCTGGGGAGCTGTGCTTTCCCAGACTCGGAAGGTCTCATGGTGCCCGTTCTCGGCAGAGCCTTTTCCCGAAACGGGAAACGTCCGGCTCCTCCTCCCACCAGGAAGGGGCCAGCCCTGAAAGCTCTTGTTTATCTTCACCTCTCTTGGCAGCCTATTCACAGGCACAACAGCCCTGGGGAAATGTGCTTTCCCAGAGACGGAAGGTCTCATGGTGCCCGTTCTCGGCAGAGCCTTTTTCCAAAACGGGAAACGTCCGGCTCCTCCTCCCACCAGGAAGGGGCCAGCTCTGAAAGCTGTTGCTGCTCTTCACCCTCCCTTGGCAGCCTATTCACAGGCACAACAGCCCTGGGGATCTGAGCTTTCCCAGACTCGGAAGGTCTCATGGTGCCCGTTCTCGGCAGAGCCTTTTTCCAAAACGGGAAACGTCCGGCTCCTTCTCCCACCAGGAAGGGGCCAGCTCTGAAAGCTGCTGCTGGTCTTCACCTACCCACTGCAGCCTATTCACAGGCACAACAGCCGTGGGGATCTGTGCTTTCTCAGACTCGGAAGGTCTCATGGTGCCCGTTCTCGGCAGAGCCTTTTTCCAAAACGGGAAACGTCCGGCTCCTTCTCCCACCAGGAAGGGGCCAGCCCTGAAAGCTCTTGTTTATCTTCACCTCTCTTGGCAGCCTATTCACAGGCACAACAGCCCTGGGGAACTGTGCTTTCCCAGAGACGGAAGGTCTCATGGTGCCTGTTCTCGGCAGAGCCTTTTCCCGAAACGGGAAACGTCCGGCTCCTCCTCCCACCAGGAATGGGCCAGCTCTGAAAGCTGTTGCTGCTCTTCACCCTCCCTTGGCAGCCTATTCACAGGCACAACAGCCCTGGGGATCTGTGCTTTCCCAGACTCGGAAGGTCTCATGGTGCCCGTTCTCGGCAGAGCCTTTTTCTGAAACGGGAAACGTCCGGCTCCTTCTCCAGCCAGGACAGGGCCAGCTCTGAAAGCTGTTGCTGCTATAAACCTTCCCTGGGCAGCCTATTCACAGGCACAACAGCCCTGGGGAGCTGTGCTTTCCCAGAGACGGAAGGTCTCATGGTGCCCGTTCTCGGCAGAGCCTTTTCCCGAAACGGGAAACGTCCGGCTCCTCCTCCCGCCAGGAAGGGGCCAGCTCTGAAAGCTGCTGCTGGTCTTCACCTACCCACTGCAGCCTATTCACAGGCACAACAGCCCTGGGGATCTGTGCTTTCCCAGACTCGGAAGGTCTCATGGTGCCCGTTCTCGGCAGAGCCTTTTTCCGAAACGGGAAACGTCTGGCTCCTTCTCCCACCAGGAAGGGGCCAGCCCTGAAAGCTCTTGCTGATATTCACCACTCTTGGCAGCCTATTCACAGGCACAACAGCCCTGGCGAACTGTGCTTTCCCACAGACGCAATGTCTCATGGTGCCCGTTCTCGGCAGAGCCTTTTTCTGAAACGGGAAACGTCCGGGTCCTTCTCCCACCAGGAAGGGGCCAGCCCTGAAAGCTGTTGCTGCTATAAACCTTCCCTGGGCAGCCTATTCACAGGCACAACAGCCCTGGGGATCTGTGCTTTCCCAGACTCGGAAGGTCTCATGGTGCCCGTTCTCGACAGAGCCTTTTTCCGAAACGGGAAACGTCCATCTACTTCTCCCACCAGGAAGGGGCCAGTCCTGAAAGCTGTTGCTGCTCTTCACCTTCCCTGGGCAGCCTATTCACAGGCAAAACAGCACTGGGTATCTGTGCTTTCCCAGACTCGGAAGGTCTCATGGTGCCCGTTCTCGGCAGAGCCTTTTTCCGAAACGGGAAACGTCCGGCTCCTTCTCCCACCAGGAAGGGGCCAGCCCTGAAAGCTCTTGCTGATCTTCACCTCTCTTGGCAGCCTATTCACAGGCACAAGAGCACTGGGGAGCTGGGCTTTCCCAGAGACGCAAGGTCTCATGGTGCCCGTTCTCGGTAGAGCCTTTTTCCGAAACAGGAAATGTCCGGCTCCTTCTCCCACCAGGAAGGGCCAGCCCTGAAAGCTGTTGCTGCTCTTCACCCTCCCTTGGCAGCCTATGCACAGGCACAACAGCACTGGGGATCTGTGCTTTCCGACAGATGCAAGGTCTCATGGTGCCCGTTCTCGGCAGAGCCTTTTTCCGAAACGGGAAACGTTCGGCTCCTTCTCCCACCAGGAAGGGGCCAGCCCTGAAAGCTGTTGCTGCTATTCATCCTCCCTTGGCAGCCTATGCACAGGCACAACAGCACTGGGGATCTGTGCTTTCCCAGACTCGGAAGGTCTCATGGTGCCCGTTCTCGGCAGAGCCTTTTTCCGAAATGGGAAACGTCCGGCTCCTTCTCCCACCAGGAAGGGGCCAGTCCTGAAAGCTGTTGCTGCTCTTCACCTTCCCTTGGTAGCCTGTGCACAGGCACAACAGCCCTGGCGAACTGTGCTTTCCCACAGACGAAAGGTCTTATGGTGCCCATTCTCGGAAGAGCCTTTTTCCAAAACGGGAAACGTCCGGCTCCTTCTCCCACCAGGAAGGGGCCAGCCCTGAAAGCTCTTGTTGATTTTCACCACTCTTGGCAGCCTATGCACAGGCACAACAGCCCTGGGGAACTGTGCTTTCCCACAGACGCAAAGTCTCAGGGTGCCCATTCTCGGCAGAGCCTTTTTTCTGAAACGGGAAACGTCCGGCTCCTTCTCCCACCAGGAAGGGGCCAGCCCTGAAAGCTGTTGCTGCTCTTCACCTTCCCTGGGCAGCCTATTCACAGGCACAAGAGCCCTGGGGATCTGTGCTTTCCCACAGACGCAAGGTCTTATGGTGCCCGTTCTCGGCAGAGCCTTTTTCCAAAACGGGAAACGTCCGGCTCCTTCTCCCACCAGGAAGGGGCCAGCCCTGAAAGCTCTTGTTTATCTTCACCTCTCTTGGCAGCCTATTCACAGGCACAACAGCCCTGGGGAACTGTGCTTTCCCAGAGACGGAAGGTCTCATGGTGCCCGTTCTCGGCAGAGCCTTTTCCTGAAACGGGAAACGTCTGGCTCCTTCTCCCACCAGGAAGGGGCCAGCCCTGAAAGCTCTTGCTGATATTCACCACTCTTGGCAGCCTATTCACAGGCACAACAGCCCTGGCGAACTGTGCTTTCCCACAGACGCAATGTCTCATGGTGCCCGTTCTTGGCAGAGCCTTTTTCTGAAATGGGAAACGTCCGGCTCCTTCTCCCACCAGTAATGGGCCAGTCCTGAAAGCTGTTGCTGCTCTTCACCTTCCCTGGGCAGCCTATTCACAGGCACAATAGCCCTGGGGATCTGTGCTTTCCCAGACTCGGAAGGTCTCATGGTGCCCGTTCTCGACAGAGCCTTTTTCCGAAACGGGAAACGTCCATCTACTTCTCCCACCAGGAAGGGGTCAGTCCTGAAAGCTGTTGCTGCTCTTCACCTTCCCTGGGCAGCCTATTCACAGGCAAAACAGCACTGGGTATCTGTGCTTTCCCAGACTCGGAAGGTCTCATGGTGCCCGTTCTCGGCAGAGCCTTTTTCCGAAACGGGAAACATCCGGCTCCTTCTCCCACCAGGAAGGGGCCAGCCCTGAAAGCTCTTGCTGATCTTCACCTCTCTTGGCAGCCTATTCACAGGCACAAGAGCACTGGGGAGCTGGGCTTTCCCAGAGACGCAAGGTCTCATGGTGCCCGTTCTCGGTAGAGCCTTTTTCCGAAACAGGAAATGTCCGGCTCCTTCTCCCACCAGGAAGGGCCAGCCCTGAAAGCTGTTGCTGCTCTTCACCCTCCCTTGGCAGCCTATGCACAGGCACAACAGCACTGGGGATCTGTGCTTTCCGACAGATGCAAGGTCTCATGGTGCCCGTTCTCGGCAGAGCCTTTTTCCGAAACGGGAAACGTCCGGCTCCTTCTCCCACCAGGAAGGGGCCAGCCCTGAAAGCTGTTGCTGCTATTCATCCTCCCTTGGCAGCCTATGCACAGGCACAACAGCACTGGGGATCTGTGCTTTCCCAGACTCGGAAGGTCTCATGGTGCCCGTTCTCGGCAGAGCCTTTTTCCGAAATGGGAAACGTCCGGCTCCTTCTCCCACCAGGAAGGGGCCAGCCCTGAAAGCTCTTGTTGATTTTCACCTCTCTTGGCAGCCTATGCACAGGCACAACAGCCCTGGGGAACTGTGCTTTCCCACAGACGCAAGGTCTCATGTTGCCCGTTCTCGGCAGAGCCTTTTTTCTGAAATGGGAAATGTCCGGCTCCTTCTCCCACCAGGAAGGGGCCAGCCCTGAAAGCTGTTGCTGCTCTTCACCTACCCACTGCAGCCTATTCACAGGCACAAGAGCCCTGGGGATCTGTGCTTTCCCAGAGACGGAAGGTCTCATGGTGCCCGTTCTCGGCAGAGCCTTTTCCCGAAACGGGAAACATTCGGCTCCTTCTCCCGCAAGGAAGGAGCCAGCTCTGAAAGCTGCTGCTGGTCTTCACCTACCCACTGCAGCCTATTCACAGGCACAACAGCACTGGGGAGCTGTGCTTTCCCAGACTCGGAAGGTCTCATGGTGCCCGTTCTCGGCAGAGCCTTTTTCCAAAACGGGAAACGTCCGGCTCCTTCTCCCACCAGGAAGGGGCCAGCCCTGAAAGCTCTTGCTGCTCTTCACCTTCCCTTGGCAGCCTATTCACAGGCACAACAGCCCTGGGGATCTGTGCTTTCCCAGACTCGGAAGGTCTCATGGTGCCCGTTCTCGGCAGAGCCTTTTTCCAAAACGGGAAACGTCCGGCTCCTCCTCCCAACAGGAAGGGGCCAGCCCTGAAAGCTGTTGCTGCTCTTCACCTTCCCTTGGCAGCCTATGCACAGGCACAACAGCCCTGGGGATCTGTGCTTTCCCACAGACGCAAGGTCTTATGGTGCCCATTCTCGGCAGAGCTGTTTTCCAAAACGGGAAACGTCCGGCTCCTTCTCCCACCAGGAAGGGGCCAGCCCTGAAAGCTCTTGTTTATCTTCACCTCTCTTGGCAGCCTATTCACAGGCACATCAGCCCTGGGGAGCTGTGCTTTCCCAGACTCGGAAGGTCTCATGGTGCCCGTTCTCGGCAGAGCCTTTTTCCGAAACGGGAAACGTCCGGCTCCTTCTCCCACCAGGAAGGGGCCAGCCCTGAAAGCTGTTGCTGCTCTTCACCTTCCCTTGGCAGCCTATGCACAGGCACAACAGCCCTGGGGATCTGTGCTTTCCCACAGACGCAAGGTCTTATGGTGCCCGTTCTCGGCAGAGCCTTTTTCCAAAACGGGAAACGTCTGGCTCCTTCTCCCACCAGGAAGGGGCCAGCCCTGAAAGCTCTTGTTTATCTTCACCTCTCTTGGCAGCCTATTCACAGGCACAACAGCCCTGGGGAACTGTGCTTTCCCAGACTCGGAAGGTCTCATGGTGCCCGTTCTCGGCAGAGCCTTTTCCCGAAACGGGAAACGTCCGGCTCCTTCTCCCACCAGGAAGGGGCCAGCTCTGAAAGCTGTTGCTGCTCTTCACCCTCCCTTGGCAGCCTATTCACAGGCACAACAGCCCTGGGGATCTGTGCTTTCCCAGACTCGGAAGGTCTCATGGTGCCCGTTCTCGGCAGAGCCTTTTTCTGAAACGGGAAACGTCCGGCTCCTTCTCCCGCCAGGACAGGGCCAGCTCTGAAAGCTGTTGCTGCTCTTCATCTTCCCTGGGCAGCCTATTCACAGGCACAACAGCCCTGGGGAGCTGTGCTTTCCAAGAGACGGAAGGTCTCATGGTGCCCGTTCTCGGCAGCGCCTTTTCCCGAAACGGGAAACGTCCGGCTCCTTCTCCCACCAGGAAGGGGCCAGCTCTGAAAGCTGCTGCTGGTCTTCACCTACCCACTGCAGCCTATTCACAGGCACAACAGCCCTGGGGATCTGTGCTTTCCCAGACTCGGAAGGTCTCATGGTGCCCGTTCTCGGCAGAGCCTTTTTCCAAAACGGGAAACGTCCGGCTCCTCCTCCCAACAGGAAGGGGCCAGCTCTGAAAGCTGTTGCTGCTCTTCACCCTCCCTTGGCAGCCTATTCACAGGCACTACAGCCCTGGGGATCTGAGCTTTCCCAGACTCGGAAGGTCTCATGGTGCCCGTTCTCGGCAGAGCCTTTTTCCAAAACGGGAAACGTCCGGCTCCTTCTCCAACCAGGAAGGGGCCAGCTCTGAAAGCTGCTGCTGGTCTTCACCTACCCACTGCAGCCTATTCACAGGCACAACAGCCCTGGGGATCTGTGCTTTCTCAGACTCGGAAGGTCTCATGGTGCCCGTTCTCGGCAGAGCCTTTTTCCAAAACGGGAAACGTCCGGCTCCTTCTCCCACCAGGAAGGGGCCAGCCCTGAAAGCTCTTGTTTATCTTCACCTCTCTTGGCAGCCTATTCACAGGCACAACAGCCCTGGGGAACTGTGCTTTCCCAGAGACGGAAGGTCTCATGGTGCCTGTTCTCGGCAGAGCCTTTTCCCGAAACGGGAAACGTCCGGCTCCTCCTCCCACCAGGAATGGGCCAGCTCTGAAAGCTGTTGCTGCTCTTCACCCTCCCTTGGCAGCCTATTCACAGGCACAACAGCCCTGGGGATCTGTGCTTTCCCAGACTCGGAAGGTCTCATGGTGCCCGTTCTCGGCAGAGCCTTTTCCCGAAACGGGAAACGTCCGGCTCCTCCTCCCGCCAGGAAGGGGCCAGCTCTGAAAGCTGCTGCTGGTCTTCACCTACCCACTGCAGCCTATTCACAGGCACAACAGCCCTGGGGATCTGTGCTTTCCCAGACTCGGAAGGTCTCATGGTGCCCGTTCTCGGCAGAGCCTTTTTCCGAAACGGGAAACGTCTGGCTCCTTCTCCCACCAGGAAGGGGCCAGCCCTGAAAGCTCTTGCTGATATTCACCACTCTTGGCAGCCTATTCACAGGCACAACAGCCCTGGCGAACTGTGCTTTCCCACAGACGCAATGTCTCATGGTGCCCGTTCTCGGCAGAGCCTTTTTCTGAAACGGGAAACGTCCGGCTCCTTCTCCCACCAGGAAGGGGCCAGCCCTGAAAGCTGTTGCTGCTATAAACCTTCCCTGGGCAGCCTATTCACAGGCACAACAGCCCTGGGGATCTGTGCTTTCCCAGACTCGGAAGGTCTCATGGTGCCCGTTCTCGACAGAGCCTTTTTCCGAAACGGGAAACGTCCATCTACTTCTCCCACCAGGAAGGGGCCAGTCCTGAAAGCTGTTGCTGCTCTTCACCTTCCCTGGGCAGCCTATTCACAGGCAAAACAGCACTGGGTATCTGTGCTTTCCCAGACTCGGAAGGTCTCATGGTGCCCGTTCTCGGCAGAGCCTTTTTCCGAAACGGGAAACGTCCGGCTCCTTCTCCCACCAGGAAGGGGCCAGCCCTGAAAGCTCTTGCTGATCTTCACCTCTCTTGGCAGCCTATTCACAGGCACAAGAGCACTGGGGAGCTGGGCTTTCCCAGAGACGCAAGGTCTCATGGTGCCCGTTCTCGGTAGAGCCTTTTTCCGAAACAGGAAATGTCCGGCTCCTTCTCCCACCAGGAAGGGCCAGCCCTGAAAGCTGTTGCTGCTCTTCACCCTCCCTTGGCAGCCTATGCACAGGCACAACAGCACTGGGGATCTGTGCTTTCCGACAGATGCAAGGTCTCATGGTGCCCGTTCTCGGCAGAGCCTTTTTCCGAAACGGGAAACGTCCGGCTCCTTCTCCCAGCAGGAAGGGGCCAGCCCTGAAAGCTGTTGCTGCTATTCATCCTCCCTTGGCAGCCTATGCACAGGCACAACAGCACTGGGGATCTGTGCTTTCCCAGAGTCGGAAGGTCTCATGGTGCCCGTTCTCGGCAGAGCCTTTTCCCGAAACGGGAAACGTCCGGCTCCTTCTCCCACCAGGAAGGGGCCAGTCCTGAAAGCTGTTGCTGCTCTTCACCTTCCCTTGGTAGCCTGTGCACAGGCACAACAGCCCTGGGGAACTGTGCTTTCCCACAGACGAAAGGTCTTATGGTGCCCATTCTCGGAAGAGCCTTTTTCCAAAACGGGAAACGTCCGGCTCCTTCTCCCACCAGGAAGGGGCCAGCCCTGAAAGCTCTTGTTGATTTTCACCTCTCTTGGCAGCCTATGCACAGGCACAACAGCCCTGGGGAACTGTGCTTTCCCACAGACGCAAAGTCTCATGGTGCCCATTCTCGGCAGAGCCTTTTTTCTGAATCGGGAAACGTCCGGCTCCTTCTCCCACCAGGAAGGGGCCAGCCCTGAAAGCTGTTGCTGCTCTTCACCTACCCACTGCAGCCTATTCACAGGCACAAGAGCCCTGGGGAACTGTGCTTTCCCAGAGACGGAAGGTCTCATGGTGCCCGTTCTCGGCAGAGCCTTTTCCCGAAACGGGAAACGTCCGGCTCCTTCTCCCACCAGGAAGGGGCCAGCCCTGAAAGCTCTTGCTGCTCTTCACCTTCCCTTGGCAGCCTATTCACAGGCACAACAGCCCTGGGGATCTGTGCTTTCCCAGACTCGGAAGGTCTCATGGTGCCCGTTCTCGGCAGAGCCTTTTTCCAAAACGGGAAACGTCCGGCTCCTTCTCCCACCAGGAAGGGGCCAGCCCTGAAAGCTGTTGCTGCTCTTCACCTTCCCTTGGCAGCCTATGCACAGGCACAACAGCCCTGGGGATCTGTGCTTTCCCACAGACGCAAGGTCTTATGGTGCCCATTCTCGGCAGAGCCGTTTTCCAAAACGGGAAACGTCCGGCTCCTTCTCCCACCAGGAAGGGGCCAGCCCTGAAAGCTCTTGTTTATCTTCACCTCTCTTGGCAGCCTATTCACAGGCACAACAGCCCTGGGGAACTGTGCTTTCCCAGAGACGGAAGGTCTCATGGTGCCCGTTCTCGGCAGAGCCTTTTCCCGAAACGGGAAACATCCGGCTCCTCCTCCCACCAGGAAGGGGCCAGCTCTGAAAGCTGTTGCTGCTCTTCACCCTCCCTTGGCAGCCTATTCACAGGCACAACAGCACTGGGGATCTGTGCTTTCCCAGACTCGGAAGGTCTCATGGTGCCCGTTCTCGGCAGAGCCTTTTTCCAAAACGGGAAACGTCCGGCTCCTTCTCCCACCAGGAAGGGGCCAGCTCTGAAAGCTGCTGCTGGTCTTCACCTACCCACTGCAGCCTATTCACAGGCACAACAGCCCTGGGGATCTGTGCTTTCCCAGACTCGGAAGGTCTCATGGTGCCCATTCTCGGCAGAGCCTTTTTCCAAAACGGGAAACGTCCGGCTCCTTCTCCCACCAGGAAGGGGCCAGCCCTGAAAGCTGTTGCTGCTCTTCACCCTCCCTTGGCAGCCTATGTACAGGAACAACAGCACTGGGGATCTGTGCTTTCCCACAGACGCAAGGTCTCATGGTGCCCGTTCTCGGCAGAGCCTTTTTCCGAAACGGGAAACGTCTGGCTCCTTCTCCCGCCAGGAAGGGGCCAGCTCTGAAAGCTGTTGCTGGTCTTCACCTACCCACTTCAGCCTATTCACAGGCACAACAGCCCTGGGGAGCTGTGCTTTCCCAGACTCGGAAGGTCTCATGGTGCCCGTTCTCGGCAGAGCCTTTTCCCGAAACGGGAAACGTCCGGCTCCTCCTCCCACCAGGAAGGGGCCAGCTCTGAAAGCTGTTGCTGCTCTTCACCCTCCCTTGGCAGCCTATGCACAGGCACAACAGCCCTGGGGAGCTGTGCTTTCCCAGACTCGGAAGGTCTCATGGTGCCCGTTCTCGGCAGAGCCTTTTTCCAAAACGGGAAACGTCCGGCTCCTTCTCCCACCAGGAAGGGGCCAGCTCTGAAAGCTGCTGCTGGTCTTCACCTACCCACTGCAGCCTATTCACAGGCACAACAGCCCTGGGGATCTGTGCTTTCCCAGACTCGGAAGGTCTCATGGTGCCCATTCTCGGCAGAGCCTTTTTCCAAAACGGGAAACGTCCGGCTCCTTCTCCCACCAGGAAGGGGCCAGCCCTGAAAGCTGTTGCTGCTCTTCACCCTCCCTTGGCAGCCTATGTACAGGAACAACAGCACTGGGGATCTGTGCTTTCCCACAGACGCAAGGTCTCATGGTGCCCGTTCTCGGCAGAGCCTTTTTCCGAAACGGGAAACGTCTGGCTCCTTCTCCCGCCAGGAAGGGGCCAGCTCTGAAAGCTGTTGCTGGTCTTCACCTACCCACTGCAGCCTATTCACAGGCACAACAGCCCTGGGGAGCTGTGCTTTCCCAGACTCGGAAGGTCTCATGGTGCCCGTTCTCGGCAGAGCCTTTTCCCGAAACGGGAAACGTCCGGCTCCTCCTCCCACCAGGAAGGGGCCAGCTCTGAAAGCTGTTGCTGCTCTTCACCCTCCCTTGGCAGCCTATGCACAGGCACAACAGCACTGGGGAGCTGTGCTTTCCCAGACTCGGAAGGTCTCATGGTGCCCGTTCTCGGCAGAGCCTTTTTGCAAAACGGGAAACGTCCGGCTCCTTCTCCCACCAGGAAGGGGCCAGCTCTGAAAGCTGCTGCTGGTCTTCACCTACCCACTAGAGCCTTTTTCTGAAACGGGAAACGTCCGGCTCCTCCTCCCGCCAGGAAGTGGCCAGCTCTGAAAGCTGCTGCTGGTCTTCACCTACCCACTGCAGCCTATTCACAGGCACAACAGCCCTGGGGATCTGTGCTTTCCCACAGACGCAAGGTCTTATGGTGCCCATTCTAGGCAGAGCCTTTTTCCAAAACGGGAAACGTCCGGCTCCTTCTCCCACCAGGAAGGGGCCAGGCCTGAAAGCTGTTGCTGCTATAAACCTTCCCTGGGCAGCCTATTCACAGGCAAAACAGCACTGGGGATCTGTGCTTTCCCAGAGACGGAAGGTCTCATGGTACCCGTTCTCGGCAGGGCCTTTTCCCGAAACGGGAAACGTCCGGCTCCTCCTCCCGCCAGGAAGTGGCCAGGTCTGAAAGCTGCTGCTGGTCTTCACCTACCCACTGCAGCCTATTCACAGGCACAACAGCACTGGGGATCTGTGCTTTCCCAGACTCGGAAGGTCTCATGGTGCCCGTTCTCGGCAGAGCCTTTTTCCAAAACGGGAAACGTCTGGCTCCTTCTCCCACCAGGAAGGGGCCAGCCCTGAAAGCTCTTCCTGATATTCACCACTCTTGGCAGCCTATTCACAGGCACAACAGCCCTGGGGATCTGTGCTTTCCCACAGACGCAATGTCTCATGGTGCCCGTTCTTGGCAGAGCCTTTTTCCAAAACGGGAAACGTCCGGCTCCTTCTCCCACCAGGAAGGGGCCAGCCCTGAAAGCTGTTGCTGCTATAAACCTTCCCTGGGCAGCCTATTCACAGGCACAATAGCACTGGGGAGCTGGGCTTTCCCAGGGACAGAAGGTCTCATGGTGCCCGTTCTCGACAGAGCCTTTTTCCGAAACGGGAAACGTCCATCTACTTCTCCCACCAGGAAGGGGCCAGTCCTGAAAGCTGTTGCTGCTCTTCACCTTCCCTGGGCAGCCTATTCACAGGCAAAACAGCACTGGGTATCTGTGCTTTCCCAGACTCGGAAGGTCTCATGGTGCCCGTTCTCGGCAGAGCCTTTTTCCGAAACGGGAAACGTCCGGCTCCTTCTCCCACCAGGAAGGGGCCAGCCCTGAAAGCTCTTGCTGATCTTCACCTCTCTTGGCAGCCTATTCACAGGCACAACAGCCCTGGGGAGCTGGGCTTTCCCAGGGACAGAAGGTCTCATGGTGCCCGTTCTCGGCAGAGCCTTTTTCCAAAACGGGAAACGTCCGGCTCCTTCTCCCACCAGGAAGGGGCCAGCCCTGAAAGCTCTTGCTGCTCTTCACCTTCCCTTGGCAGCCTATTCACAGGCACAACAGCCCTGGGGAACTGTGCTTTCCCAGAGACGGAAGGTCTCATGGTGCCCGTTCTCGGCAGAGCCTTTTCCCGAAACGGGAAACGTCCGGCTCCTTCTCCCGCCAGGAAGGGGCCAGCTCTGAAAGCTGCTGCTGGTCTTCACCTACCCACTGCAGCCTATTCACAGGCACAACAGCCCTGGGGATCTGTGCTTTCCCAGACTCGGAAGGTCTCATGGTGCCCGTTCTCGGCAGAGCCTTTTTCCAAAACGGGAAACGTCCGGCTCCTTCTCCCACCAGGAAGGGGCCAGCCCTGAAAGCTGTTGCTGCTCTTCACCTTCCCTTGGCAGCCTATGCACAGGCACAAGAGCCCTGGGGATCTGTGGTTTCCCACAGACGCAAGGTCTTATGGTGTCCCTTCTCGGCAGAGCCTTTTTCCAAAATGGGAAACGTCCGGCTCCTTCTCCCACCAGGAAGGGGCCAGTCCTGAAAGCTCTTGTTTATCTTCACCTCTCTTGGCAGCCTATTCACAGGCACAACAGCCCTGGGGAACTGTGCTTTCCCAGAGACGCAAGGTCTCATGGTGCCCGTTCTCGGCAGAGCCTTTTCCCGAAACGGGAAACGTCCGGCTCCTCCTCCCACCAGGAAGGGGCCAGCTCTGAAAGCTGTTGCTGCTCTTCACCCTCCCTTGGCAGCCTATTCACAGGCACAACAGCCCTGGGGATCTGAGCTTTCCCAGAGATGGAAGGTCTCATGGTGCCCGTTCTCGGCAGAGCCTTTTTCCAAAACGGGAAACGTCCGGCTCCTTCTCCCACCAGGAAGGGGCCAGCTCTGAAAGCTGCTGCTGGTCTTCACCTACCCACTGCAGCCTATTCACAGGCACAACAGCCCTGGGGATCTGTGCTTTCCCAGACTCGGAAGGTCTCATGGTGCCCGTTCTCGGCAGAGCCTTTTTCCAAAACGGGAAATGTCCGGCTCCTTCTCCCACCAGGAAGGGGCCAGCCCTGAAAGCTGTTGCGGCTCTTCACCCTCCCTTGGCAGCCTATGTACAGGAACAACAGCACTGGGGATCTGTGCTTTCCGACAAACGCAAGGTCTCATGGTGCCCGTTCTCGGCAGAACCTTTTTCTGAAACGGGAAACGTCCGGCTCCTTCTCCAGCCAGGACAGGGCCAGCTCTGAAAGCTGTTGCTGCTCTTCACCTTCCCTTGGCAGCCTATTCACAGGCACAACAGCCCTGGGGATCTGTGCTTTCCAAGAGACGCAAGGTCTCATGGTGCCCGTTCTCGGCAGAGCCTTTTCCCGCAACGGGAAACCTCCGGCTCCTTCTCCCACCAGGAAGGGGCCAGCTCTGAAAGCTGCTGCTGGTCTTCACCTACCCACTGCAGCCTATTCACAGGCACAACAGCCCTGGGGATCTGTGCTTTCCCAGACTCGGAAGGTCTCATGGTGCCCGTTCTCGGCAGAGCCTTTTTCCGAAACGGGAAACGTCCGGCTCCTTCTCCCAGCAGGAAGGGGCCAGCCCTGAAAGCTGTTGCTGCTCTTCACCTTCCCTTGTCACCCTATTCACAGGCAAAACAGCCCTGGGGAACTGTGCTTTCCCAGACTCGGAAGGTCTCATGGTGCCCATTCTCGGCAGAGCCTTTTTCCAAAACGGGAAACGTCCGGCTCCTTCTCCCACCAGGAAGGGGCCAGCCCTGAAAGCTGTTGCTGCTCTTCACCTTCCCTTGCCAGCCTATGCACAGGCACAACAGCCCTGGGGATCTGTGCTTTCCCACAGACGCAAGGTCTTATGGTGCCCGTTCTCGGCAGAGCCTTTTCCCGCAACGGGAAACGTCCGGCTCCTTCTACAGCCAGGACAGGGCCAGCTCTGAAAGCTGTTGCTGCTCTTCACCTTCCCTGGGCAGCCTATTCACAGGCACAACAGCCCTGGGGAGCTGTGCTTTCCCAGACTCGGAAGGTCTCATGGTGCCCGTTCTCGGCAGAGCCTTTTCCCGAAATGGGAAACGTCCGGCTCCTTCTCCCGCCAGGAAGGGGCCAGCTCTGAAAGCTGCTGCTGGTCTTCACCTACCCACTGCAGCCTATTCACAGGCACAACAGCCCTGGGGATCTGTGCTTTCCCAGACTCGGAAGGTCTCATGGTGCCCGTTCTCGGCAGAGCCTTTTTCCAAAACGGGAAACGGACGGCTCCTTCTCCCACCAGGAAGGGGCCAGCCCTGAAAGCTCTTGCTGCTCTTCACCTTCCCTTGGCAGCCTATGCACAGGCACAACAGCCCTGGGGATCTGTGCTTTCCCACAGACGCAAGGTCTTATGGTGCCCATTTTCGGCAGAGCCTTTTTCCAAAACAGGAAACGTCCGGCTCCTTCTCCCACCAGGAAGGGGCCAGCCCTGAAAGTTCTTGTTTATCTTCACCTCTCTTGGCAGCCTATTCACAGGCACAACAGCCCTGGGGAACTGTGCTTTCCCAGACTCGGAAGGTCTCATATTGCCCGTTCTCGGCAGAGCCTTTTCCCGAAACGGGAAACGTCCGGCTCCTCCTCCCACCAGGAAGGGGCCAGCTCTGAAAGCTGTTGCTGCTTTTCACCCTCCCTTGGCAGCCTATTCACAGGCACAACAGCCCTGGGGATCTGAGCTTTCCCAGACTCGGAAGGTCTCATGGTGCCCGTTCTCGGCAGAGCCTTTTCCCGAAACGGGAAACGTCCGGCTCCCTCTCCCACCAGGAAGGGGCCAGCCCTGAAAGCTGTTGCGGCTCTTCACCCTCCCTTGGCAGCCTATGTACAGGAACAACAGCACTGGGGATCTGTGCTTTCCGACAAACGCAAGGTCTCATGGTGCCCGTTCTCGGCAGAACCTTTTTCTGAAACGGGAAACGTCCGGCTCCTTCTCCAGCCAGGACAGGGCCAGCTCTGAAAGCTGTTGCTGCTCTTCACCTTCCCTTGGCAGCCTATTCACAGGCACAACAGCCCTGGGGAGCTGTGCTTTCCAAGAGACGGAAGGTCTCATGGTGCCCGTTCTCGGCAGAGCTTTTTTCCAAAACGGGAAACGTCCGGCTCCCTCTCCCACCAGGAAGGGGCCAGCCCTGAAAGCTGCTGCTGGTCTTCACCTTCCCTTGGCAGCCTATTCACAGGCACAACAGCCCTGGGGAACTGTGCTTTCCCACAGACGCAAGGTCTCATGGTGCCCGTTCTCGGCAGAGCCTTTTCCCGCAACGGGAAACCTCCGGCTCCTTCTCCCACCAGGAAGGGGCCAGCTCTGAAAGCTGCTGCTGGTCTTCACCTACCCACTGCAGCCTATTCACAGGCACAACAGCCCTGGGGATCTGTGCTTTCCCAGACTCGGAAGGTCTCATGGTGCCCGTTCTCGGCAGAGCCTTTTTCCGAAACGGGAAACGTCCGGCTCCTTCTCCCAGCAGGAAGGGGCCAGCCCTGAAAGCTGTTGCTGCTCTTCACCTTCCCTTGTCACCCTATTCACAGGCAAAACAGCCCTGGGGAACTGTGCTTTCCCAGACTCGGAAGGTCTCATGGTGCCCATTCTCGGCAGAGCCTTTTTCCAAAACGGGAAACGTCCGGCTCCTTCTCCCACCAGGAAGGGGCCAGCCCTGAAAGCTGTTGCTGCTCTTCACCTTCCCTTGCCAGCCTATGCACAGGCACAACAGCCCTGGGGATCTGTGCTTTCCCACAGACGCAAGGTCTTATGGTGCCCGTTCTCGGCAGAGCCTTTTCCCGCAACGGGAAACGTCCGGCTCCTTCTACAGCCAGGACAGGGCCAGCTCTGAAAGCTGTTGCTGCTCTTCACCTTCCCTGGGCAGCCTATTCACAGGCACAACAGCCCTGGGGAGCTGTGCTTTCCCAGACTCGGAAGGTCTCATGGTGCCCGTTCTCGGCAGAGCCTTTTCCCGAAATGGGAAACGTCCGGCTCCTTCTCCCGCCAGGAAGGGGCCAGCTCTGAAAGCTGCTGCTGGTCTTCACCTACCCACTGCAGCCTATTCACAGGCACAACAGCCCTGGGGATCTGTGCTTTCCCAGACTCGGAAGGTCTCATGGTGCCCGTTCTCGGCAGAGCCTTTTTCCAAAACGGGAAACGGCCGGCTCCTTCTCCCACCAGGAAGGGGCCAGCCCTGAAAGCTCTTGCTGCTCTTCACCTTCCCTTGGCAGCCTATGCACAGGCACAACAGCCCTGGGGATCTGTGCTTTCCCACAGACGCAAGGTCTTATGGTGCCCATTCTCGGCAGAGCCTTTTTCCAAAACAGGAAACGTCCGGCTCCTTCTCCCACCAGGAAGGGGCCAGCCCTGAAAGTTCTTGTTTATCTTCACCTCTCTTGGCAGCCTATTCACAGGTACAACAGCCCTGGGGAACTGTGCTTTCCCAGACTCGGAAGGTCTCATATTGCCCGTTCTCGGCAGAGCCTTTTCCCGAAACGGGAAACGTCCGGCTCCTCCTCCCACCAGGAAGGGGCCAGCTCTGAAAGCTGTTGCTGCTCTTCACCCTCCCTTGGCAGCCTATTCACAGGCACAACAGCCCTGGGGATCTGAGCTTTCCCAGACTCGGAAGGTCTCATGGTGCCCGTTCTCGGCAGAGCCTTTTCCCGAAACGGGAAACGTCCGGCTCCCTCTCCCACCAGGAAGGGGCCAGGCCTGAAAGCTGTTGCTGCTCTTCACCTTCCCTTGGCAGCCTATTCACAGGCACAACAGCCCTGGGGAACTGTGCTTTCCCAGACACGGAAGGTCTCATGGTGCCCGTTCTCGGCAGAGCCTTTTCCCGAAACGGGAAACGTCCGGCTCCTTCTCCCACCAGGAAGGGGCCAGCCCTGAAAGCTGTTGCTGCTCTTCACCTTCCCTTGGCAGCCTATGCACAGGCACAAGAGCCCTGGGGATCTGTGGTTTCCCACAGACGCAAGGTCTTATGGTGCCCGTTCTCGGCAGAGCCTTTTTCCAAAACGGGAAACGTCCGGCTCCTTCTCCCACCAGGAAGGGGCCAGCCCTGAAAGCTCTTGTTTATCTTCACCTCTCTTGGCAGCCTATTCACAGGCACAACAGCCCTGGGGAACTGTGCTTTCCCAGAGACGGAAGGTCTCATGGTGCCCGTTCTCGGCAGAGCCTTTTCCCGAAACGGGAAACGTCCGGCTCCTCCTCCCACCAGGAAGGGGCCAGCTCTGAAAGCTGTTGCTGCTCTTCACCCTCCCTTGGCAGCCTATTCACAGGCACAACAGCCCTGGGGATCTGAGCTTTCCCAGAGATGGAAGGTCTCATGGTGCCCGTTCTCGGCAGAGCCTTTTTCCAAAACGGGAAACGTCCGGCTCCTTCTCCCACCAGGAAGGGGCCAGCTCTGAAAGCTGCTGCTGGTCTTCACCTACCCACTGCAGCCTATTCACAGGCACAACAGCCCTGGGGATCTGTGCTTTCCCAGACTCGGAAGGTCTCATGGTGCCCGTTCTCGGCAGAGCCTTTTTCCAAAACGGGAAATGTCCGGCTCCTTCTCCCACCAGGAAGGGGCCAGCCCTGAAAGCTGTTGCGGCTCTTCACCCTCCCTTGGCAGCCTATGTACAGGAACAACAGCACTGGGGATCTGTGCTTTCCGACAAACGCAAGGTCTCATGGTGCCCGTTCTCGGCAGAACCTTTTTCTGAAACGGGAAACGTCCGGCTCCTTCTCCAGCCAGGACAGGGCCAGCTCTGAAAGCTGTTGCTGCTCTTCACCTTCCCTTGGCAGCCTGTTCACAGGCACAACAGCCCTGGGGAGCTGTGCTTTCCAAGAGACGCAAGGTCTCATGGTGCCCGTTCTCGGCAGAGCCTTTTCCCGCAACGGGTAACCTCCGGCTCCTTCTCCCACCAGGAAGGGGCCAGCTCTGAAAGCTGCTGCTGGTCTTCACCTACCCACTGCAGCCTATTCACAGGCACAACAGCCCTGGGGATCTGTGCTTTCCCAGACTCGGAAGGTCTCATGGTGCCCGTTCTCGGCAGAGCCTTTTTCCGAAACGGGAAACGTCCGGCTCCTTCTCCCGCCAGGAAGGGGCCAGCCCTGAAAGCTGTTGCTGCTCTTCACCTTCCCTTGTCACCCTATTCACAGGCAAAACAGCCCTGGGGAACTGTGCTTTCCCAGACTCGGAAGGTCTCATGGTGCCCATTCTCGGCAGAGCCTTTTTCCAAAACGGGAAACGTCCGGCTCCTTCTCCCACCAGGAAGGGGCCAGCCCTGAAAGCTGTTGCTGCTCTTCACCTTCCCTTGCCAGCCTATGCACAGGCACAACAGCCCTGGGGATCTGTGCTTTCCCACAGACGCAAGGTCTTATGGTGCCCGTTCTCGGCAGAGCCTTTTCCCGCAACGGGAAACGTCCGGCTCCTTCTACAGCCAGGACAGGGCCAGCTCTGAAAGCTGTTGCTGCTCTTCACCTTCCCTGGGCAGCCTATTCACAGGCACAACAGCCCTGGGGAGCTGTGCTTTCCCAGACTCGGAAGGTCTCATGGTGCCCGTTCTCGGCAGAGCCTTTTCCCGAAATGGGAAACGTCCGGCTCCTTCTCCCGCCAGGAAGGGGCCAGCTCTGAAAGCTGCTGCTGGTCTTCACCTACCCACTGCAGCCTATTCACAGGCACAACAGCCCTGGGGATCTGTGCTTTCCCAGACTCGGAAGGTCTCATGGTGCCCGTTCTCGGCAGAGCCTTTTTCCAAAACGGGAAACGGACGGCTCCTTCTCCCACCAGGAAGGGGCCAGCCCTGAAAGCTCTTGCTGCTCTTCACCTTCCCTTGGCAGCCTATGCACAGGCACAACAGCCCTGGGGATCTGTGCTTTCCCACAGACGCAAGGTCTTATGGTGCCCATTCTCGGCAGAGCCTTTTTCCAAAACAGGAAACGTCCGGCTCCTTCTCCCACCAGGAAGGGGCCAGCCCTGAAAGTTCTTGTTTATCTTCACCTCTCTTGGCAGCCTATTCACAGGCACAACAGCCCTGGGGAACTGTGCTTTCCCAGACTCGGAAGGTCTCATATTGCCCGTTCTCGGCAGAGCCTTTTCCCGAAACGGGAAACGTCCGGCTCCTCCTCCCACCAGGAAGGGGCCAGCTCTGAAAGCTGTTGCTGCTCTTCACCCTCCCTTGGCAGCCTATTCACAGGCACAACAGCCCTGGGGATCTGAGCTTTCCCAGACTCGGAAGGTCTCATGGTGCCCGTTCTCGGCAGAGCCTTTTCCCGAAACGGGAAACGTCCGGCTCCCTCTCCCACCAGGAAGGGGCCAGCCCTGAAAGCTGTTGCGGCTCTTCACCCTCCCTTGGCAGCCTATGTACAGGAACAACAGCACTGGGGATCTGTGCTTTCCGACAAACGCAAGGTCTCATGGTGCCCGTTCTCGGCAGAACCTTTTTCTGAAACGGGAAACGTCCGGCTCCTTCTCCAGCCAGGACAGGGCCAGCTCTGAAAGCTGTTGCTGCTCTTCACCTTCCCTTGGCAGCCTATTCACAGGCACAACAGCCCTGGGGAGCTGTGCTTTCCAAGAGACGGAAGGTCTCATGGTGCCCGTTCTCGGCAGAGCTTTTTTCCAAAACGGGAAACGTCCGGCTCCCTCTCCCACCAGGAAGGGGCCAGCCCTGAAAGCTGCTGCTGGTCTTCACCTTCCCTTGGCAGCCTATTCACAGGCACAACAGCCCTGGGGAACTGTGCTTTCCCACAGACGCAAGGTCTCATGGTGCCCGTTCTCGGCAGAGCCTTTTCCCGCAACGGGAAACCTCCGGCTCCTTCTCCCACCAGGAAGGGGCCAGCTCTGAAAGCTGCTGCTGGTCTTCACCTACCCACTGCAGCCTATTCACAGGCACAACAGCCCTGGGGATCTGTGCTTTCCCAGACTCGGAAGGTCTCATGGTGCCCGTTCTCGGCAGAGCCTTTTTCCGAAACGGGAAACGTCCGGCTCCTTCTCCCAGCAGGAAGGGGCCAGCCCTGAAAGCTGTTGCTGCTCTTCACCTTCCCTTGTCACCCTATTCACAGGCAAAACAGCCCTGGGGAACTGTGCTTTCCCAGACTCGGAAGGTCTCATGGTGCCCATTCTCGGCAGAGCCTTTTTCCAAAACGGGAAACGTCCGGCTCCTTCTCCCAGCAGGAAGGGGCCAGCCCTGAAAGCTGTTGCTGCTCTTCACCTTCCCTTGCCAGCCTATGCACAGGCACAACAGCCCTGGGGATCTGTGCTTTCCCACAGACGCAAGGTCTTATGGTGCCCGTTCTCGGCAGAGCCTTTTCCCGCAACGGGAAACGTCCGGCTCCTTCTACAGCCAGGACAGGGCCAGCTCTGAAAGCTGTTGCTGCTCTTCACCTTCCCTGGGCAGCCTATTCACAGGCACAACAGCCCTGGGGAGCTGTGCTTTCCCAGACTCGGAAGGTCTCATGGTGCCCGTTCTCGGCAGAGCCTTTTCCCGAAATGGGAAACGTCCGGCTCCTTCTCCCGCCAGGAAGGGGCCAGCTCTGAAAGCTGCTGCTGGTCTTCACCTACCCACTGCAGCCTATTCACAGGCACAACAGCCCTGGGGATCTGTGCTTTCCCAGACTCGGAAGGTCTCATGGTGCCCGTTCTCGGCAGAGCCTTTTTCCAAAACGGGAAACGGCCGGCTCCTTCTCCCACCAGGAAGGGGCCAGCCCTGAAAGCTCTTGCTGCTCTTCACCTTCCCTTGGCAGCCTATGCACAGGCACAACAGCCCTGGGGATCTGTGCTTTCCCACAGACGCAAGGTCTTATGGTGCCCATTCTCGGCAGAGCCTTTTTCCAAAACAGGAAACGTCCGGCTCCTTCTCCCACCAGGAAGGGGCCAGCCCTGAAAGTTCTTGTTTATCTTCACCTCTCTTGGCAGCCTATTCACAGGCACAACAGCCCTGGGGAACTGTGCTTTCCCAGACTCGGAAGGTCTCATATTGCCCGTTCTCGGCAGAGCCTTTTCCCGAAACGGGAAACGTCCGGCTCCTCCTCCCACCAGGAAGGGGCCAGCTCTGAAAGCTGTTGCTGCTCTTCACCCTCCCTTGGCAGCCTATTCACAGGCACAACAGCCCTGGGGATCTGAGCTTTCCCAGACTCGGAAGGTCTCATGGTGCCCGTTCTCGGCAGAGCCTTTTCCCGAAACGGGAAACGTCCGGCTCCCTCTCCCACCAGGAAGGGGCCAGGCCTGAAAGCTGTTGCTGCTCTTCACCTTCCCTTGGCAGCCTATTCACAGGCACAACAGCCCTGGGGAACTGTGCTTTCACAGACACGGAAGGTCTCATGGTGCCCGTTCTCGGCAGAGCCTTTTCCCGAAACGGGAAACGTCCGGCTCCTTCTCCCACCAGGAAGGGGCCAGCCCTGAAAGCTGTTGCTGCTCTTCACCTTCCCTTGGCAGCCTATGCACAGGCACAACAGCCCTGGGGATCTGTGCTTTCCCAGAGACGGAAGGTCTCATGGTGCCCGTTCTCGGCAGAGCCTTTTTCCAAAACGGGAAACGTCCGGCTCCTTCTCCCACCAGGAAGGGGCCAGCCCTGAAAGCTCTTGCTGCTCTTCACCTTCCCTTGGCAGCCTATGCACAGGCACAACAGCCCTGGGGATCTGTGCTTTCCCACAGACGCAAGGTCTTATGGTGCCCATTCTCGGCAGAGCCTTTTTCCAAAACAGGAAACGTCCGGCTCCTTCTCCCACCAGGAAGGGGCCAGCCCTGAAAGCTCTTGTTTATCTTCACCTCTCTTGGCAGCCTATTCACAGGCACAACAGCCCTGGGGAACTGTGCTTTCCCAGAGACGGAAGGTCTCATGGTGCCCGTTCTCGGCAGAGCCTTTTCCCGAAACGGGAAACGTCCGGCTCCTCCTCCCACCAGGAAGGGGCCAGCTCTGAAAGCTGTTGCTGCTCTTCACCCTCCCTTGGCAGCCTATTCACAGGCACAACAGCCCTGGGGATCTGAGCTTTCCCAGACTCGGAAGGTCTCATGGTGCCCGTTCTCGGCAGAGCCTTTTTCCAAAACGGGAAACGTCCGGCTCCTTCTCCCACCAGGAAGGGGCCAGCTCTGAAAGCTGCTGCTGGTCTTCACCTACCCACTGCAGCCTATTCAGAGGCACAACAGCCCTGGGGATCTGTGCTTTCCCAGACTCGGAAGGTCTCATGGTGCCCGTTCTCAGCAGAGCCTTTTTCCGAAACGGGAAACGTCCGGCTCCTTCTCCCACCAGGAAGGGGCCAGCCCTGAAAGCTGTTGCTGCTCTTCACCCTCCCTTGGCAGCCTATGTACAGGAACAACAGCACTGGGGATCTGTGCTTTCCGGCAGACGCAAGGTCTCATGGTGCCCGTTCTCGGCAGAACCTTTTTCTGAAACGGGAAACGTCCGGCTCCTTCTCCAGCCAGGACAGGGTCAGCTCTGAAAGCTGTTGCTGCTCTTTACCATCCCTTGGCAGCTTATTCACAGGCACAACAGCCCTGGGGAGCTGTGCTTTCCCAGACTCGGAAGGTCTCATGGTGCCCGTTCTCGGCAGAGCCTTTTCCCGAAACGGGAAACGTCCGGCTCCTTCTCCCACCAGGAAGGGGCCAGCTCTGAAAGCTGCTGCTGGTCTTCACCTACCCACTGCAGCCTATTCACAGGCACAACAGCCCTGGGGATCTGTGCTTTCCCAGACTCGGAAGGTCTCATGGTGCCCGTTCTCGGCAGAGCCTTTTCCCGAAACGGGAAACGTCCGGCTCCTCCTCCCGCCACGAAGGAGCCAGCTCTGAAAGCGGTTGCTGGTCTTCAGCTTCCCTGGGCAGCCTATGCACAGGCACAACAGCCCTGGGGATCTGTGCTTTCCCAGACTCGGAAGGTCTCATGGTGCCCGTTCTCGGCAGAGCCTTTTTCCAAAACGGGAAACGTCCGGCTCCTTCTCCCAGCAGGAAGGGGCCAGCCCGGAAAGCTGTTGCTGCTCTTCACCTTCCCTTGGCAGCCTATTCACAGGCACAACAGCCCTGGGGATCTGAGCTTTCCCAGACTCGGAAGGTCTCATGGTGCCCGTTCTCGGCAGAGCCTTTTTCCAAAACGGGAAACGTCCGGCTCCTTCTCCCACCAGGAAGGGGCCAGCTCTGAAAGCTGCTGCTGGTCTTCACCTACCCACTGCAGCCTATTCAGAGGCACAACAGCCCTGGGGAACTGTGCTTTCCCAGACTCGGAAGGTCTCATGGTGCCCGTTCTCAGCAGAGCCTTTTTCCGAAACGGGAAACGTCCGGCTCCTTCTCCCACCAGGAAGGGGCCAGCCCTGAAAGCTGTTGCTGCTCTTTACCCTCCCTGGGCAGCCTATTCACAAGCACAACAGCCCTGGGGATCTGTGCTTTCCCACAGATGGAAGGTCTCATGGTGCCCGTTCTCGGCAGAGCCTTTTTCCAAAACGGGAAACGTCCATCTAATTCTCCCACCAGGAAGGGGCCAGCCCGGAAAGCTGTTGCTGCTCTTCACCTTCCCTTGGCAGCCTATTCACAGGCACAACAGCACTGGGGATATGTGCTTTCCCAGACTCGGAAGGTCTCATGGTGCCTGTTCTCGGCAGAGCCTTTTTCCAAAACGGGAAACGTCCGGCTCCTTCTCCCACCAGGAAGGGGCCAGCCCTGAAAGCTGTTGCTGCTCTTCACCTTCCCTTGGCAGCCTATGCACAGGCACAACAGCCCTGGGGAACTGTGCTTTCCCACAGACGGAAGGTCTCATGGTGCCCGTTCTCGGCAGAGCCTTTTTCCGAAACGGGAAACGTCCGGCTCCTTCTCCCACCAGGAAGGGGCCAGCCCTGAAAGCTCTTGCTGATCTTCACCTCTCTTGGTAGCCTATTCACAGGCACAAGAGCCCTGGGGAACTGTGCTTTCCCACAGACGCAAAGTCTCATGGTGCCCATTCTCGGCAGAGCCTTTTTTCTGAAATGGGAAATGTCCGGCTCCTTCTCCCACCACGAAGGGGCCAGCCATTAAATCTGTTGCTGCTATAAACCTTCCCTGGGCAGCCTATTCACAGGCACAAGAGCCCTGGGGATCTGTGCTTTCCCAGGGACAGAAGGTCTCATGGTGCCCATTCTCGGCAGAGCCTTTTTCCAAAACGGGAAACGTCCGGCTCCTTCTCCCACCAGGAAGGGGCCAGCCCTGAAAGCTGTTGCTGCTATAAACCTTCCCTTGCCAGCCTATTCACAGGCACAACAGCACTGGGGATCTGTGCTTTCCCAGACTCGGAAGGTCTCATGGTGCCCGTTCTCGGCAGAACCTTTTCCCGAAACGGGAAACGTCTGGCTCCTTCTCCCGCCAGGAAGGGGCCAGCTCTGAAAGCTGCTGCTGGTCTTCACCTTCCCTTAGCAGCCTATGCACAGGCACAACAGCACTGGGGATCTGTGCTTTCCCAGAGACGGAAGGTCTCATGGTGCCCGTTCTCGGCAGAGCCTTTTCCCGAAACGGGAAACGTCCGGCTCCTTCTCCCGCCAGGAAGGGGCCAGACCGGAAAGCTGTTGCTGCTCTTCACCTTCCCTTGGCAGCCTATGCACAGGCACAACAGCACTGGGGATCTGTGCTTTCCCAGACTCGGAAGGTCTCATGGTGCCCATTCTCGGCAGAGCCTTTTTCCAAAACGGGAAACGTCCGGCTCCTTCTCCCACCAAGAAGGGGCCAGCCCTGAAAGCTGTTGCTGCTCTTCACCCTCCCTGGGCAGCCTATTCACAAGCACAACAGCCCTGGGGATCTGTGCTTTCCCAGCCTCGGAAGGTCTCATGGTGCCCGTTCTCGGCAGAGCCTTTTTCCAAAACGGGAAACGTCCGGCTCCTTCTCCCACCAGAAAGGAGCCAGCTCTGAAAGCTGTTGCTGCTCTTCACCTTCCCTTGGCAGCCTATGCACAGGCACAACAGCCCTGGGGAACTGTGCTTTCCCACAGACGGAAGGTCTCATGGTGCCCGTTCTCGGCAGAGCCTTTTCCCGAAACGGGAAACGTCCGGCTCCTTCTCCCACCAGGAAAGGGCCAGCTCTGAAAGCTGCTGCTGGTCTTCACCTACCCACTGCAGCCTATTCACAGGCACAACAGCCCTGGGGATCTGTGCTTTCCCAGACTCGGAAGGTCTCATGGTGCCCGTTCTCAGCAGAGCCTTTTTCCGAAACGGGAAATGTCCGGCTCCTTCTCCCACCAGGAAGGGGCCAGCCCTGAAAGCTGTTGCTGCTCTTCACCTTCCCTTGGCAGCCTATGCACAGGCACAACAGCACTGGGGATCTGTGCTTTCCCACAGACGCAAGGTCTTATGGTGCCCATTCTCGGCAGAGCCTTTTTCCAAAACGGGAAACGTCCGGCTCCTTCTCCCACCAGGAAGGGGCCAGCCCTGAAAGCTGTTGCTGCTATAAAACTTCCCTGGGCAGCCTATTCACAGGCACAACAGCCCTGGGGATCTGTGCTTTCCCAGAGACGGAAGGTCTCATGGTGCCCGTTCTCGGCAGAGCCTTTTCCCGATACGGGAAACGTCCGGCTCCTCCTCCCGCCACGAAGGAGCCAGCTCTGAAAGCGGTTGCTGGTCTTCAGCTTCCCTGGGCAGGCTATGCACAGGCACAACAGCCCTGGGGATATGTGCTTTCCCAGACTCGGAAGGTCTCATGGTGCCCGTTCTCGGCAGAGCCTTTTTCCGAAACAGGAAACGTCCGGCTCCTTCTCCCACCAGGAAGGGGCCAGCCCGGAAAGCTGTTCCTGCTCTTCACCTTCCCTTGGCAGCCTATTCACAGGCACAACAGCCCTGGGGATCTGTGCTTTCCCAGACTCGGAAGGTCTCATGTTGCCCGTTCTCGGTAGAGCCTTTTTCCAAAACGGGAAACGTCGGGCTCCTTCTCCCACCAGGAAGGGGCCAGCCCTGAAAGCTGTTGCTGCTCTTTACCCTCCCTGGGCAGCCTATTCACAAGCACAACAGCCCTGGGGATCTGTGCTTTCCCACAGACGGAAGGTCTCATGGTGCCCGTTCTCGGCAGAGCCTTTTTCCAAAACGGGAAAAGTCCATCTAATTCTCCCACCAGGAAGGGGCCAGCCCTGAAAGCTGTTGCTGCTCTTCACCTTCCCTTGGCAGCCTATTCACAGGCACAACAGCACTGGGGAGCTGTGCTTTCCCAGACTCGGAAGGTCTCATGGTGCCCGTTCTCGGCAGAGCCTTTTTCCGAAACGGGAAACGTCCGGCTCCTTCTCCCACCAGGAAGGGGCCAGCCTTGAAAGCTCTTGCTGATCTTCACCTCTCTTGGCAGCCTATTCACAGGCACAAGAGCCCTGGGGAACTGTGCTTTCCCAGAGACGGAAGGTCTCATGGTGCCCGTTCTCGGCAGAGCCTTTTTCCAAGACGGGAAACGTCCATCTACTTCTCCCACCAGGAAGGGGCCAGCCCTGAAAGCTCTTGCTGCTCTTCACCTTCCCTTGGCAGCCTATGCACAGGCACAACAGCCCTGGGGATCTGAGCTTTCCCAGACTCGGAAGGTCTCATGGTGCCCGTTCTCGGCAGAGCCTTTTTCCAAAACGGGAAACGTCCGGCTCCTTCTCCCACCAGGAAGGGGCCAGATCTGAAAGCTGCTGCTGGTCTTCACCTACCCACTGCAGCCTATTCACAGGCACAACAGCCCTGGGGATCTGTGCTTTCCCAGACTCGGAAGGTCTCATGGTGCCCGTTCTCGGCAGAGCCTTTTTCCGAAACGGGAAACGTCCGGCTCCTTCTCCCAGCAGGAAGGGGCCAGCCCTGAAAGCTGTTGCTGCTCTTCACCTTCCCTTGTCACCCTATTCACAGGCAAAACAGCCCTGGGGAACTGTGCTTTCCCAGACTCGGAAGGTCTCATGGTGCCCATTCTCGGCAGAGCCTTTTTCCAAAACGGGAAACGTCCGGCTCCTTCTCCCACCAGGAAGGGGCCAGCCCTGAAAGCTGTTGCTGCTCTTCACCTTCCCTTGCCAGCCTATGCACAGGCACAACAGCCCTGGGGATCTGTGCTTTCCCACAGACGCAAGGTCTTATGGTGCCCGTTCTCGGCAGAGCCTTTTCCCGCAACGGGAAACGTCCGGCTCCTTCTCCAGCCAGGACAGGGCCAGCTCTGAAAGCTGTTGCTGCTCTTCACCTTCCCTGGGCAGCCTATTCACAGGCACAAGAGCCCTGGGGAGCTGTGCTTTCCCAGAGACGGAAGGTCTCATGGTGCCCGTTCTCGGCAGAGCCTTTTCCCGAAACGGGAAACATCCGGCTCCTTCTCCCGCCAGGAAGGAGCCAGCTCTGAAAGCTGCTGCTGGTCTTCACCTACCCACTGCAGCCTATTCACAGGCACAACAGCACTGGGGAGCTGTGCTTTCCCAGACTCGGAAGGTCTCATGGTGCCTGTTCTCGGCAGAGCCTTTTTCCAAAACGGGAAACGTCCGGCTCCTTCTCCCACCAGGAAGGGGCCAGCCCTGAAAGCTCTTGCTGCTCTTCACCTTCCCTTGGCAGCCTATTCACAGGCACAACAGCCCTGGGGATCTGTGCTTTCCCAGACTCGGAAGGTCTCATGGTGCCCGTTCTCGGCAGAGCCTTTTTCCAAAACGGGAAACGTCCGGCTCCTTCTCCCACCAGGAAGGGGCCAGCCCTGAAAGCTGTTGCTGCTCTTCACCTTCCCTTGGCAGCCTATGCACAGGCACAACAGCCCTGGGGATCTGTGCTTTCCCACAGACGCAAGGTCTTATGGTGCCCATTCTCGGCAGAGCCTTTTTCCAAAACGGGAAACGTCCGGCTCCTTCTCCCACCAGGAAGGGGCCAGCCCTGAAAGCTCTTGTTTATCTTCACCTCTCTTGGCAGCCTATTCACAGGCACAACAGCCCTGGGGAACTGTGCTTTCCCAGAGACGGAAGGTCTCATGGTGCCCGTTCTCGGCAGAGCCTTTTCCCGAAACGGGAAACGTCCGGCTCCTCCTCCCACCAGGAAGGGGCCAGCTCTGAAAGCTGTTGCTGCTCTTCACCCTCCCTTGGCAGCCTATTCACAGGCACAACAGCACTGGGGAGCTGTGCTTTCCCAGACTCGGAAGGTCTCATGGTGCCCGTTCTCGGCAGAGCCTTTTTCCAAAACAGGAAACGTCCGGCTCCTTCTCCCACCAGGAAGGGGCCAGCTCTGAAAGCTGCTGCTGGTCTTCACCTACCCACTGCAGCCTATTCACAGGCACAACAGCCCTGGGGATCTGTGCTTTCCCAGACTCGGAAGGTCTCATGGTGCCCATTCTCGGCAGAGCCTTTTTCCAAAACGGGAAACGTCCGGCTCCTTCTCCCACCAGGAAGGGGCCAGCCCTGAAAGCTGTTGCTGCTCTTCACCCTCCCTTGGCAGCCTATGTACAGGAACAACAGCACTGGGGATCTGTGCTTTCCCACAGACGCAAGGTCTCATGGTGCCCGTTCTCGGCAGAGCCTTTTTCCGAAACGGGAAACGTCTGGCTCCTTCTCCCGCCAGGAAGGGGCCAGCTCTGAAAGCTGTTGCTGGTCTTCACCTACCCACTGCAGCCTATTCACAGGCACAACAGCCCTGGGGAGCTGTGCTTTCCCAGACTCGGAAGGTCTCATGGTGCCCGTTCTCGGCAGAGCCTTTTCCCGAAACGGGAAACGTCCGGCTCCTCCTCCCACCAGGAAGGGGCCAGCTCTGAAAGCTGTTGCTGCTCTTCACCCTCCCTTGGCAGCCTATGCACAGGCACAACAGCACTGGGGAGCTGTGCTTTCCCAGACTCGGAAGGTCTCATGGTGCCCGTTCTCGGCAGAGCCTTTTTCCAAAACGGGAAACGTCCGGCTCCTTCTCCCACCAGGAAGGGGCCAGCTCTGAAAGCTGCTGCTGGTCTTCACCTACCCACTAGAGCCTTTTTCCAAAACGGGAAACGTCCGGCTCCTCCTCCCGCCAGGAAGTGGCCAGCTCTGAAAGCTGCTGCTGGTCTTCACCTACCCACTGCAGCCTATTCACAGGCACAACAGCCCTGGGGATCTGTGCTTTCCCACAGACGCAAGGTCTTATGGTGCCCATTCTAGGCAGAGCCTTTTTCCAAAACGGGAAACGTCCGGCTCCTTCTCCCACCAGGAAGGGGCCAGCCCTGAAAGCTCTTCCTGATATTCACCACTCTTGGCAGCCTATTCACAGGCACAACAGCCCTGGGGATCTGTGCTTTCCCACAGACGCAATGTCTCATGGTGCCCGTTCTTGGCAGAGCCTTTTTCCAAAACGGGAAACGTCCGGCTCCTTCTCCCACCAGGAAGGGGCCAGCCCTGAAAGCTGTTGCTGCTAGAAACCTTCCCTGGGCAGCCTATTCACAGGCACAATAGCACTGGGGAGCTGGGCTTTCCCAGGGACAGAAGGTCTCATGGTGCCCGTTCTCGACAGAGCCTTTTTCCGAAACGGGAAACGTCCATCTACTTCTCCCACCAGGAAGGGGCCAGTCGTGAAAGTTGTTGCTGCTCTTCACCTTCCCTGGGCAGCCTATTCACAGGCAAAACAGCACTGGGTATCTGTGCTTTCCCAGACTCGGAAGGTCTCATGGTGCCCGTTCTCGGCAGAGCCTTTTTCCGAAACGGGAAACGTCCGGCTCCTTCTCCCACCAGGAAGGGGCCAGCCCTGAAAGCTCTTGCTGATCTTCACCTCTCTTGGCAGCCTATTCACAGGCACAACAGCCCTGGGGAGCTGGGCTTTCCCAGGGACAGAAGGTCTCATGGTGCCCGTTCTCGGCAGAGCCTTTTTCCAAAACGGGAAACGTCCGGCTCCTTCTCCCACCAGGAAGGGGCCAGCCCTGAAAGCTCTTGCTGCTCTTCACCTTCCCTTGGCAGCCTATTCACAGGCACAACAGCCCTGGGGAACTGTGCTTTCCCAGAGACGGAAGGTCTCATGGTGCCCGTTCTCGGCAGAGCCTTTTCCCGAAACGGGAAACGTCCGGCTCCTTCTCCCGCCAGGAAGGGGCCAGCTCTGAAAGCTGCTGCTGGTCTTCACCTACCCACTGCAGCCTATTCACAGGCACAACAGCCCTGGGGATCTGTGCTTTCCCAGACTCGGAAGGTCTCATGGTGCCCGTTCTCGGCAGAGCCTTTTTCCAAAACGGGAAACGTCCGGCTCCTTCTCCCACCAGGAAGGGGCCAGCCCTGAAAGCTGTTGCTGCTCTTCACCTTCCCTTGGCAGCCTATGCACAGGCACAAGAGCCCTGGGGATCTGTGGTTTCCCACAGACGCAAGGTCTTATGGTGTCCATTCTCGGCAGAGCCTTTTTCCAAAACGGGAAACGTCCGGCTCCTTCTCCCACCAGGAAGGGGCCAGCCCTGAAAGCTCTTGTTTATCTTCACCTCTCTTGGCAGCCTATTCACAGGCACAACAGCCCTGGGGAACTGTGCTTTCCCAGAGACGGAAGGTCTCATGGTGCCCGTTCTCGGCAGAGCCTTTTCCCGAAACGGGAAACGTCCGGCTCCTCCTCCCACCAGGAAGGGGCCAGCTCTGAAAGCTGTTGCTGCTCTTCACCCTCCCTTGGCAGCCTATTCACAGGCACAACAGCCCTGGGGATCTGAGCTTTCCCAGAGATGGAAGGTCTCATGGTGCCCGTTCTCGGCAGAGCCTTTTTCCAAAACGGGAAACGTCCGGCTCCTTCTCCCACCAGGAAGGGGCCAGCTCTGAAAGCTGCTGCTGGTCTTCACCTACCCACTGCAGCCTATTCACAGGCACAACAGCACTGGGGATCTGTGCTTTCCCAGACTCGGAAGGTCTCATGGTGCCCGTTCTCGGCAGAGCCTTTTTCCAAAACGGGAAATGTCCGGCTCCTTCTCCCACCAGGAAGGGGCCAGCCCTGAAAGCTGTTGCGGCTCTTCACCCTCCCTTGGCAGCCTATGTACAGGAACAACAGCACTGGGGATCTGTGCTTTCCGACAAACGCAAGGTCTCATGGTGCCCGTTCTCGGCAGAACCTTTTTCTGAAACGGGAAACATCCGGCTCCTTCTCCAGCCAGGACAGGGCCAGCTCTGAAAGCTGTTGCTGCTCTTCACCTTCCCTTGGCAGCCTATTCACAGGCACAACAGCCCTGGGGAGCTGTGCTTTCCAAGAGACGGAAGGTCTCATGGTGCCCGTTCTCGGCAGAGCTTTTTTCCAAAACGGGAAACCTCCGGCTCCTTCTCCCACCAGGAAGGGGCCAGTCCTGAAAGCTGCTGCTGGTCTTCACCTACCCACTGCAGCCTATTCACAGGCACAACAGCCCTGGGGATCTGTGCTTTCCCAGACTCGGAAGGTCTCATGGTGCCCGTTCTCGGCAGAGCCTTTTTCCGAAACGGGAAACGTCCGGCTCCTTCTCCCAGCAGGAAGGGGCCAGCCCTGAAAGCTGTTGCTGCTCTTCACCTTCCCTTGTCACCCTATTCACAGGCAAAACAGCCCTGGGGAACTGTGCTTTCCCAGACTCGGAAGGTCTCATGGTGCCCATTCTCGGCAGAGCCTTTTTCCAAAACGGGAAACGTCCGGCTCCTTCTCCCACCAGGAAGGGGCCAGCCCTGAAAGCTGTTGCTGCTCTTCACCTTCCCTTGCCAGCCTATGCACAGGCACAACAGCCCTGGGGATCTGTGCTTTCCAACAGACGCAAGGTCTTATGGTGCCCGTTCTCGGCAGAGCCTTTTCCCGCAACGGGAAACGTCCGGCTCCTTCTCCAGCCAGGACAGGGCCAGCTCTGAAAGCTGTTGCTGCTCTTCACCTTCCCTGGGCAGCCTATTCACAGGCACAACAGCCCTGGGGAGCTGTGCTTTCCCAGAGACGGAAGGTCTCATGGTGCCCGTTCTCGGCAGAGCCTTTTCCCGAAACGGGAAACGTCCGGCTCCTTCTCCCGCCAGGAAGGGGCCAGCTCTGAAAGCTGCTGCTGGTCTTCACCTACCCACTGCAGCCTATTCACAGGCACAACAGCCCTGGGGATCTGTGCTTTCCCAGACTCGGAAGGTCTCATGGTGCCCGTTCTCGGCAGAGCCTTTTTCCAAAACGGGAAACGTCCGGCTCCTTCTCCCACCAGGAAGGGGCCAGCCCTGAAAGCTCTTGCTGCTCTTCACCTTCCCTTGGCAGCCTATGCACAGGCACAACAGCCCTGGGGATCTGTGCTTTCCCACAGACGCAAGGTCTTATGGTGCCCATTCTCGGCAGAGCCTTTTTCCAAAACAGGAAACGTCCGGCTCCTTCTCCCACCAGGAAGGGGCCAGCCCTGAAAGCTCTTGTTTATCTTCACCTCTCTTGGCAGCCTATTCACAGGCACAACAGCCCTGGGGAACTGTGCTTTCCCAGAGACGGAAGGTCTCATGGTGCCCGTTCTCGGCAGAGCCTTTTCCCGAAACGGGAAACGTCCGGCTCCTCCTCCCACCAGGAAGGGGCCAGCTCTGAAAGCTGTTGCTGCTCTTCACCCTCCCTTGGCAGCCTATTCACAGGCACAACAGCCCTGGGGATCTGAGCTTTCCCAGACTCGGAAGGTCTCATGGTGCCCGTTCTCGGCAGAGCCTTTTTCCAAAACGGGAAACGTCCGGCTCCTTCTCCCACCAGGAAGGGGCCAGCTCTGAAAGCTGCTGCTGGTCTTCACCTACCCACTGCAGCCTATTCAGAGGCACAACAGCCCTGGGGATCTGTGCTTTCCCAGACTCGGAAGGTCTCATGGTGCCCGTTCTCGGCAGAGCCTTTTTCCGAAACGGGAAACGTCCGGCTCCTTCTCCCACCAGGAAGGGGCCAGCCCTGAAAGCTGTTGCTGCTCTTCACCCTCCCTTGGCAGCCTATGTACAGGAACAACAGCACTGGGGATCTGTGCTTTCCGGCAGACGCAAGGTCTCATGGTGCCCGTTCTCGGCAGAACCTTTTTCTGAAACGGGAAACGTCCGGCTCCTTCTCCAGCCAGGACAGGGTCAGCTCTGAAAGCTGTTGCTGCTCTTTACCATCCCTTGGCAGCTTATTCACAGGCACAACAGCCCTGGGGAGCTGTGCTTTCCCAGACTCGGAAGGTCTCATGGTGCCCGTTCTCGGCAGAGCCTTTTCCCGAAACGGGAAACGTCCGGCTCCTTCTCCCACCAGGAAGGGGCCAGCTCTGAAAGCTGCTGCTGGTCTTCACCTACCCACTGCAGCCTATTCACAGGCACAACAGCCCTGGGGATCTGTGCTTTCCCAGACTCGGAAGGTCTCATGGTGCCCGTTCTCGGCAGAGCCTTTTCCCGAAACGGGAAACGTCCGGCTCCTCCTCCCGCCATGAAGGAGCCAGCTCTGAAAGCGGTTGCTGGTCTTCAGCTTCCCTGGGCAGCCTATGCACAGGCACAACAGCCCTGGGGATCTGTGCTTTCCCAGACTCGGAAGGTCTCATGGTGCCCGTTCTCGGCAGAGCCTTTTTCCAAAACGGGAAACGTCCGGCTCCTTCTCCCAGCAGGAAGGGGCCAGCCCGGAAAGCTGTTGCTGCTCTTCACCTTCCCTTGGCAGCCTATTCACAGGCACAACAGCCCTGGGGATCTGAGCTTTCCCAGACTCGGAAGGTCTCATGGTGCCCGTTCTCGGCAGAGCCTTTTTCCAAAACGGGAAACGTCCGGCTCCTTCTCCCACCAGGAAGGGGCCAGCTCTGAAAGCTGCTGCTGGTCTTCACCTACCCACTGCAGCCTATTCAGAGGCACAACAGCCCTGGGGATCTGTGCTTTCCCAGACTCGGAAGGTCTCATGGTGCCCGTTCTCGGCAGAGCCTTTTTCCGAAACGGGAAACGTCCGGCTCCTTCTCCCACCAGGAAGGGGCCAGCCCTGAAAGCTGTTGCTGCTCTTCACCCTCCCTTGGCAGCCTATGTACAGGAACAACAGCACTGGGGATCTGTGCTTTCCGGCAGACGCAAGGTCTCATGGTGCCCGTTCTCGGCAGAACCTTTTTCTGAAACGGGAAACGTCCGGCTCCTTCTCCAGCCAGGACAGGGTCAGCTCTGAAAGCTGTTGCTGCTCTTTACCTTCCCTTGGCAGCTTATTCACAGGCACAACAGCCCTGGGGAGCTGTGCTTTCCCAGACTCGGAAGGTCTCATGGTGCCCGTTCTCGGCAGAGCCTTTTCCCGAAACGGGAAACGTCCGGCTCCTTCTCCCACCAGGAAGGGGCCAGCTCTGAAAGCTGCTGCTGGTCTTCACCTACCCACTGCAGCCTATTCACAGGCACAACAGCCCTGGGGATCTGTGCTTTCCCAGACTCGGAAGGTCTCATGGTGCCCGTTCTCGGCAGAGCCTTTTCCCGAAACGGGAAACGTCCGGCTCCTCCTCCCGCCACGAAGGAGCCAGCTCTGAAAGCGGTTGCTGGTCTTCAGCTTCCCTGGGCAGCCTATGCACAGGCACAACAGCCCTGGGGATCTGTGCTTTCCCAGCCTCGGAAGGTCTCATGGTGCCCGTTCTCGGCAGAGCCTTTTTCCAAAACGGGAAACGTCCGGCTCCTTCTCCCAGCAGGAAGGGGCCAGCCCGGAAAGCTGTTGCTGCTCTTCACCTTCCCTTGGCACCCTATTCACAGGCACAACAGCCCTGGGGAACTGTGCTTTCCCAGACTCGGAAGGTCTCATGGTGCCCGTTCTCGGTAGAGCCTTTTTCCAAAACGGGAAACGTCCGGCTCCTTCTCCCACCAGGAAGGGGCCAGCCCTGAAAGCTGTTGCTGCTCTTTACCCTCCCTGGGCAGCCTATTCACAAGCACAACAGCCCTGGGGATCTGTGCTTTCCCACAGATGGAAGGTCTCATGGTGCCCGTTCTCGGCAGAGCCTTTTTCCAAAACGGGAAACGTCCATCTAATTCTCCCACCAGGAAGGGGCCAGCCCGGAAAGCTGTTGCTGCTCTTCACCTTCCCTTGGCAGCCTATTCACAGGCACAACAGCACTGGGGAGCTGTGCTTTCCCAGACTCGGAAGGTCTCATGGTGCCTGTTCTCGGCAGAGCCTTTTTCCAAAACGGGAAACGTCCGGCTCCTTCTCCCACCAGGAAGGGGCCAGCCCTGAAAGCTGTTGCTGCTCTTCACCTTCCCTTGGCAGCCTATGCACAGGCACAACAGCCCTGGGGAACTGTGCTTTCCCACAGACGCAAAGTCTCATGGTGCCCATTCTCGGCAGAGCCTTTTTTCTGAAATGGGAAATGTCCGGCTCCTTCTCCCACCACGAAGGGGCCAGCCATTAAATCTGTTGCTGCTATAAACCTTCCCTGGGCAGCCTATTCACAGGCACAAGAGCCCTGGGGATCTGTGCTTTCCCAGGGACAGAAGGTCTCATGGTGCCCATTCTCGGCAGAGCCTTTTTCCAAAACGGGAAACGTCCGGCTCCTTCTCCCACCAGGAAGGGGCCAGCCCTGAAAGCTGTTGCTGCTATAAACCTTCCCTTGCCAGCCTATTCACAGGCACAACAGCACTGGGGATCTGTGCTTTCCCAGAGACGGAAGGTCTCATGGTGCCCGTTCTCGGCAGAGCCTTTTCCCGATACGGGAAACGTCCGGCTCCTCCTCCCGCCACGAAGGAGCCAGCTCTGAAAGCGGTTGCTGGTCTTCAGCTTCCCTGGGCAGGCTATGCACAGGCACAACAGCCCTGGGGATATGTGCTTTCCCAGACTCGGAAGGTCTCATGGTGCCCGTTCTCGGCAGAGCCTTTTTCCGAAACAGGAAACGTCCGGCTCCTTCTCCCACCAGGAAGGGGCCAGCCCGGAAAGCTGTTCCTGCTCTTCACCTTCCCTTGGCAGCCTATTCACAGGCACAACAGCCCTGGGGATCTGTGCTTTCCCAGACTCGGAAGGTCTCATGTTGCCCGTTCTCGGTAGAGCCTTTTTCCAAAACGGGAAACGTCGGGCTCCTTCTCCCACCAGGAAGGGGCCAGCCCTGAAAGCTGTTGCTGCTCTTTACCCTCCCTGGGCAGCCTATTCACAAGCACAACAGCCCTGGGGATCTGTGCTTTCCCACAGACGGAAGGTCTCATGGTGCCCGTTCTCGGCAGAGCCTTTTTCCAAAACGGGAAAAGTCCATCTAATTCTCCCACCAGGAAGGGGCCAGCCCTGAAAGCTGTTGCTGCTCTTCACCTTCCCTTGGCAGCCTATTCACAGGCACAACAGCACTGGGGAGCTGTGCTTTCCCAGACTCGGAAGGTCTCATGGTGCCCGTTCTCGGCAGAGCCTTTTTCCGAAACGGGAAACGTCCGGCTCCTTCTCCCACCAGGAAGGGGCCAGCCTTGAAAGCTCTTGCTGATCTTCACCTCTCTTGGCAGCCTATTCACAGGCACAAGAGCCCTGGGGAACTGTGCTTTCCCAGAGACGGAAGGTCTCATGGTGCCCGTTCTCGGCAGAGCCTTTTTCCAAGACGGGAAACGTCCATCTACTTCTCCCACCAGGAAGGGGCCAGCCCTGAAAGCTCTTGCTGCTCTTCACCTTCCCTTGGCAGCCTATGCACAGGCACAACAGCCCTGGGGATCTGAGCTTTCCCAGACTCGGAAGGTCTCATGGTGCCCGTTCTCGGCAGAGCCTTTTTCCAAAACGGGAAACGTCCGGCTCCTTCTCCCACCAGGAAGGGGCCAGATCTGAAAGCTGCTGCTGGTCTTCACCTACCCACTGCAGCCTATTCACAGGCACAACAGCCCTGGGGATCTGTGCTTTCCCAGACTCGGAAGGTCTCATGGTGCCCATTCTCGGCAGAGCCTTTTTCCAAAACGGGAAACGTCCGGCTCCTTCTCCCACCAGGAAGGGGCCAGCCCTGAAAGCTGTTGCTGCTCTTCACCTTCCCTTGCCAGCCTATGCACAGGCACAACAGCCCTGGGGATCTGTGCTTTCCCACAGACGCAAGGTCTTATGGTGCCCGTTCTCGGCAGAGCCTTTTCCCGCAACGGGAAACGTCCGGCTCCTTCTCCAGCCAGGACAGGGCCAGCTCTGAAAGCTGTTGCTGCTCTTCACCTTCCCTGGGCAGCCTATTCACAGGCACAAGAGCCCTAGGGAGCTGTGCTTTCCCAGAGACGGAAGGTCTCATGGTGCCCGTTCTCGGCAGAGCCTTTTCCCGAAACGGGAAACATCCGGCTCCTTCTCCCGCCAGGAAGGAGCCAGCTCTGAAAGCTGCTGCTGGTCTTCACCTACCCACTGCAGCCTATTCACAGGCACAACAGCACTGGGGAGCTGTGCTTTCCCAGACTCGGAAGGTCTCATGGTGCCTGTTCTCGGCAGAGCCTTTTTCCAAAACGGGAAACGTCCGGCTCCTTCTCCCACCAGGAAGGGGCCAGCCCTGAAAGCTCTTGCTGCTCTTCACCTTCCCTTGGCAGCCTATGCACAGGCACAACAGCCCTGGGGATCTGTGCTTTCCCACAGACGCAAGGTCTTATGGTGCCCATTCTCGGCAGAGCCTTTTTCCAAAACGGGAAACGTCCGGCTCCTTCTCCCACCAGGAAGGGGCCAGCCCTGAAAGCTCTTGTTTATCTTCACCTCTCTTGGCAGCCTATTCACAGGCACAACAGCCCTGGGGAACTGTGCTTTCCCAGAGACGGAAGGTCTCATGGTGCCCGTTCTCGGCAGAGCCTTTTCCCGAAACGGGAAACGTCCGGCTCCTCCTCCCACCAGGAAGGGGCCAGCTCTGAAAGCTGTTGCTGCTCTTCACCCTCCCTTGGCAGCCTATTCACAGGCACAACAGCACTGGGGAGCTGTGCTTTCCCAGACTCGGAAGGTCTCATGGTGCCCGTTCTCGGCAGAGCCTTTTTCCAAAACAGGAAACGTCCGGCTCCTTCTCCCACCAGGAAGGGGCCAGCTCTGAAAGCTGCTGCTGGTCTTCACCTACCCACTGCAGCCTATTCACAGGCACAACAGCCCTGGGGATCTGTGCTTTCCCAGACTCGGAAGGTCTCATGGTGCCCATTCTCGGCAGAGCCTTTTTCCAAAACGGGAAACGTCCGGCTCCTTCTCCCACCAGGAAGGGGCCAGCCCTGAAAGCTGTTGCTGCTCTTCACCCTCCCTTGGCAGCCTATGTACAGGAACAACAGCACTGGGGATCTGTGCTTTCCCACAGACGCAAGGTCTCATGGTGCCCGTTCTCGGCAGAGCCTTTTTCCGAAACGGGAAACGTCTGGCTCCTTCTCCCGCCAGGAAGGGGCCAGCTCTGAAAGCTGTTGCTGGTCTTCACCTACCCACTGCAGCCTATTCACAGGCACAACAGCCCTGGGGAGCTGTGCTTTCCCAGACTCGGAAGGTCTCATGGTGCCCGTTCTCGGCAGAGCCTTTTCCCGAAACGGGAAACGTCCGGCTCCTCCTCCCACCAGGAAGGGGCCAGCTCTGAAAGCTGTTGCTGCTCTTTACCCTCCCTTGGCAGCCTATGCACAGGCACAACAGCCCTGGGGATCTGTGCTTTCCCAGACTCGGAAGGTCTCATGGTGCCCGTTCTCGGCAGAGCCTTTTTCCAAAACGGGAAACGTCCGGCTCCTTCTCCCACCAGGAAGGGGCCAGCTCTGAAAGCTGCTGCTGGTCTTCACCTACCCACTAGAGCCTTTTTCTGAAACGGGAAACGTCCGGCTCCTCCTCCCGCCAGGAAGTGGCCAGCTCTGAAAGCTGCTGCTGGTCTTCACCTACCCACTGCAGCCTATTCACAGGCACAACAGCCCTGGGGATCTGTGCTTTCCCACAGACGCAAGGTCTTATGGTGCCCATTCTAGGCAGAGCCTTTTTCCAAAACGGGAAACGTCCGGCTCCTTCTCCCACCAGGAAGGGGCCAGCCCTGAAAGCTCTTCCTGATATTCACCACTCTTGGCAGCCTATTCACAGGCACAACAGCCCTGGGGATCTGTGCTTTCCCACAGACGCAATGTCTCATGGTGCCCGTTCTTGGCAGAGCCTTTTTCCAAAACGGGAAACGTCCGGCTCCTTCTCCCACCAGGAAGGGGCCAGCCCTGAAAGCTGTTGCTGCTCTTCACCTTCCCTTGCCAGCCTATGCACAGGCAAAACAGCACTGGGTATCTGTGCTTTCCCAGACTCGGAAGGTCTCATGGTGCCCGTTCTCGGCAGAGCCTTTTTCCGAAACGGGAAACGTCCGGCTCCTTCTCCCACCAGGAAGGGGCCAGCCCTGAAAGCTCTTGCTGATCTTCACCTCTCTTGGCAGCCTATTCACAGGCACAACAGCCCTGGGGAGCTGGGCTTTCCCAGGGACAGAAGGTCTCATGGTGCCCGTTCTCGGCAGAGCCTTTTTCCAAAACGGGAAACGTCCGGCTCCTTCTCCCACCAGGAAGGGGCCAGCCCTGAAAGCTCTTGCTGCTCTTCACCTTCCCTTGGCAGCCTATTCACAGGCACAACAGCCCTGGGGAACTGTGCTTTCCCAGAGACGGAAGGTCTCATGGTGCCCGTTCTCGGCAGAGCCTTTTCCCGAAACGGGAAACGTCCGGCTCCTTCTCCCGCCAGGAAGGGGCCAGCTCTGAAAGCTGCTGCTGGTCTTCACCTACCCACTGCAGCCTATTCACAGGCACAACAGCCCTGGGGATCTGTGCTTTCCCAGACTCGGAAGGTCTCATGGTGCCCGTTCTCGGCAGAGCCTTTTTCCAAAACGGGAAACGTCCGGCTCCTTCTCCCACCAGGAAGGGGCCAGCCCTGAAAGCTGTTGCTGCTCTTCACCTTCCCTTGGCAGCCTATGCACAGGCACAACAGCACTGGGGATCTGTGGTTTCCCACAGACGCAAGGTCTTATGGTGTCCATTCTCGGCAGAGCCTTTTTCCAAAACGGGAAACGTCCGGCTCCTTCTCCCACCAGGAAGGGGCCAGCCCTGAAAGCTCTTGTTTATCTTCACCTCTCTTGGCAGCCTATTCACAGGCACAACAGCCCTGGGGAACTGTGCTTTCCCAGAGACGGAAGGTCTCATGGTGCCCGTTCTCGGCAGAGCCTTTTCCCGAAACGGGAAACGTCCGGCTCCTCCTCCCACCAGGAAGGGGCCAGCTCTGAAAGCTGTTGCTGCTCTTCACCCTCCCTTGGCAGCCTATTCACAGGCACAACAGCCCTGGGGATCTGAGCTTTCCCAGAGATGGAAGGTCTCATGGTGCCCGTTCTCGGCAGAGCCTTTTTCCAAAACGGGAAACGTCCGGCTCCTTCTCCCACCAGGAAGGGGCCAGCTCTGAAAGCTGCTGCTGGTCTTCACCTACCCACTGCAGCCTATTCACAGGCACAACAGCACTGGGGATCTGTGCTTTCCCAGACTCGGAAGGTCTCATGGTGCCCGTTCTCGGCAGAGCCTTTTTCCAAAACGGGAAATGTCCGGCTCCTTCTCCCACCAGGAAGGGGCCAGCCCTGAAAGCTGTTGCGGCTCTTCACCCTCCCTTGTCAGCCTATGTACAGGAACAACAGCACTGGGGATCTGTGCTTTCCGACAAACGCAAGGTCTCATGGTGCCCGTTCTCGGCAGAACCTTTTTCTGAAACGGGAAACGTCCGGCTCCTTCTCCAGCCAGGACAGGGCCAGCTCTGAAAGCTGTTGCTGCTCTTCACCTTCCCTTGGCAGCCTATTCACAGGCACAACAGCCCTGGGGAACTGTGCTTTCCCAGAGACGGAAGGTCTCATGGTGCCCGTTCTCGGCAGAGCCTTTTCCCGAAACGGGAAACGTCCGGCTCCTCCTCCCACCAGGAAGGGGCCAGCTCTGAAAGCTGTTGCTGCTCTTCACCCTCCCTTGGCAGCCTATTCACAGGCACAACAGCACTGGGGAGCTGTGCTTTCCCAGACTCGGAAGGTCTCATGGTGCCCGTTCTCGGCAGAGCCTTTTTCCAAAACAGGAAACGTCCGGCTCCTTCTCCCACCAGGAAGGGGCCAGCTCTGAAAGCTGCTGCTGGTCTTCACCTACCCACTGCAGCCTATTCACAGGCACAACAGCCCTGGGGATCTGTGCTTTCCCAGACTCGGAAGGTCTCATGGTGCCCATTCTCGGCAGAGCCTTTTTCCAAAACGGGAAACGTCCGGCTCCTTCTCCCACCAGGAAGGGGCCAGCCCTGAAAGCTGTTGCTGCTCTTCACCCTCCCTTGGCAGCCTATGTACAGGAACAACAGCACTGGGGATCTGTGCTTTCCCACAGACGCAAGGTCTCATGGTGCCCGTTCTCGGCAGAGCCTTTTTCCGAAACGGGAAACGTCTGGCTCCTTCTCCCGCCAGGAAGGGGCCAGCTCTGAAAGCTGTTGCTGGTCTTCACCTACCCACTGCAGCCTATTCACAGGCACAACAGCCCTGGGGAGCTGTGCTTTCCCAGACTCGGAAGGTCTCATGGTGCCCGTTCTCGGCAGAGCCTTTTCCCGAAACGGGAAACGTCCGGCTCCTCCTCCCACCAGGAAGGGGCCAGCTCTGAAAGCTGTTGCTGCTCTTCACCCTCCCTTGGCAGCCTATGCACAGGCACAACAGCCCTGGGGATCTGTGCTTTCCCAGACTCGGAAGGTCTCATGGTGCCCGTTCTCGGCAGAGCCTTTTTCCAAAACGGGAAACGTCCGGCTCCTTCTCCCACCAGGAAGGGGCCAGCTCTGAAAGCTGCTGCTGGTCTTCACCTACCCACTAGAGCCTTTTTCTGAAACGGGAAACGTCCGGCTCCTCCTCCCGCCAGGAAGTGGCCAGCTCTGAAAGCTGCTGCTGGTCTTCACCTACCCACTGCAGCCTATTCACAGGCACAACAGCCCTGGGGATCTGTGCTTTCCCACAGACGCAAGGTCTTATGGTGCCCATTCTAGGCAGAGCCTTTTTCCAAAACGGGAAACGTCCGGCTCCTTCTCCCACCAGGAAGGGGCCAGCCCTGAAAGCTCTTCCTGATATTCACCACTCTTGGCAGCCTATTCACAGGCACAACAGCCCTGGGGATCTGTGCTTTCCCACAGACGCAATGTCTCATGGTGCCCGTTCTTGGCAGAGCCTTTTTCCAAAACGGGAAACGTCCGGCTCCTTCTCCCACCAGGAAGGGGCCAGCCCTGAAAGCTGTTGCTGCTCTTCACCTTCCCTTGCCAGCCTATGCACAGGCAAAACAGCACTGGGTATCTGTGCTTTCCCAGACTCGGAAGGTCTCATGGTGCCCGTTCTCGGCAGAGCCTTTTTCCGAAACGGGAAACGTCCGGCTCCTTCTCCCACCAGGAAGGGGCCAGCCCTGAAAGCTCTTGCTGATCTTCACCTCTCTTGGCAGCCTATTCACAGGCACAACAGCCCTGGGGAGCTGGGCTTTCCCAGGGACAGAAGGTCTCATGGTGCCCGTTCTCGGCAGAGCCTTTTTCCAAAACGGGAAACGTCCGGCTCCTTCTCCCACCAGGAAGGGGCCAGCCCTGAAAGCTCTTGCTGCTCTTCACCTTCCCTTGGCAGCCTATTCACAGGCACAACAGCCCTGGGGAACTGTGCTTTCCCAGAGACGGAAGGTCTCATGGTGCCCGTTCTCGGCATAGCCTTTTCCCGAAACGGGAAACGTCCGGCTCCTTCTCCCGCCAGGAAGGGGCCAGCTCTGAAAGCTGCTGCTGGTCTTCACCTACCCACTGCAGCCTATTCACAGGCACAACAGCCCTGGGGATCTGTGCTTTCCCAGACTCGGAAGGTCTCATGGTGCCCGTTCTCGGCAGAGCCTTTTTCCAAAACGGGAAACGTCCGGCTCCTTCTCCCACCAGGAAGGGGCCAGCCCTGAAAGCTGTTGCTGCTCTTCACCTTCCCTTGGCAGCCTATGCACAGGCACAACAGCACTGGGGATCTGTGGTTTCCCACAGACGCAAGGTCTTATGGTGTCCATTCTCGGCAGAGCCTTTTTCCAAAACGGGAAACGTCCGGCTCCTTCTCCCACCAGGAAGGGGCCAGCCCTGAAAGCTCTTGTTTATCTTCACCTCTCTTGGCAGCCTATTCACAGGCACAACAGCCCTGGGGAACTGTGCTTTCCCAGAGACGGAAGGTCTCATGGTGCCCGTTCTCGGCAGAGCCTTTTCCCGAAACGGGAAACGTCCGGCTCCTCCTCCCACCAGGAAGGGGCCAGCTCTGAAAGCTGTTGCTGCTCTTCACCCTCCCTTGGCAGCCTATTCACAGGCACAACAGCCCTGGGGATCTGAGCTTTCCCAGAGATGGAAGGTCTCATGGTGCCCGTTCTCGGCAGAGCCTTTTTCCAAAACGGGAAACGTCCGGCTCCTTCTCCCACCAGGAAGGGGCCAGCTCTGAAAGCTGCTGCTGGTCTTCACCTACCCACTGCAGCCTATTCACAGGCACAACAGCACTGGGGATCTGTGCTTTCCCAGACTCGGAAGGTCTCATGGTGCCCGTTCTCGGCAGAGCCTTTTTCCAAAACGGGAAATGTCCGGCTCCTTCTCCCACCAGGAAGGGGCCAGCCCTGAAAGCTGTTGCGGCTCTTCACCCTCCCTTGTCAGCCTATGTACAGGAACAACAGCACTGGGGATCTGTGCTTTCCGACAAACGCAAGGTCTCATGGTGCCCGTTCTCGGCAGAACCTTTTTCTGAAACGGGAAACGTCCGGCTCCTTCTCCAGCCAGGACAGGGCCAGCTCTGAAAGCTGTTGCTGCTCTTCACCTTCCCTTGGCAGCCTATTCACAGGCACAACAGCCCTGGGGAGCTGTGCTTTCCAAGAGACGGAAGGTCTCATGGTGCCCGTTCTCGGCAGAGCTTTTTTCCAAAACGGGAAACCTCCGGCTCCTTCTCCCACCAGGAAGGGGCCAGTCCTGAAAGCTGCTGCTGGTCTTCACCTACCCACTGCAGCCTATTCACAGGCACAACAGCCCTGGGGATCTGTGCTTTCCCAGACTCGGAAGGTCTCATGGTGCCCGTTCTCGGCAGAGCCTTTTTCCGAAACGGGAAACGTCCGGCTCCTTCTCCCAGCAGGAAGGGGCCAGCCCTGAAAGCTGTTGCTGCTCTTCACCTTCCCTTGTCACCCTATTCACAGGCAAAACAGCCCTGGGGAACTGTGCTTTCCCAGACTCGGAAGGTCTCATGGTGCCCATTCTCGGCAGAGCCTTTTTCCAAAACGGGAAACGTCCGGCTCCTTCTCCCACCAGGAAGGGGCCAGCCCTGAAAGCTGTTGCTGCTCTTCACCTTCCCTTGCCAGCCTATGCACAGGCACAACAGCCCTGGGGATCTGTGCTTTCCCACAGACGCAAGGTCTTATGGTGCCCGTTCTCGGCAGAGCCTTTTCCCGCAACGGGAAACGTCCGGCTCCTTCTCCAGCCAGGACAGGGCCAGCTCTGAAAGCTGTTGCTGCTCTTCACCTTCCCTGGGCAGCCTATTCACAGGCACAAGAGCCCTAGGGAGCTGTGCTTTCCCAGAGACGGAAGGTCTCATGGTGCCCGTTCTCGGCAGAGCCTTTTCCCGAAACGGGAAACATCCGGCTCCTTCTCCCGCCAGGAAGGAGCCAGCTCTGAAAGCTGCTGCTGGTCTTCACCTACCCACTGCAGCCTATTCACAGGCACAACAGCACTGGGGAGCTGTGCTTTCCCAGACTCGGAAGGTCTCATGGTGCCTGTTCTCGGCAGAGCCTTTTTCCAAAACGGGAAACGTCCGGCTCCTTCTCCCACCAGGAAGGGGCCAGCCCTGAAAGCTCTTGCTGCTCTTCACCTTCCCTTGGCAGCCTATTCACAGGCACAACAGCCCTGGGGATCTGTGCTTTCCCAGACTCGGAAGGTCTCATGGTGCCCATTCTCGGCAGAGCCTTTTTCCAAAACGGGAAACGTCCGGCTCCTTCTCCCACCAGGAAGGGGCCAGCCCTGAAAGCTCTTGTTTATCTTCACCTCTCTTGGCAGCCTATTCACAGGCACAACAGCCCTGGGGAACTGTGCTTTCCCAGAGACGGAAGGTCTCATGGTGCCCGTTCTCGGCAGAGCCTTTTCCCGAAACGGGAAACGTCCGGCTCCTCCTCCCACCAGGAAGGGGCCAGCTCTGAAAGCTGTTGCTGCTCTTCACCCTCCCTTGGCAGCCTATTCACAGGCACAACAGCACTGGGGAGCTGTGCTTTCCCAGACTCGGAAGGTCTCATGGTGCCCGTTCTCGGCAGAGCCTTTTTCCAAAACAGGAAACGTCCGGCTCCTTCTCCCACCAGGAAGGGGCCAGCTCTGAAAGCTGCTGCTGGTCTTCACCTACCCACTGCAGCCTATTCACAGGCACAACAGCCCTGGGGATCTGTGCTTTCCCAGACTCGGAAGGTCTCATGGTGCCCATTCTCGGCAGAGCCTTTTTCCAAAACGGGAAACGTCCGGCTCCTTCTCCCACCAGGAAGGGGCCAGCCCTGAAAGCTGTTGCTGCTCTTCACCCTCCCTTGGCAGCCTATGTACAGGAACAACAGCACTGGGGATCTGTGCTTTCCCACAGACGCAAGGTCTCATGGTGCCCGTTCTCGGCAGAGCCTTTTTCCGAAACGGGAAACGTCTGGCTCCTTCTCCCGCCAGGAAGGGGCCAGCTCTGAAAGCTGTTGCTGGTCTTCACCTACCCACTGCAGCCTATTCACAGGCACAACAGCCCTGGGGAGCTGTGCTTTCCCAGACTCGGAAGGTCTCATGGTGCCCGTTCTCGGCAGAGCCTTTTCCCGAAACGGGAAACGTCCGGCTCCTCCTCCCACCAGGAAGGGGCCAGCTCTGAAAGCTGTTGCTGCTCTTCACCCTCCCTTGGCAGCCTATGCACAGGCACAACAGCACTGGGGAGCTGTGCTTTCCCAGACTCGGAAGGTCTCATGGTGCCCGTTCTCGGCAGAGCCTTTTTCCAAAACGGGAAACGTCCGGCTCCTTCTCCCACCAGGAAGGGGCCAGCTCTGAAAGCTGCTGCTGGTCTTCACCTACCCACTAGAGCCTTTTTCTGAAACGGGAAACGTCCGGCTCCTCCTCCCGCCAGGAAGTGGCCAGCTCTGAAAGCTGCTGCTGGTCTTCACCTACCCACTGCAGCCTATTCACAGGCACAACAGCCCTGGGGATCTGTGCTTTCCCACAGACGCAAGGTCTTATGGTGCCCATTCTAGGCAGAGCCTTTTTCCAAAACGGGAAACGTCCGGCTCCTTCTCCCACCAGGAAGGGGCCAGCCCTGAAAGCTCTTCCTGATATTCACCACTCTTGGCAGCCTATTCACAGGCACAACAGCCCTGGGGATCTGTGCTTTCCCACAGACGCAATGTCTCATGGTGCCCGTTCTTGGCAGAGCCTTTTTCCAAAACGGGAAACGTCCGGCTCCTTCTCCCACCAGGAAGGGGCCAGCCCTGAAAGCTGTTGCTGCTCTTCACCTTCCCTTGCCAGCCTATGCACAGGCAAAACAGCACTGGGTATCTGTGCTTTCCCAGACTCGGAAGGTCTCATGGTGCCCGTTCTCGGCAGAGCCTTTTTCCGAAACGGGAAACGTCCGGCTCCTTCTCCCACCAGGAAGGGGCCAGCCCTGAAAGCTCTTGCTGATCTTCACCTCTCTTGGCAGCCTATTCACAGGCACAACAGCCCTGGGGAGCTGGGCTTTCCCAGACTCGGAAGGTCTCATGGTGCCCGTTCTCGGCAGAGCCTTTTTCCAAAACGGGAAACGTCCGGCTCCTTCTCCCACCAGGAAGGGGCCAGCCCTGAAAGCTCTTGCTGCTCTTCACCTTCCCTTGGCAGCCTATTCACAGGCACAACAGCCCTGGGGAACTGTGCTTTCCCAGAGACGGAAGGTCTCATGGTGCCCGTTCTCGGCAGAGCCTTTTCCCGAAACGGGAAACGTCCGGCTCCTTCTCCCGCCAGGAAGGGGCCAGCTCTGAAAGCTGCTGCTGGTCTTCACCTACCCACTGCAGCCTATTCACAGGCACAACAGCCCTGGGGATCTGTGCTTTCCCAGACTCGGAAGGTCTCATGGTGCCCGTTCTCGGCAGAGCCTTTTTCCAAAACGGGAAACGTCCGGCTCCTTCTCCCACCAGGAAGGGGCCAGCCCTGAAAGCTGTTGCTGCTCTTCACCTTCCCTTGCCAGCCTATGCACAGGCACAACAGCACTGGGGATCTGTGGTTTCCCACAGACGCAAGGTCTTATGGTGTCCATTCTCGGCAGAGCCTTTTTCCAAAACGGGAAACGTCCGGCTCCTTCTCCCACCAGGAAGGGGCCAGCCCTGAAAGCTCTTGTTTATCTTCACCTCTCTTGGCAGCCTATTCACAGGCACAACAGCCCTGGGGAACTGTGCTTTCCCAGAGACGGAAGGTCTCATGGTGCCCGTTCTCGGCAGAGCCTTTTCCCGAAACGGGAAACGTCCGGCTCCTCCTCCCACCAGGAAGGGGCCAGCTCTGAAAGCTGTTGCTGCTCTTCACCCTCCCTTGGCAGCCTATTCACAGGCACAACAGCCCTGGGGATCTGAGCTTTCCCAGAGATGGAAGGTCTCATGGTGCCCGTTCTCGGCAGAGCCTTTTTCCAAAACGGGAAACGTCCGGCTCCTTCTCCCACCAGGAAGGGGCCAGCTCTGAAAGCTGCTGCTGGTCTTCACCTACCCACTGCAGCCTATTCACAGGCACAACAGCACTGGGGATCTGTGCTTTCCCAGACTCGGAAGGTCTCATGGTGCCCGTTCTCGGCAGAGCCTTTTTCCAAAACGGGAAATGTCCGGCTCCTTCTCCCACCAGGAAGGGGCCAGCCCTGAAAGCTGTTGCGGCTCTTCACCCTCCCTTGTCAGCCTATGTACAGGAACAACAGCACTGGGGATCTGTGCTTTCCGACAAACGCAAGGTCTCATGGTGCCCGTTCTCGGCAGAACCTTTTTCTGAAACGGGAAACGTCCGGCTCCTTCTCCAGCCAGGACAGGGCCAGCTCTGAAAGCTGTTGCTGCTCTTCACCTTCCCTTGGCAGCCTATTCACAGGCACAACAGCCCTGGGGAGCTGTGCTTTCCAAGAGACGGAAGGTCTCATGGTGCCCGTTCTCGGCAGAGCTTTTTTCCAAAACGGGAAACCTCCGGCTCCTTCTCCCACCAGGAAGGGGCCAGTCCTGAAAGCTGCTGCTGGTCTTCACCTACCCACTGCAGCCTATTCACAGGCACAACAGCCCTGGGGATCTGTGCTTTCCCAGACTCGGAAGGTCTCATGGTGCCCGTTCTCGGCAGAGCCTTTTTCCGAAACGGGAAACGTCCGGCTCCTTCTCCCAGCAGGAAGGGGCCAGCCCTGAAAGCTGTTGCTGCTCTTCACCTTCCCTTGTCACCCTATTCACAGGCAAAACAGCCCTGGGGAACTGTGCTTTCCCAGACTCGGAAGGTCTCATGGTGCCCATTCTCGGCAGAGCCTTTTTCCAAAACGGGAAACGTCCGGCTCCTTCTCCCACCAGGAAGGGGCCAGCCCTGAAAGCTGTTGCTGCTCTTCACCTTCCCTTGCCAGCCTATGCACAGGCACAACAGCCCTGGGGATCTGTGCTTTCCCACAGACGCAAGGTCTTATGGTGCCCGTTCTCGGCAGAGCCTTTTCCCGCAACGGGAAACGTCCGGCTCCTTCTCCAGCCAGGACAGGGCCAGCTCTGAAAGCTGTTGCTGCTCTTCACCTTCCCTGGGCAGCCTATTCACAGGCACAACAGCCCTGGGGAGCTGTGCTTTCCCAGACTCGGAAGGTCTCATGGTGCCCGTTCTCGGCAGAGCCTTTTCCCGAAATGGGAAACGTCCGGCTCCTTCTCCCGCCAGGAAGGGGCCAGCTCTGAAAGCTGCTGCTGGTCTTCACCTACCCACTGCAGCCTATTCACAGGCACAACAGCCCTGGGGATCTGTGCTTTCCCAGACTCGGAAGGTCTCATGGTGCCCGTTCTCGGCAGAGCCTTTTTCCAAAACGGGAAACGTCCGGCTCCTTCTCCCACCAGGAAGGGGCCAGTCCTGAAAGCTCTTGCTGCTCTTCACCTTCCCTTGGCAGCCTATGCACAGGCACAACAGCCCTGGGGATCTGTGCTTTCCCACAGACGCAAGGTCTTATGGTGCCCATTCTCGGCAGAGCCTTTTTCCAAAACAGGAAACGTCCGGCTCCTTCTCCCACCAGGAAGGGGCCAGCCCTGAAAGTTCTTGTTTATCTTCACCTCTCTTGGCAGCCTATTCACAGGCACAACAGCCCTGGGGAACTGTGCTTTCCCAGACTCAGAAGGTCTCATATTGCCCGTTCTCGGCAGAGCCTTTTCCCGAAACGGGAAACGTCCGGCTCCTCCTCCCACCAGGAAGGGGCCAGCTCTGAAAGCTGTTGCTGCTCTTCACCCTCCCTTGGAAGCCTATTCACAGGCACAACAGCCCTGGGGATCTGAGCTTTCCCAGACTCGGAAGGTCTCATGGTGCCCGTTCTCGGCAGAGCCTTTTCCCGAAACGGGAAACGTCCGGCTCCCTCTCCCACCAGGAAGGGGCCAGCCCTGAAAGCTGTTGCTGCTCTTCACCTTCCCTTGGCAGCCTATTCACAGGCACAACAGCCCTGGGGAACTGTGCTTTCCCAGAGACGGAAGGTCTCATGGTGCCCGTTCTCGGCAGAGCCTTTTCCCGAAACGGGAAACGTCCGGCTCCTTCTCCCACCAGGAAGGGGCCAGCCCTGAAAGCTGCTGCTGGTCTTCACCTACCCACTGCAGCCTATTCACAGGCACAACAGCCCTGGGGATCTGTGCTTTCCCAGACTCGGAAGGTCTCATGGTGCCCGTTCTCGGCAGAGCCTTTTTCCGAAACGGGAAACGTCCGGCTCCTTCTCCCAGCAGGAAGGGGCCAGCCCTTGAAAGCTGTGGCTGCTCTTCACCTTCCCTTGTCACCCTATTCACAGGCAAAACAGCCCTGGGGAACTGTGCTTTCCCAGACTCGGAAGGTCTCATGGTGCCCATTCTCGGCAGAGCCTTTTTCCAAAACGGGAAACGTCCGGCTCCTTCTCCCACCAGGAAGGGGCCAGCCCTGAAAGCTGTTGCTGCTCTTCACCTTCCCTTGCCAGCCTATGCACAGGCACAACAGCCCTGGGGATCTGTGCTTTCCCACAGACGCAAGGTCTTATGGTGCCCGTTCTCGGCAGAGCCTTTTCCGCAACGGGAAACGTCCGGCTCCTTCTCCAGCCAGGACAGGGCCAGCTCTGAAAGCTGTTGCTGCTCTTCACCTTCCCTGGGCAGCCTATTCACAGGCACAACAGCCCTGGGGAGCTGTGCTTTCCCAGACTCGGAAGGTCTCATGGTGCCCGTTCTCGGCAGAGCCTTTTCCCGAAACGGGAAACGTCCGGCTCCTTCTCCCACCAGGAAGGGGCCAGCCCTGAAAGCTCTTGCTGCTCTTCACCTTCCCTTGGCAGCCTATGCACAGGCACAACAGCCCTGGGGATCTGTGCTTTCCCACAGACGCAAGGTCTTATGGTGCCCATTCTCGGCAGAGCCTTTTTCCAAAACAGGAAACGTCCGGCTCCTTCTCCCACCAGGAAGGGGCCAGCCCTGAAAGCTCTTGTTTATCTTCACCTCTCTTGGCAGCCTATTCACAGGCACAACAGCCCTGGGGAACTGTGCTTTCCCAGAGACGGAAGGTCTCATGGTGCCCGTTCTCGGCAGAGCCTTTTCCCGAAACGGGAAACGTCCGGCTCCTCCTCCCACCAGGAAGGGGCCAGCTCTGAAAGCTGTTGCTGCTCTTCACCCTCCCTTGGCAGCCTATTCACAGGCACAACAGCCCTGGGGATCTGAGCTTTCCCAGACTCGGAAGGTCTCATGGTGCCCGTTCTCGGCAGAGCCTTTTTCCAAAACGGGAAACGTCCGGCTCCTTCTCCCACCAGGAAGGGGCCAGCTCTGAAAGCTGCTGCTGGTCTTCACCTACCCACTGCAGCCTATTCACAGGCACAACAGCCCTGGGGATCTGTGCTTTCCCAGACTCGGAAGGTCTCATGGTGCCCGTTCTCGGCAGAGCCTTTTTCCGAAACGGGAAACGTCCGGCTCCTTCTCCCACCAGGAAGGGGCCAGCCCTGAAAGCTGTTGCTGCTCTTCACCCTCCCTTGGCAGCCTATGTACAGGAACAACAGCACTGGGGATCTGTGCTTTCCGGCAGACGCAAGGTCTCATGGTGCCCGTTCTCGGCAGAACCTTTTTCTGAAACGGGAAACGTCCGGCTCCTTCTCCAGCCAGGACAGGGTCAGCTCTGAAAGGTGTTGCTGCTCTTTACCTTCCCTTGGCAGCCTATTCACAGGCACAACAGCCCTGGGGAGCTGTGATTTCCCAGACTCGGAAGGTCTCATGGTGCCCGTTCTCGGCAGAGCCTTTTCCCGAAACGGGAAACGTCCGGCTCCTTCTCCCACCAGGAAGGGGCCAGTCCTGAAAGCTGCTGCTGGTCTTCACCTACCCACTGCAGCCTATTCACAGGCACAACAGCCCTGGGGATCTGTGCTTTCCCAGACTCGGAAGGTCTCATGGTGCCCGTTCTCGGCAGAGCCTTTTCCCGAAACGGGAAACGTCCGGCTCCTCCTCCCGCCACGAAGGAGCCAGCTCTGAAAGCGGTTGCTGGTCTTCAGCTTCCCTGGGCAGCCTATGCACAGGCACAACAGCCCTGGGGATCTGTGCTTTCCCAGCCTCGGAAGGTCTCATGGTGCCCGTTCTCGGCAGAGCCTTTTTCCAAAACGGGAAACGTCCGGCTACTTCTCCCACCAGGAAGGGGCCAGCCCTGAAAGCTGTTGCTGCTCTTTACCCTCCCTGGGCAGCCTATTCACAAGCACAACAGCCCTGGGGATCTGTGCTTTCCCACAGATGGAAGGTCTCATGGTGCCCGTTCTCGGCAGAGCCTTTTTCCAAAACGGGAAACGTCCATCTAATTCTCCCACCAGGAAGGGGCCAGCCCGGAAAGCTGTTGCTGCTATAAACCTTCCCTTGGCAGCCTATTCACAGGCACAACAGCACTGGGGAGCTGTGCTTTCCCAGACTCGGAAGGTCTCATGGTGCCTGTTCTCGGCAGAGCCTTTTTCCAAAACGGGAAACGTCCGGCTCCTTCTCCCACCAGGAAGGGGCCAGCCCTGAAAGCTGTTGCTGCTCTTCACCTTCCCTTGGCAGCCTATTCACAGGCACAACAGCCCTGGGGAACTGTGCTTTCCCACAGACGGAAGGTCTCATGGTGCCCGTTCTCGGCAGAGCCTTTTTCCGAAACGGGAAACGTCCGGCTCCTTCTCCCACCAGGAAGGGGCCAGCCCTGAAAGCTCTTGCTGATCTTCACCTCTCTTGGTAGCCTATTCACAGGCACAAGAGCCCTGGGGAACTGTGCTTTCCCACAGACGCAAAGTCTCATGGTGCCCATTCTCGGCAGAGCCTTTTTTCTGAAATGGGAAATGTCCGGCTCCTTCTCCCACCACGAAGGGGCCAGCCATTAAATCTGTTGCTGCTATAAACCTTCCCTGGGCAGCCTATTCACAGGCACAAGAGCCCTGGGGATCTGTGCTTTCCCAGGGACAGAAGGTCTCATGGTGCCCATTCTCGGCAGAGCCTTTTTCCAAAACGGGAAACGTCCGGCTCCTTCTCCCACCAGGAAGGGGCCAGCCCTGAAAGCTGTTGCTGCTATAAACCTTCCCTTGGCAGCCTATTCACAGGCACAACAGCACTGGGGATCTGTGCTTTCCCAGACTCGGAAGGTCTCATGGTGCCCGTTCTCGGCAGAGCCTTTTCCCGAAACGGGAAACGTCCGGCTCCTCCTCCCGCCAGGAAGGGACCAGTCCTCAAAGCTGTTGCTGCTCTTCACCTTCCCTGGGCAGCCTATTCACAGGCACAACAGCCCTGGGGAACTGTGCTTTCCCAAAGACGGAAGGTCTCATGGTGCCCGTTCTCGGCAGAGCCTTTTCCCGAAACGGGAAACGTCTGGCTCCTTCTCCCGCCAGGAAGGGGCCAGCTCTGAAAGCTGCTGCTGGTCTTCACCTTCCCTTGGCAGCCTATGCACAGGCACAACAGCCCTGGGGATCTGTGCTTTCCCAGAGACGGAAGGTCTCATGGTGCCCGTTCTCGGCAGAGCCTTTTCCCGAAACGGGAAACGTCCGGCTCCTTCTCCCGCCAGGAAGGGGCCAGACCGGAAAGCTGTTGCTGCTCTTCACCTTCCCTTGGCAGCCTATGCACAGGCACAACAGCACTGGGGATCTGTGCTTTCCCAGACTCGGAAGGTCTCATGGTGCCCATTCTCGGCAGAGCCTTTTTCCAAAACGGGAAACGTCCGGCTCCTTCTCCCACCAGGAAGGGGCCAGCCCTGAAAGCTGTTGCTGCTCTTTACCCTCCCTGGGCAGCCTATTCACAAGCACAACAGCCCTGGGGATCTGTGCTTTCCCAGCCTCGGAAGGTCTCATGGTGCCCGTTCTCGGCAGAGCCTTTTTCCAAAACGGGAAACGTCCGGCTCCTTCTCCCACCAGAAAGGAGCCAGCTCTGAAAGCTGTTGCTGCTCTTCACCTTCCCTTGGCAGCCTATGCACAGGCACAACAGCCCTGGGGAACTGTGCTTTCCCACAGACGGAAGGTCTCATGGTGCCCGTTCTCGGCAGAGCCTTTTCCCGAAACGGGAAACGTCCGGCTCCTTCTCCCACCAGGAAAGGGCAAGCTCTGAAAGCTGCTGCTGGTCTTCACCTACCCACTGCAGCCTATTCAGAGGCACAACAGCCCTGGGGATCTGTGCTTTCCCAGAGTCGGAAGGTCTCATGGTGCCCGTTCTCAGCAGAGCCTTTTTCCGAAACGGGAAATGTCCGGCTCCTTCTCCCACCAGGAAGGGGCCAGCCCTGAAAGCTGTTGCTGCTCTTCACCTTCCCTTGGCAGCCTATGCACAGGCACAACAGCACTGGGGATCTGTGCTTTCCCACAGACGCAAGGTCTTATGGTGCCCATTCTCGGCAGAGCCTTTTTCCAAAACGGGAAACGTCCGGCTCCTTCTCCCACCAGGAAGGGGCCAGCCCTGAAAGCTGTTGCTGCTATAAAACTTCCCTGGGCAGCCTATTCACAGGCACAACAGCCCTGGGGATCTGTGCTTTCCCAGAGACGGAAGGTCTCATGGTGCCCGTTCTCGGCAGAGCCTTTTCCCGATACGGGAAACGTCCGGCTCCTCCTCCCGCCACGAAGGAGCCAGCTCTGAAAGCGGTTGCTGGTCTTCAGCTTCCCTGGGCAGGCTATGCACAGGCACAACAGCCCTGGGGATCTGTGCTTTCCCAGACTCGGAAGGTCTCATGGTGCCCGTTCTCGGCAGAGCCTTTTTCCGAAACAGGAAACGTCCGGCTCCTTCTCCCACCAGGAAGGGGCCAGCCCGGAAAGCTGTTGCTGCTCTTCACCTTCCCTTGGCAGCCTATTCACAGGCACAACAGCACTGGGGATCTGTGCTTTCCCAGACTCGGAAGGTCTCATGGTGCCCGTTCTCGGTAGAGCCTTTTTCCAAAACGGGAAACGTCCGGCTCCTTCTCCCACCAGGAAGGGGCCAGCCCTGAAAGCTGTTGCTGCTCTTTACCCTCCCTGGGCAGCCTATTCACAAGCACAACAGCCCTGGGGATCTGTGCTTTCCCACAGACGGAAGGTCTCATGGTGCCCGTTCTCGGCAGAGCCTTTTTCCAAAACGGGAAACGTCCATCTAATTCTCCCACCAGGAAGGGGCCAGCCCGGAAAGCTGTTGCTGCTCTTCACCTTCCCTTGGCACCCTATTCACAGGCACAACAGCCCTGGGGAACTGTGCTTTCCCAGACTCGGAAGGTCTCATGGTGCCCGTTCTCGGTAGAGCCTTTTTCCAAAACGGGAAACGTCCGGCTACTTCTCCCACCAGGAAGGGGCCAGCCCTGAAAGCTGTTGCTGCTCTTTACCCTCCCTGGGCAGCCTATTCACAAGCACAACAGCCCTGGGGATCTGTGCTTTCCCACAGATGGAAGGTCTCATGGTGCCCGTTCTCGGCAGAGCCTTTTTCCAAAACGGGAAACGTCCATCTAATTCTCCCACCAGGAAGGGGCCAGCCCGGAAAGCTGTTGCTGCTATAAACCTTCCCTTGGCAGCCTATTCACAGGCACAACAGCACTGGGGAGCTGTGCTTTCCCAGACTCGGAAGGTCTCATGGTGCCCGTTCTCGGCAGAGCCTTTTCCCGAAACGGGAAACGTCCGGCTCCTCCTCCCGCCAGGAAGGGACCAGTCCTCAAAGCTGTTGCTGCTCTTCACCTTCCCTGGGCAGCCTATTCACAGGCACAACAGCCCTGGGGAACTGTGCTTTCCCAAAGACGGAAGGTCTCATGGTGCCCGTTCTCGGCAGAGCCTTTTCCCGAAACGGGAAACGTCTGGCTCCTTCTCCCGCCAGGAAGGGGCCAGCTCTGAAAGCTGCTGCTGGTCTTCACCTTCCCTTGGCAGCCTATGCACAGGCACAACAGCCCTGGGGATCTGTGCTTTCCCAGAGACGGAAGGTCTCATGGTGCCCGTTCTCGGCAGAGCCTTTTCCCGAAACGGGAAACGTCCGGCTCCTTCTCCCGCCAGGAAGGGGCCAGACCGGAAAGCTGTTGCTGCTCTTCACCTTCCCTTGGCAGCCTATGCACAGGCACAACAGCACTGGGGATCTGTGCTTTCCCAGACTCGGAAGGTCTCATGGTGCCCATTCTCGGCAGAGCCTTTTTCCAAAACGGGAAACGTCCGGCTCCTTCTCCCACCAAGAAGGGGCCAGCCCTGAAAGCTGTTGCTGCTCTTTACCCTCCCTGGGCAGCCTATTCACAGGCACAAGAGCCCTGGGGAACTGTGCTTTCCGACAGACGCAAAGTCTCATGGTGCCTGTTCTCGGCAGAGCCTTTTTCCAAGACGGGAAACGTCCATCTACATCTCCCACCAGGAAGGGGCCAGCCCTGAAAGCTCTTGCTGCTCTTCACCTTCCCTTGGCAGCCTATGCACAGGCACAACAGCCCTGGGGATCTGAGCTTTCCCAGACTCGGAAGGTCTCATGGTGCCCGTTCTCGGCAGAGCCTTTTTCCGAAACGGGAAACGTCCGGCTCCTTCTCCCACCAGGAAGGGGCCAGATCTGAAAGCTGCTGCTGGTCTTCACCTACCCACTGCAGCCTATTCACAGGCACAACAGCCCTGGGGATCTGTGCTTTCCCAGACTCGGAAGGTCTCATGGTGCCCGTTCTCGGCAGAGCCTTTTTCCGAAATGGGAAACGTCCGGCTCCTTCTCCCAGCAGGAAGGGGCCAGCCCTGAAAGCTGTTGCTGCTCTTCACCTTCCCTTGTCACCCTATTCACAGGCAAAACAGCCCTGGGGAACTGTGCTTTCCCAGACTCGGAAGGTCTCATGGTGCCCATTCTCGGCAGAGCCTTTTTCCAAAACGGGAAACGTCCGGCTCCTTCTCCCACCAGGAAGGGGCCAGCCCTGAAAGCTGTTGCTGCTCTTCACCTTCCCTTGCCAGCCTATGCACAGGCACAACAGCCCTGGGGATCTGTGCTTTCCCACAGACGCAAGGTCTTATGGTGCCCGTTCTCGGCAGAGCCTTTTTCCGAAACGGGAAACGTCCGGCTCCTTCTCCAGCCAGGACAGGGCCAGCTCTGAAAGCTGTTGCTGCTCTTCACCTTCCCTGGGCAGCCTATTCACAGGCACAACAGCCCTGGGGAGCTGTGCTTTCCCAGACTCGGAAGGTCTCATGGTGCCCGTTCTCGGCAGAGCCTTTTCCCGAAACGGGAAACGTCCGGCTCCTTCTCCCACCAGGAAGGGGCCAGCTCTGAAAGCTGCTGCTGGTCTTCACCTACCCACTGCAGCCTATTCACAGGCACAACAGCCCTGGGGATCTGTGCTTTCCCAGACTCGGAAGGTCTCATGGTGCCCGTTCTCGGCAGAGCCTTTTTCCAAAACGGGAAACGGCCGGCTCCTTCTCCCACCAGGAAGGGGCCAGCCCTGAAAGCTCTTGCTGCTCTTCACCTTCCCTTGGCAGCCTATGCACAGGCACAACAGCCCTGGGGATCTGTGCTTTCCCACAGACGCAAGGTCTTATGGTGCCCATTCTCGGCAGAGCCTTTTTCCAAAACGGGAAACGTCCGGCTCCTTCTCCCACCAGGAAGGGGCCAGCCCTGAAACCTCTTGTTTATCTTCACCTCTCTTGGCAGCCTATTCACAGGCACAACAGCCCTGGGGAACTGTGCTTTCCCACAGACGGAAGGTCTCATGGTGCCCGTTCTCGGCAGAGCCTTTTCCCGAAACGGGAAACGTCCGGCTCCTCCTCCCACCAGGAAGGGGCCAGCTCTGAAAGCTGTTGCTGCTCTTCACCCTCCCTTGGCAGCCTATTCACAGGCACAACAGCCCTGGGGATCTGAGCTTTCCCAGACTCGGAAGGTCTCATGGTGCCCGTTCTCGGCAGAGCCTTTTTCCAAAACGGGAAACGTCCGGCTCCTTCTCCCACCAGGAAGGGGCCAGCTCTGAAAGCTGCTGCTGGTCTTCACCTACCCACTGCAGCCTATTCAGAGGCACAACAGCCCTGGGGATCTGTGCTTTCCCAGACTCGGAAGGTCTCATGGTGCCCGTTCTCGGCAGAGCCTTTTTCCGAAACGGGAAACGTCCGGCTCCTTCTCCCACCAGGAAGGGGCCAGCCCTGAAAGCTGTTGCTGCTCTTCACCCTCCCTTGGCAGCCTATGTACAGGAACAACAGCACTGGGGATCTGTGCTTTCCGGCAGACGCAAGGTCTCATGGTGCCCGTTCTCGGCAGAACCTTTTTCTGAAACGGGAAACGTCCGGCTCCTTCTCCAGCCAGGACAGGGTCAGCTCTGAAAGCTGTTGCTGCTCTTCACCTTCCCTTGGCAGCCTATTCACAGGCACAACAGCCCTGGGGAGCTGTGCTTTCCCAGACTCGGAAGGTCTCATGGTGCCCGTTCTCGGCAGAGCCTTTTCCCGAAACGGGAAACGTCCGGCTCCTTCTCCCACCAGGAAGGGGCCAGCTCTGAAAGCTGCTGCTGGTCTTCACCTTCCCTTGGCAGCCTATTCACAGGCACAACAGCCCTGGGGATCTGTGCTTTCCCAGACTCGGAAGGTCTCATGGTGCCCGTTCTCGGCAGAGCCTTTTCCCGAAACTGGAAACGTCCGGCTCCTCCTCCCGCCACGAAGGAGCCAGCTCTGAAAGCGGTTGCTGGTCTTCAGCTTCCCTGGGCAGCCTATGCACAGGCACAACAGCCCTGGGGATCTGTGCTTTCCCAGCCTCGGAAGGTCTCATGGTGCCCGTTCTCGGCAGAGCCTTTTTCCAAAACGGGAAACGTCCGGCTCCTTCTCCCAGCAGGAAGGGGCCAGCCCGGAAAGCTGTTGCTGCTCTTCACCTTCCCTTGGCAGCCTATTCACAGGCACAACAGCCCTGGGGAACTGTGCTTTCCCAGACTCGGAAGGTCTCATGGTGCCCGTTCTCGGTAGAGCCTTTTTCCAAAACGGGAAACGTCCGGCTCCTTCTCCCACCAGGAAGGGGCCAGCCCTGAAAGCTGTTGCTGCTCTTCACCTTCCCTTGGCAGCCTATGCACAGGCACAACAGCCCTGGGGAACTGTGCTTTCCCAGACTCGGAAGGTCTCATGGTGCCCGTTCTCGGTAGAGCCTTTTTCCAAAACGGGAAACGTCCGGCTCCTTCTCCCACCAGGAAGGGGCCAGCCCTGAAAGCTGTTGCTGCTCTTTACCCTCCCTGGGCAGCCTATTCACAAGCACAACAGCCCTGGGGATCTGTGCTTTCCCACAGATGGAAGGTCTCATGGTGCCCGTTCTCGGCAGAGCCTTTTTACAAAACGGGAAACGTCCATCTAATTCTCCCACCAGGAAGGGGCCAGCCCTGAAAGCTCTTGCTGATCTTCACCTCTCTTGGTAGCCTATTCACAGGCACAAGAGCCCTGGGGAACTGTGCTTTCCCACAGACGCAAAGTCTCATGGTGCCCATTCTCGGCAGAGTCTTTTTTCTGAAATGGGAAATGTCCGGCTCCTTCTCCCACCACGAAGGGGCCAGCCATTAAGTCTGTTGCTGCTATAAACCTTTCCTGGGCAGCCTATTCACAGGCACAAGAGCCCTGGGGATCTGTGCTTTCCCAGACTCGGAAGGTCTCATGGTGCCCGTTCTCGGCAGAGCCTTTTTCCAAAACGGGAAACGGCCGGCTCCTTCTCCCACCAGGAAGGGGCCAGCCCTGAAAGCTGTTGCTGCTATAAACCTTCCCTTGGCAGCCTATTCACAGGCACAACAGCACTGGGGATCTGTGCTTTCCCAGACTCGGAAGGTCTCATGGTGCCCGTTCTCGGCAGAGCCTTTTCCCGAAACGGGAAACCTCCGGCTCCTCCTCCCACCAGGAAGGGGCCAGCTCTGAAAGCTGTTGCTGCTCTTCACCTTCCCTGGGCAGCCTATTCACAGGCACAACAGCACTGGGGATCTGTGCTTTCCCAGAGACGGAAGGTCTCATGGTGCCCGTTCTCGGCAGAGCCTTTTCCCGAAACGGGAAACGTCCGGCTCCTTCTCACGCCAGGAAGGGGCCAGACCGGAAAGCTGTTGCTGCTCCTCACCTTCCCTTGGCAGCCTATGCACAGGCACAACAGCACTGGGGATCTGTGCTTTCCCAGACTCGGAAGGTCTCATGGTGCCCATTCTCGGCAGAGCCTTTTTACAAAACGGGAAACGTCCGGCTCCTTCTCCCACCAGGAAGGGGCCAGCCCTGAAAGCTGTTGCTGCTCTTTACCCTCCCTGGGCAGCCTATTCAGAGGCACAACAGCCCTGGGGATCTGTGCTTTCCCAGCCTCGGAAGGTCTCATGGTGCCCGTTCTCGGCAGAGCCTTTTTCCAAAACGGGAAACGTCCGGCTCCTTCTCCCACCAGAAAGGAGCCAGCTCTGAAAGCTGTTGCTGCTCTTCACCTTCCCTTGGCAGCCTATGCACAGGCACAACAGCCCTGGGGAACTGTGCTTTCCCACAGACGGAAGGTCTCATGGTGCCCGTTCTCGGCAGAGCCTTTTCCCGAAACGGGAAACGTCCGGCTCCTTCTCCCACCAGGAAAGGGCCAGCTCTGAAAGCTGCTGCTGGTCTTCACCTACCCACTGCAGCCTATTCACAGGCACAACAGCCCTGGGGATCTGTGCTTTCCCAGACTCGGAAGGTCTCATGGTGCCCGTTCTCAGCAGAGCCTTTTTCCGAAACGGGAAATGTCCGGCTCCTTCTCCCACCAGGAAGGGGCCAGCCCTGAAAGCTGTTGCTGCTCTTCACCTTCCCTTGGCAGCCTATGCACAGGCACAAGAGCACTGGGGATCTGTGCTTTCCCACAGACGCAAGGTCTTATGGTGCCCATTCTCGGCAGAGCCTTTTTCCAAAACGGGAAACGTCCGGCTCCTTCTCCCACCAGGAAGGGGCCAGCCCTGAAAGCTGTTGCTGCTATAAAACTTCCCTGGGCAGCCTATTCACAGGCACAACAGCCCTGGGGATCTGTGCTTTCCCAGAGACGGAAGGTCTCATGGTGCCCGTTCTCGGCAGAGCCTTTTCCCGAAACGGGAAACGTCCGGCTCCTCCTCCCGCCACGAAGGAGCCAGCTCTGAAAGCGGTTGCTGGTCTTCAGCTTCCCTGGGCAGGCTATGCACAGGCACAACAGCCCTGGGGATATGTGCTTTCCCAGACTCGGAAGGTCTCATGGTGCCCGTTCTCGGCAGAGCCTTTTCCCGAAACGGGAAACGTCTGGCTCCTTCTCCCGCCAGGAAGGGGCCAGCTCTGAAAGCTGCTGCTGGTCTTCACCTTCCCTTGGCAGCCTATGCACAGGCACAACAGCACTGGGGATCTGTGCTTTCCCAGAGACGGAAGGTCTCATGGTGCCCGTTCTCGGCAGAGCCTTTTCCCGAAACGGGAAACGTCCGGCTCCTTCTCCCGCCAGGAAGGGGCCAGACCGGAAAGCTGTTGCTGCTCTTCACCTTCCCTTGGCAGCCTATGCACAGGCACAACAGCACTGGGGATCTGTGCTTTCCCAGACTCGGAAGGTCTCATGGTGCCCATTCTCGGCAGAGCCTTTTTCCAAAACGGGAAACGTCCGGCTCCTTCTCCCACCAGGAAGGGGCCAGCCCTGAAAGCTGTTGCTGCTCTTTACCCTCCCTGGGCAGCCTATTCACAAGCACAACAGCCCTGGGGATCTGTGCTTTCCCAGCCTCGGAAGGTCTCATGGTGCCCGTTCTCGGCAGAGCCTTTTTCCAAAACGGGAAACGTCCGGCTCCTTCTCCCACCAGAAAGGAGCCAGCTCTGAAAGCTGTTGCTGCTCTTCACCTTCCCTTGGCAGCCTATGCACAGGCACAACAGCCCTGGGGAACTGTGCTTTCCCACAGACGGAAGGTCTCATGGTGCCCGTTCTCGGCAGAGCCTTTTCCCGAAACGGGAAACGTCCGGCTCCTTCTCCCACCAGGAAAGGGCCAGCTCTGAAAGCTGCTGCTGGTCTTCACCTACCCACTGCAGCCTATTCACAGGCACAACAGCCCTGGGGATCTGTGCTTTCCCAGAGTCGGAAGGTCTCATGGTGCCCGTTCTCAGCAGAGCCTTTTTCCGAAACGGGAAATGTCCGGCTCCTTCTCCCACCAGGAAGGGGCCAGCCCTGAAAGCTGTTGCTGCTCTTCACCTTCCCTTGGCAGCCTATGCACAGGCACAACAGCACTGGGGATCTGTGCTTTCCCACAGACGCAAGGTCTTATGGTGCCCATTCTCGGCAGAGCCTTTTTCCAAAACGGGAAACGTCCGGCTCCTTCTCCCACCAGGAAGCGGCCAGCCCTGAAAGCTGTTGCTGCTATAAAACTTCCCTGGGCAGCCTATTCACAGGCACAACAGCCCTGGGGATCTGTGCTTTCCCAGAGACGGAAGGTCTCATGGTGCCCGTTCTCGGCAGAGCCTTTTCCCGAAACGGGAAACGTCCGGCTCCTCCTCCCGCCACGAAGGAGCCAGCTCTGAAAGCGGTTGCTGGTCTTCAGCTTCCCTGGGCAGGCTATGCACAGGCACAACAGCCCTGGGGATATGTGCTTTCCCAGACTCGGAAGGTCTCATGGTGCCCGTTCTCGGCAGAGCCTTTTTCCGAAACAGGAAACGTCCGGCTCCTTCTCCCACCAGGAAGGGGCCAGTCTTGAAAGCTGTTGCTGCTCTTCACCTTCCCTTGGCAGCCTATTCACAGGCACAACAGCACTGGGGATCTGTGCTTTCCCAGACTCGGAAGGTCTCATGGTGCCCGTTCTCGGTAGAGCCTTTTTCCAAAACGGGAAACGTCCGGCTCCTTCTCCCACCAGGAAGGGGCCAGCCCTGAAAGCTGTTGCTGCTCTTTACCCTCCCTGGGCAGCCTATTCACAAGCACAACAGCCCTGGGGATCTGTGCTTTCCCACAGACGCAAGGTCTCATGGTGCCCGTTCTCGGCAGAGCCTTTTTCCAAAACGGGAAAAGTCCATCTAATTCTCCCACCAGGAAGGGGCCAGCCCTGAAAGCTGTTGCTGCTCTTCACCTTCCCTTGGCAGCCTATTCACAGGCACAACAGCACTGGGGAGCTGTGCTTTCCCAGGCTCGGTAGGTCTCATGGTGCCCGTTCTCGGCAGAGCCTTTTTCCGAAACGGGAAACGTCCGGCTCCTTCTCCCACCAGGAAGGGGCCAGCCTTGAAAGCTCTTGCTGATCTTCACCTCTCTTGGCAGCCTATTCACAGGCACAAGAGCCCTGGGGAACTGTGCTTTCCGACAGACGCAAAGTCTCATGGTGCCTGTTCTCGGCAGAGCCTTTTTCCAAGACGGGAAACGTCCATCTACTTCTCCCACCAGGAAGGGGCCAGCCCTGAAAGCTCTTGCTGCTCTTCACCTTCCCTTGGCAGCCTATGCACAGGCACAACAGCCCTGGGGATCTATGCTTTCCCAGACTCGGAAGGTCTCATGGTGCCCTTTCTCAGCAGAGCCTTTTTCCGAAACGGGAAATGTCCGGCTCCTTCTCCCACCAGGAAGGGGCCAGCCCGGAAAGCTGTTGCTGCTCTTCACCTTCCCTTGGCAGCCTATGCACAGGCACAACAGCACTGGGGATCTGTGCTTTCCCACAGACGCAAGGTCTTATGGTGCCCATTCTCGGCAGAGCCTTTTTCCAAAACGGGAAACGTCCGGCTCCTTCTCCCAGCAGGAAGGGGCCAGCCCTGAAAGCTGTTGCTGCTCTTCACCTTCCCTTGGCAGCCTATGCACAGGCACAACAGCCCTGGGGATCTGTGCTTTCCCAGACTCGGAAGGTCTCATGGTGCCCGTTCTCGGCAGAGCCTTTTTCCGAAACGGGAAACGTCCGGCTCCTTCTCCCACCAGGAAGGGGCCAGCCCTGAAAGCTGTTGCTGCTCTTTACCCTCCCTGGGCAGACTATTCACAAGCACAACAGCCCTGGGGATCTGTGCTTTCCCACAGATGGAAGGTCTCATGGTGCCCGTTCTCGGCAGAGCCTTTTTCCAAAACGGGAAACGTCCATCTAATTCTCCCACCAGGAAGGGGCCAGCCCGGAAAGCTGTTGCTGCTCTTCACCTTCCCTTGGCAGCCTATTCACAGGCACAACAGCCCTGGGGATCTGTGCTTTCCCAGACTCGGAAGGTCTCATGGTGCCCGTTCTCGGCAGAGCCTTTTCCCGAAACGGGAAACGTCCGGCTCCTCCTCCCGCCACGAAGGAGCCAGCTCTGAAAGTGGTTGCTGGTCTTCAGCTTCCCTGGGCAGCCTATGCACAGGCACAACAGCCCTGGGGATCTGTGCTTTCCCAGCCTCGGAAGGTCTCATGGTGCCCGTTCTCGGCAGAGCCTTTTTCCAAAACGGGAAACGTCCGGCTCCTTCTCCCACGAGGAAGGGGCCAGCCCGGAAAGCTGTTGCTGCTCTTCACCTTCCCTTGGCACCCTATTCACAGGCACAACAGCCCTGGGGAACTGTGCTTTCCCAGACTCGGAAGGTCTCATGGTGCCCGTTCTCGGTAGAGCCTTTTTCCAAAACGGGAAACGTCCGGCTCCTTCTCCCAGCAGGAAGGGGCCAGCCCTGAAAGCTGTTGCTGCTCTTTACCCTCCCTGGGCAGCCTATTCACAAGCACAACAGCCCTGGGGATCTGTGCTTTCCCACAGATGGAAGGTCTCATGGTGCCCGTTCTCGGCAGAGCCTTTTTCCAAAACGGGAAACGTCCATCTACTTCTCCCACCAGGAAGGGGCCAGCCCTGAAAGCTGTTGCTGCTCTTCACCTTCCCTTGGCAGCCTATGCACAGGCACAACAGCCCTGGGGAACTGTGCTTTCCCAGAGACGGAAGGTCTCATGGTGCCCGTTCTCGGCAGAGCCTTTTTCCGAAACGGGAAACGTCCGGCTCCTCCTCCCGCCACGAAGGAGCCAGCTCTGAAAGCGGTTGCTGGTCTTCAGCTTCCCTGGGCAGGCTATGCACAGGCACAACAGCCCTGGGGATATGTGCTTTCCCAGACTCGGAAGGTCTCATGGTGCCCGTTCTCGGCAGAGCCTTTTCCCGAAACGGGAAACGTCCGGCTCCTTCTCCCACCAGGAAGGGGCCAGCTCTGAAAGCTGCTGCTGGTCTTCACCTACCCACTGCAGCCTATGCACAGGCACAACAGCACTGGGGATCTGTGCTTTCCCAGAGACGGAAGGTCTCATGGTGCCCGTTCTCGGCAGAGCCTTTTCCCGAAACGGGAAACGTCCGGCTCCTTCTCCCACCAGGAAGGGGCCAGCCCGGAAAGCTGTTCCTGCTCTTCACCTTCCCTTGGCCACCTATGCACAGGCACAACAGCACTGGGGATCTGTGCTTTCCCAGACTCGGAAGGTCTCATGGTGCCCATTCTCGGCAGAGCCTTTTTCCAAAACGGGAAACGTCCGGCTCCTTCTCCCACCAGGAAGGGGCCAGCCCTGAAAGCTGTTGCTGCTCTTTACCCTCCCTGGGCAGCCTATTCACAAGCACAACAGCCCTGGGGATCTGTGCTTTCCCAGCCTCGGAAGGTCTCATGGTGCCCGTTCTCGGCAGAGCCTTTTTCCAAAACGGGAAACGTCCGGCTCCTTCTCCCACCAGAAAGGAGCCAGCTCTGAAAGCTGTTGCTGCTCTTCACCTTCCCTTGGCAGCCTATGCACAGGCACAACAGCCCTGGGGAACTGTGCTTTCCCACAGACGGAAGGTCTCATGGTGCCCGTTCTCGGCAGAGCCTTTTCCCGAAACGGGAAACGTCCGGCTCCTTCTCCCACCAGGAAAGGGCCAGCTCTGAAAGCTGCTGCTGGTCTTCACCTACCCACTGCAGCCTATTCACAGGCACAACAGCCCTGGGGATCTGTGCTTTCCCAGAGTCGGAAGGTCTCATGGTGCCCGTTCTCAGCAGAGCCTTTTTCCGAAACGGGAAATGTCCGGCTCCTTCTCCCACCAGGAAGGGGCCAGCCCTGAAAGCTGTTGCTGCTCTTCACCTTCCCTTGGCAGCCTATGCACAGGCACAACAGCACTGGGGATCTGTGCTTTCCCACAGACGCAAGGTCTTATGGTGCCCATTCTCGGCAGAGCCTTTTTCCAAAACGGGAAACGTCCGGCTCCTTCTCCCACCAGGAAGGGGCCAGCCCTGAAAGCGGTTGCTGCTATAAAACTTCCCTGGGCAGCCTATTCACAGGCACAACAGCCCTGGGGATCTGTGCTTTCCCAGAGACGGAAGGTCTCATGGTGCCCGTTCTCGGCAGAGCCTTTTTCCAAAACGGGAAACGTCCGGCTCCTCCTCCCGCCACGAAGGAGCCAGCTCTGAAAGCGGTTGCTGGTCTTCAGCTTCCCTGGGCAGGCTATGCACAGGCACAACAGCCCTGGGGATATGTGCTTTCCCAGACTCGGAAGGTCTCATGGTGCCCGTTCTCGGCAGAGCCTTTTTCCGAAACAGGAAACGTCCGGCTCCTTCTCCCACCAGGAAGGGGCCAGCCCTTAAATCTGTTGCTGCTCTTTACCCTCCCTGGGCAGCCTATTCACAAGCACAACAGCCCTGGGGATCTGTGCTTTCCCACAGACGGAAGGTCTCATGGTGCCCGTTCTCGGCAGAGCCTTTTTCCAAAACGGGAAACGTCCGGCTCCTTCTCCCACCAGGAAGGGGCCAGCCCTGAAAGCTGTTGCTGCTATAAAACTTCCCTGGGCAGGCTATGCACAGGCACAACAGCCCTGGGGATCTGTGCTTTCCCAGAGACGGAAGGTCTCATGGTGCCCGTTCTCGGCAGAGCCTTTTCCCGAAACGGGAAACGTCTGGCTCCTTCTCCCGCCAGGAAGGGGCCAGCTCTGAAAGCTGTTGCTGCTCTTCACCTTCCCTTGGCAGCCTATGCACAGGCACAACAGCCCTGGGGATCTGTGCTTTCCCAGAGACGGAAGGTCTCATGGTGCCCGTTCTCGGCAGAGCCTTTTCCCGAAACGGGAAACGTCCGGCTCCTTCTCCCGCCAGGAAGGGGCCAGACCGGAAAGCTGTTGCTGCTCTTCACCTTCCCTTGGCAGCCTATGCACAGGCACAACAGCACTGGGGATCTGTGCTTTCCCAGACTCGGAAGGTCTCATGGTGCCCATTCTCGGCAGAGCCTTTTTCCAAAACGGGAAACGTCCGGCTCCTTCTCCCACCAGGAAGGGGCCAGCCCTGAAAGCTGTTGCTGCTCTTTACCCTCCCTGGGCAGCCTATTCACAAGCACAACAGCCCTGGGGATCTGTGCTTTCCCAGCCTCGGAAGGTCTCATGGTGCCCGTTCTCGGCAGAGCCTTTTTCCAAAACGGGAAACGTCCGGCTCCTTCTCCCACCAGAAAGGAGCCAGCTCTGAAAGCTGTTGCTGCTCTTCACCTTCCCTTGGCAGCCTATGCACAGGCACAACAGCCCTGGGGAACTGTGCTTTCCCACAGACGGAAGGTCTCATGGTGCCCGTTCTCGGCAGAGCCTTTTCCCGAAACGGGAAACGTCCGGCTCCTTCTCCCACCAGGAAAGGGCCAGCTCTGAAAGCTGCTGCTGGTCTTCACCTACCCACTGCAGCCTATTCACAGGCACAACAGCCCTGGGGATCTGTGCTTTCCCAGAGTCGGAAGGTCTCATGGTGCCCGTTCTCAGCAGAGCCTTTTTCCGAAACGGGAAATGTCCGGCTCCTTCTCCCACCAGGAAGGGGCCAGCCCTGAAAGCTCTTGCTGCTCTTCACCTTCCCTTGGCAGCCTATGCACAGGCACAACAGCCCTGGGGATCTGTGCTTTCCCAGAGACGGAAGGTCTCATGGTGCCCGTTCTCGGCAGAGCCTTTTCCCGAAACGGGAAACGTCCGGCTCCTCCTCCCGCCACGAAGGAGCCAGCTCTGAAAGCGGTTGCTGGTCTTCAGCTTCCCTGGGCAGGCTATGCACAGGCACAACAGCCCTGGGGATATGTGCTTTCCCAGACTCGGAAGGTCTCATGGTGCCCGTTCTCGGCAGAGCCTTTTTCCGAAACAGGAAACGTCCGGCTCCTTCTCCCACCAGGAAGGGGCCAGCCCGGAAAGCTGTTCCTGCTCTTCACCTTCCCTTGGCAGCCTATTCACAGGCACAACAGCACTGGGGATCTCTGCTTTCCCAGACTCGGAAGGTCTCATGGTGCCCGTTCTCGGTAGAGCCTTTTTCCAAAACGGGAAACGTCCGGCTCCTTCTCCCACCAGGAAGGGGCCAGCCCTGAAAGCTGTTGCTGCTCTTTACCCTCCCTGGGCAGCCTATTCACAAGCACAACAGCCCTGGGGATCTGTGCTTTCCCACAGACGGAAGGTCTCATGGTGCCCGTTCTCGGCAGAGCCTTTTTCCAAAACGGGAAAAGTCCATCTAATTCTCCCACCAGGAAGGGGCCAGCCCTGAAAGCTGTTGCTGCTCTTCACCTTCCCTTGGCAGCCTATTCACAGGCACAACAGCACTGGGGAGCTGTGCTTTCCCAGGCTCGGTAGGTCTCATGGTGCCCGTTCTCGGCAGAGCCTTTTTCCGAAACGGGAAACGTCCGGCTCCTTCTCCCACCAGGAAGGGGCCAGCCTTGAAAGCTCTTGCTGATCTTCACCTCTCTTGGCAGCCTATTCACAGGCACAAGAGCCCTGGGGAACTGTGCTTTCCGACAGACGCAAAGTCTCATGGTGCCTGTTCTCGGCAGAGCCTTTTTCCAAGACGGGAAACGTCCGGCTCCTTCTCCCACCAGGAAGGGGCCAGCCCTGAAAGCTCTTGCTGCTCTTCACCTTCCCTTGGCAGCCTATGCACAGGCACAACAGCCCTGGGGAACTGTGCTTTCCCAGAGACGGAAGGTCTCATGGTGCCCGTTCTCGGCAGAGCCTTTTTCCGAAACGGGAAACGTCCGGCTCCTTCTCCCACCAGGAAGGGGACAGCCCTGAAAGCTGCTGCTGCTCTTCACCTTCCCTTGGCAGCCTATGCACAGGCACAACAGCACTGGGGATCTGTGCTTTCCCACAGACGCAAGGTCTTATGGTGCCCATTCTCGGCAGAGCCTTTTTCCAAAACGGGAAACGTCCGGCTCCTTCTCCCACCAGGAAGGGGCCAGCCCTGAAAGCGGTTGCTGCTATAAAACTTCCCTGGGCAGCCTATTCACAGGCACAACAGCCCTGGGGATCTGTGCTTTCCCAGAGACGGAAGGTCTCATGGTGCCCGTTCTCGGCAGAGCCTTTTTCCAAAACGGGAAACGTCCGGCTCCTCCTCCCGCCACGAAGGAGCCAGCTCTGAAAGCGGTTGCTGGTCTTCAGCTTCCCTGGGCAGGCTATGCACAGGCACAACAGCCCTGGGGATATGTGCTTTCCCAGACTCGGAAGGTCTCATGGTGCCCGTTCTCGGCAGAGCCTTTTTCCGAAACAGGAAACGTCCGGCTCCTTCTCCCACCAGGAAGGGGCCAGCCCGGAAAGCTGTTCCTGCTCTTCACCTTCCCTTGGCAGCCTATTCACAGGCACAACAGCACTGGGGATCTGTGCTTTCCCAGACTCGGAAGGTCTCATGGTGCCCGTTCTCGGTAGAGCCTTTTTCCAAAACGGGAAACGTCCGGCTCCTTCTCCCACCAGGAAGGGGCCAGCCCTTAAATCTGTTGCTGCTCTTTACCCTCCCTGGGCAGCCTATTCACAAGCACAACAGCCCTGGGGATCTGTGCTTTCCCACAGACGGAAGGTCTCATGGTGTCCGTTCTCGGCAGAGCCTTTTTCCAAAACGGGAAACGTCCGGCTCCTTCTCCCACCAGGAAGGGGCCAGCCCTGAAAGCTGTTGCTGCTATAAAACTTCCCTGGGCAGCCTATTCACAGGCACAACAGCCCTGGGGATCTGTGCTTTCCCAGAGACGGAAGGTCTCATGGTGCCCGTTCTCGGCAGAGCCTTTTCCCGAAACGGGAAACGTCCGGCTCCTCCTCCCGCCACGAAGGAGCCAGCTCTGAAAGCGGTTGCTGGTCTTCAGCTTCCCTGGGCAGGCTATGCACAGGCACAACAGCCCTGGGGATATGTGCTTTCCCAGACTCGGAAGGTCTCATGGTGCCCGTTCTCGGCAGAGCCTTTTTCCGAAACAGGAAACGTCCGGCTCCTTCTCCCACCAGGAAGGGGCCAGCCCTTAAATCTGTTGCTGCTCTTTACCCTCCCTGGGCAGCCTATTCACAAGCACAACAGCCCTGGGGATCTGTGCTTTCCCACAGACGGAAGGTCTCATGGTGCCCGTTCTCGGCAGAGCCTTTTTCCAAAACGGGAAACGTCCGGCTCCTTCTCCCACCAGGAAGGGGCCAGCCCTGAAAGCTGTTGCTGCTATAAAACTTCCCTGGGCAGCCTATTCACAGGCACAACAGCCCTGGGGATCTGTGCTTTCCCAGAGACGGAAGGTCTCATGGTGCCCGTTCTCGGCAGAGCCTTTTCCCGAAACGGGAAACGTCCGGCTCCTCCTCCCGCCACGAAGGAGCCAGCTCTGAAAGCGGTTGCTGGTCTTCAGCTTCCCTGGGCAGGCTATGCACAGGCACAACAGCCCTGGGGATATGTGCTTTCCCAGACTCGGAAGGTCTCATGGTGCCCGTTCTCGGCAGAGCCTTTTCCCGAAACGGGAAACGTCTGGCTCCTTCTCCCGCCAGGAAGGGGCCAGCTCTGAAAGCTGTTGCTGCTCTTCACCTTCCCTTGGCAGCCTATGCACAGGCACAACAGCCCTGGGGATCTGTGCTTTCCCAGAGACGGAAGGTCTCATGGTGCCCGTTCTCGGCAGAGCCTTTTCCCGAAACGGGAAACGTCCGGCTCCTTCTCCCGCCAGGAAGGGGCCAGACCGGAAAGCTGTTGCTGCTCTTCACCTTCCCTTGGCAGCCTATGCACAGGCACAACAGCACTGGGGATCTGTGCTTTCCCAGACTCGGAAGGTCTCATGGTGCCCATTCTCGGCAGAGCCTTTTTCCAAAACGGGAAACGTCCGGCTCCTTCTCCCACCAGGAAGGGGCCAGCCCTGAAAGCTGTTGCTGCTCTTTACCCTCCCTGGGCAGCCTATTCACAAGCACAACAGCCCTGGGGATCTGTGCTTTCCCAGCCTCGGAAGGTCTCATGGTGCCCGTTCTCGGCAGAGCCTTTTTCCAAAACGGGAAACGTCCGGCTCCTTCTCCCACCAGAAAGGAGCCAGCTCTGAAAGCTGTTGCTGCTCTTCACCTTCCCTTGGCAGCCTATGCACAGGCACAACAGCCCTGGGGAACTGTGCTTTCCCACAGACGGAAGGTCTCATGGTGCCCGTTCTCGGCAGAGCCTTTTCCCGAAACGGGAAACGTCCGGCTCCTTCTCCCACCAGGAAAGGGCCAGCTCTGAAAGCTGCTGCTGGTCTTCACCTACCCACTGCAGCCTATTCACAGGCACAACAGCCCTGGGGATCTCTGCTTTCCCAGAGTCGGAAGGTCTCATGGTGCCCGTTCTCAGCAGAGCCTTTTCCCGAAACGGGAAACGTCCGGCTCCTCCTCCCGCCACGAAGGAGCCAGCTCTGAAAGCGGTTGCTGGTCTTCAGCTTCCCTGGGCAGGCTATGCACAGGCACAACAGCCCTGGGGATCTGTGCTTTCCCAGACTCGGAAGGTCTCATGGTGCCCGTTCTCGGCAGAGCCTTTTTCCGAAACAGGAAACGTCCGGCTCCTTCTCCCACCAGGAAGGGGCCAGCCCGGAAAGCTGTTCCTGCTCTTCACCTTCCCCTTGGCAGCCTATTCACAGGCACAACAGCACTGGGGATCTCTGCTTTCCCAGACTCGGAAGGTCTCATGGTGCCCGTTCTCGGTAGAGCCTTTTTCCAAAACGGGAAACGTCCGGCTCCTTCTCCCACCAGGAAGGGGCCAGCCCTGAAAGCTGTTGCTGCTCTTTACCCTCCCTGGGCAGCCTATTCACAAGCACAACAGCCCTGGGGATCTGTGCTTTCCCACAGACGGAAGGTCTCATGGTGCCCGTTCTCGGCAGAGCCTTTTTCCAAAACGGGAAAAGTCCATCTAATTCTCCCACCAGGAAGGGGCCAGCCCTGAAAGCTGTTGCTGCTCTTCACCTTCCCTTGGCAGCCTATTCACAGGCACAACAGCACTGGGGAGCTGTGCTTTCCCAGGCTCGGTAGGTCTCATGGTGCCCGTTCTCGGCAGAGCCTTTTTCCGAAATGGGAAACCTCCGGCTCCTTCTCCCACCAGGAAGGGGCCAGCCTTGAAAGCTCTTGCTGATCTTCACCTCTCTTGGCAGCCTATTCACAGGCACAAGAGCCCTGGGGAACTGTGCTTTCCGACAGACGCAAAGTCTCATGGTGCCTGTCCTCGGCAGAGCCTTTTTCCAAGACGGGAAACGTCCGGCTCCTTCTCCCACCAGGAAGGGGCCAGCCCTGAAAGCTCTTGCTGCTCTTCACCTTCCCTTGGCAGCCTATGCACAGGCACAACAGCCCTGGGGAACTGTGCTTTCCCAGAGACGGAAGGTCTCATGGTGCCCGTTCTCGGCAGAGCCTTTTTCCAAAACGGGAAATGTCCGGCTCCTTCTCCCACCAGGAAGGGGCCAGCCCTGAAAGCGGTTGCTGCTATAAAACTTCCCTGGGCAGCCTATTCACAGGCACAACAGCCCTGGGGATCTGTGCTTTCCCAGAGACGGAAGGTCTCATGGTGCCCGTTCTCGGCAGAGCCTTTTTCCAAAACGGGAAACGTCCGGCTCCTCCTCCCGCCACGAAGGAGCCAGCTCTGAAAGCGGTTGCTGGTCTTCAGCTTCCCTGGGCAGGCTATGCACAGGCACAACAGCCCTGGGGATATGTGCTTTCCCAGACTCGGAAGGTCTCATGGTGCCCGTTCTCGGCAGAGCCTTTTTCCGAAACAGGAAACGTCCGGCTCCTTCTCCCACCAGGAAGGGGCCAGCCCGGAAAGCTGTTCCTGCTCTTCACCTTCCCTTGGCAGCCTATTCACAGGCACAACAGCACTGGGGATCTGTGCTTTCCCAGACTCGGAAGGTCTCATGGTGCCCGTTCTCGGTAGAGCCTTTTTCCAAAACGGGAAACGTCCGGCTCCTTCTCCCACCAGGAAGGGGCCAGCCCTTAAATCTGTTGCTGCTCTTTACCCTCCCTGGGCAGCCTATTCACAAGCACAACAGCCCTGGGGATCTGTGCTTTCCCACAGACGGAAGGTCTCATGGTGCCCGTTCTCGGCAGAGCCTTTTTCCAAAACGGGAAACGTCCGGCTCCTTCTCCCACCAGGAAGGGGCCAGCCCTGAAAGCTGTTGCTGCTATAAAACTTCCCTGGGCAGCCTATTCACAGGCACAACAGCCCTGGGGATCTGTGCTTTCCCAGAGACGGAAGGTCTCATGGTGCCCGTTCTCGGCAGAGCCTTTTCCCGAAACGGGAAACGTCCGGCTCCTCCTCCCGCCACGAAGGAGCCAGCTCTGAAAGCGGTTGCTGGTCTTCAGCTTCCCTGGGCAGGCTATGCACAGGCACAACAGCCCTGGGGATATGTGCTTTCCCAGACTCGGAAGGTCTCATGGTGCCCGTTCTCGGCAGAGCCTTTTTCCGAAACAGGAAACGTCCGGCTCCTTCTCCCACCAGGAAGGGGCCAGCCCGGAAAGCTGTTCCTGCTCTTCACCTTCCCTTGGCAGCCTATTCACAGGCACAACAGCACTGGGGAGCTGTGCTTTCCCAGGCTCGGAAGGTCTCATGGTGCCCGTTCTCGGCAGAGCCTTTTTCCAAAACGGGAAACGTCCGGCTCCTTCTCCCACCAGGAAGGGGCCAGCCCGGAAAGCTGTTGCTGCTCTTTACCCTCCCTGGGCAGCCTATTCACAAGCACAACAGCCTGGGGATCTGTGCTTTCCCACAGACGGAAGGTCTCATGGTGCCCGTTCTCGGCAGAGCCTTTTTCCGAAACGGGAAACGTCCGGCTCCTTCTCCCACCAGGAAGGGGCCAGCCTTGAAAGCTCTTGCTGATCTTCACCTCTCTTGGCAGCCTATTCACAGGCACAAGAGCCCTGGGGAACTGTGCTTTCCGACAGACGCAAAGTCTCATGGTGCCTGTTCTCGGCAGAGCCTTTTTCCGAAACGGGAAACGTCCGGCTCCTTCTCCCACCAGGAAGGGGCCAGCCCTGAAAGCTCTTGCTGCTCTTCACCTTCCCTTGGCAGCCTATGCACAGGCACAACAGCCCTGGGGAACTGTGCTTTCCCAGAGACGGAAGGTCTCATGGTGCCCGTTCTCGGCAGAGCCTTTTTCCGAAACGGGAAACGTCCGGCTCCCTTCTCCCACCAGGAAGGGGACAGCCCTGAAAGCTGCTGCTGCTCTTCACCTTCCCTTGGCAGCCTATGCACAGGCACAACAGCACTGGGGATCTGTGCTTTCCCACAGACGCAAGGTCTTATGGTGCCCATTCTCGGCAGAGCCTTTTTCCAAAACGGGAAACGTCCGGCTCCTTCTCACACCAGGAAGGGGCCAGCCCTGAAAGCGGTTGCTGCTATAAAACTTCCCTGGGCAGCCTATTCACAGGCACAACAGCCCTGGGGATCTGTGCTTTCCCAGAGACGGAAGGTCTCATGGTGCCCGTTCTCGGCAGAGCCTTTTTCCAAAACGGGAAACGTCTGGCTCCTTCTCCCGCCACGAAGGAGCCAGCTCTGAAAGCGGTTGCTGGTCTTCAGCTTCCCTGGGCAGGCTATGCACAGGCACAACAGCCCTGGGGATATGTGCTTTCCCAGACTCGGAAGGTCTCATGGTGCCCGTTCTCGGCAGAGCCTTTTTCCGAAACAGGAAACGTCCGGCTCCTTCTCCCACCAGGAAGGGGCCAGCCCGGAAAGCTGTTCCTGCTCTTCACCTTCCCTTGGCAGCCTATTCACAGGCACAACAGCACTGGGGATCTGTGCTTTCCCAGACTCGGAAGGTCTCATGGTGCCCGTTCTCGGTAGAGCCTTTTTCCAAAACGGGAAACGTCCGGCTCCTTCTCCCACCAGGAAGGGGCCAGCCCTTAAATCTGTTGCTGCTCTTTACCCTCCCTGGGCAGCCTATTCACAAGCACAACAGCCCTGGGGATCTGTGCTTTCCCACAGACGGAAGGTCTCATGGTGCCCGTTCTCGGCAGAGCCTTTTTCCAAAACGGGAAACGTCCGGCTCCTTCTCCCACCAGGAAGGGGCCAGCCCTGAAAGCTGTTGCTGCTATAAAACTTCCCTGGGCAGCCTATTCACAGGCACAACAGCCCTGGGGATCTGTGCTTTCCCAGAGACGGAAGGTCTCATGGTGCCCGTTCTCGGCAGAGCCTTTTCCCGAAACGGGAAACGTCCGGCTCCTCCTCCCGCCACGAAGGAGCCAGCTCTGAAAGCGGTTGCTGGTCTTCAGCTTCCCTGGGCAGGCTATGCACAGGCACAACAGCCCTGGGGATATGTGCTTTCCCAGACTCGGAAGGTCTCATGGTGCCCGTTCTCGGCAGAGCCTTTTCCCGAAACGGGAAACGTCTGGCTCCTTCTCCCGCCAGAAAGGGGCCAGCTCTGAAAGCTGCTGCTGGTCTTCACCTTCCCTTGGCAGCCTATGCACAGGCACAACAGCACTGGGGATCTGTGCTTTCCCAGAGACGGAAGGCCTCATGGTGCCCGTTCTCGGCAGAGCCTTTTCCCGAAACGGGAAACGTCCGGCTCCTTCTCCCGCCAGGAAGGGGCCAGACCGGAAAGCTGTTGCTGCTCTTCACCTTCCCTTGGCAGCCTATGCACAGGCACAACAGCACTGGGGATCTGTGCTTTCCCAGACTCGGAAGGTCTCATGGTGCCCATTCTCGGCAGAGCCTTTTTCCAAAACGGGAAACGTCCGGCTCCTTCTCCCACCAGGAAGGGGCCAGCCCTGAAAGCTGTTGCTGCTCTTTACCCTCCCTGGGCAGCCTATTCACAAGCACAACAGCCCTGGGGATCTGTGCTTTCCCAGACTCGGAAGGTCTCATGGTGCCCGTTCTCGGCAGAGCCTTTTTCCAAAACGGGAAACGTCCGGCTCCTTCTCCCACCAGAAAGGAGCCAGCTCTGAAAGCTGTTGCTGCTCTTCACCTTCCCTTGGCAGCCTATGCACAGGCACAACAGCCCTGGGGAACTGTGCTTTCCCACAGACGGAAGGTCTCATGGTGCCCGTTCTCGGCAGAGCCTTTTCCCGAAACGGGAAACGTCCGGCTCCTTCTCCCACCAGGAAAGGGCCAGCTCTGAAAGCTGCTGCTGGTCTTCACCTACCCACTGCAGCCTATTCACAGGCACAACAGCCCTGGGGATCTGTGCTTTCCCACAGACGCAAGGTCTCATGGTGCCCGTTCTCAGCAGAGCCTTTTTCCGAAACGGGAAATGTCCGGCTCCTTCTCCCACCAGGAAGGGGCCAGCCCTGAAAGCTCTTGCTGCTCTTCACCTTCCCTTGGCAGCCTATGCACAGGCACAACAGCCCTGGGGATCTGTGCTTTCCCAGAGACGGAAGGTCTCATGGTGCCCGTTCTCGGCAGAGCCTTTTCCCGAAACGGGAAACGTCCGGCTCCTCCTCCCGCCACGAAGGAGCCAGCTCTGAAAGCGGTTGCTGGTCTTCAGCTTCCCTGGGCAGGCTATGCACAGGCACAACAGCCCTGGGGATATGTGCTTTCCCAGACTCGGAAGGTCTCATGGTGCCCGTTCTCGGCAGAGCCTTTTTCCGAAACAGGAAACGTCCGGCTCCTTCTCCCACCAGGAAGGGGCCAGCCCTGAAAGCTGTTGCTGCTCTTTACCCTCCCTGGGCAGCCTATTCACAAGCACAACAGCCCTGGGGATCTGTGCTTTCCCACAGACGGAAGGTCTCATGGTGCCCGTTCTCGGCAGAGCCTTTTTCCAAAACGGGAAAAGTCCATCTAATTCTCCCACCAGGAAGGGGCCAGCCCTGAAAGCTGTTGCTGCTCTTCACCTTCCCTTGGCAGCCTATTCACAGGCACAACAGCACTGGGGAGCTGTGCTTTCCCAGGCTCGGTAGGTCTCATGGTGCCCGTTCTCGGCAGAGCCTTTTTCCGAAACGGGAAACGTCCGGCTCCTTCTCCCACCAGGAAGGGGCCAGCCTTGAAAGCTCTTGCTGATCTTCACCTCCCTGGGCAGCCTATTCACAGGCACAAGAGCCCTGGGGAACTGTGCTTTCCGACAGACGCAAAGTCTCATGGTGCCTGTTCTCGGCAGAGCCTTTTTCCAAGACGGGAAACGTCCGGCTCCTTCTCCCACCAGGAAGGGGCCAGCCCTGAAAGCTCTTGCTGCTCTTCACCTTCCCTTGGCAGCCTATGCACAGGCACAACAGCCCTGGGGAACTGTGCTTTCCCAGAGACGGAAGGTCTCATGGTGCCCGTTCTCGGCAGAGCCTTTTTCCGAAACGGGAAACGTCCGGCTCCTTCTCCCACCAGGAAGGGGACAGCCCTGAAAGCTGCTGCTGCTCTTCACCTTCCCTTGGCAGCCTATGCACAGGCACAACAGCACTGGGGATCTGTGCTTTCCCACAGACGCAAGGTCTTATGGTGCCCATTCTCGGCAGAGCCTTTTTCCAAAACGGGAAACGTCCGGCTCCTTCTCCCACCAGGAAGGGGCCAGCCCTGAAAGCGGTTGCTGCTATAAAACTTCCCTGGGCAGCCTATTCACAGGCACAACAGCCCTGGGGATCTGTGCTTTCCCAGAGACGGAAGGTCTCATGGTGCCCGTTCTCGGCAGAGCCTTTTTCCAAAACGGGAAACGTCCGGCTCCTCCTCCCGCCACGAAGGAGCCAGCTCTGAAAGCGGTTGCTGGTCTTCAGCTTCCCTGGGCAGGCTATGCACAGGCACAACAGCCCTGGGGATATGTGCTTTCCCAGACTCGGAAGGTCTCATGGTGCCCGTTCTCGGCAGAGCCTTTTTCCGAAACAGGAAACGTCCGGCTCCTTCTCCCACCAGGAAGGGGCCAGCCCGGAAAGCTGTTCCTGCTCTTCACCTTCCCTTGGCAGCCTATTCACAGGCACAACAGCCCTGGGGATCTGTGCTTTCCCAGACTCGGAAGGTCTCATGGTGCCCGTTCTCGGTAGAGCCTTTTTCCAAAACGGGAAACGTCCGGCTCCTTCTCCCACCAGGAAGGGGCCAGCCCTTAAATCTGTTGCTGCTCTTTACCCTCCCTGGGCAGCCTATTCACAAGCACAACAGCCCTGGGGATCTGTGCTTTCCCACAGACGGAAGGTCTCATGGTGCCCGTTCTCGGCAGAGCCTTTTTCCAAAACGGGAAACGTCCGGCTCCTTCTCCCACCAGGAAGGGGCCAGCCCTGAAAGCTGTTGCTGCTATAAAACTTCCCTGGGCAGCCTATTCACAGGCACAACAGCCCTGGGGATCTGTGCTTTCCCAGAGACGGAAGGTCTCATGGTGCCCGTTCTCGGCAGAGCCTTTTCCCGAAACGGGAAACGTCCGGCTCCTCCTCCCGCCACGAAGGAGCCAGCTCTGAAAGCGGTTGCTGGTCTTCAGCTTCCCTGGGCAGGCTATGCACAGGCACAACAGCCCTGGGGATATGTGCTTTCCCAGACTCGGAAGGTCTCATGGTGCCCGTTCTCGGCAGAGCCTTTTTCCGAAACAGGAAACGTCCGGCTCCTTCTCCCACCAGGAAGGGGCCAGCCCGGAAAGCTGTTCCTGCTCTTCACCTTCCCTTGGCAGCCTATTCACAGGCACAACAGCACTGGGGATCTCTGCTTTCCCAGACTCGGAAGGTCTCATGGTGCCCGTTCTCGGTAGAGCCTTTTTCCAAAACGGGAAACGTCCGGCTCCTTCTCCCACCAGGAAGGGGCCAGCCCTGAAAGCTGTTGCTGCTCTTTACCCTCCCTGGGCAGCCTATTCACAAGCACAACAGCCCTGGGGATCTGTGCTTTCCCACAGACGGAAGGTCTCATGGTGCCCGTTCTCGGCAGAGCCTTTTTCCAAAACGGGAAAAGTCCATCTAATTCTCCCACCAGGAAGGGGCCAGCCCTGAAAGCTGTTGCTGCTCTTCACCTTCCCTTGGCAGCCTATTCACAGGCACAACAGCACTGGGGAGCTGTGCTTTCCCAGGCTCGGTAGGTCTCATGGTGCCCGTTCTCGGCAGAGCCTTTTTCCGAAAGGGGAAACGTCCGGCTCCTTCTCCCACCAGGAAGGGGCCAGCCTTGAAAGCTCTTGCTGATCTTCACCTCTCTTGGCAGCCTATTCACAGGCACAAGAGCCCTGGGGAACTGTGCTTTCCGACAGACGCAAAGTCTCATGGTGCCTGTTCTCGGCAGAGCCTTTTTCCAAGACGGGAAACGTCCGGCTCCTTCTCCCACCAGGAAGGGGCCAGCCCTGAAAGCTCTTGCTGCTCTTCACCTTCCCTTGGCAGCCTATGCACAGGCACAACAGCCCTGGGGAACTGTGCTTTCCCAGAGACGGAAGGTCTCATGGTGCCCGTTCTCGGCAGAGCCTTTTTCCGAAACGGGAAACGTCCGGCTCCTTCTCCCACCAGGAAGGGGACAGCCCTGAAAGCTGCTGCTGCTCTTCACCTTCCCTTGGCAGCCTATGCACAGGCACAACAGCACTGGGGATCTGTGCTTTCCCACAGACGCAAGGTCTTATGGTGCCCATTCTCGGCAGAGCCTTTTTCCAAAACGGGAAACGTCCGGCTCCTTCTCACACCAGGAAGGGGCCAGCCCTGAAAGCGGTTGCTGCTATAAAACTTCCCTGGGCAGCCTATTCACAGGCACAACAGCCCTGGGGATCTGTGCTTTCCCAGAGACGGAAGGTCTCATGGTGCCCGTTCTCGGCAGAGCCTTTTTCCAAAACGGGAAACGTCCGGCTCCTCCTCCCGCCACGAAGGAGCCAGCTCTGAAAGCGGTTGCTGGTCTTCAGCTTCCCTGGGCAGGCTATGCACAGGCACAACAGCCCTGGGGATATGTGCTTTCCCAGACTCGGAAGGTCTCATGGTGCCCGTTCTCGGCAGAGCCTTTTTCCGAAACAGGAAACGTCCGGCTCCTTCTCCCACCAGGAAGGGGCCAGCCCGGAAAGCTGTTCCTGCTCTTCACCTTCCCTTGGCAGCCCATTCACAGGCACAACAGCACTGGGGATCTGTGCTTTCCCAGACTCGGAATGTCTCATGGTGCCCGTTCTCGGTAGAGCCTTTTTCCAAAACGGGAAACGTCCGGCTCCTTCTCCCACCAGGAAGGGGCCAGCCCTTAAATCTGTTGCTGCTCTTTACCCTCCCTGGGCAGCCTATTCACAAGCACAACAGCCCTGGGGATCTGTGCTTTCCCACAGACGGAAGGTCTCATGGTGCCCGTTCTCGGCAGAGCCTTTTTCCAAAACGGGAAACGTCCGGCTCCTTCTCCCACCAGGAAGGGGCCAGCCCTGAAAGCTGTTGCTGCTATAAAACTTCCCTGGGCAGCCTATTCACAGGCACAACAGCCCTGGGGATCTGTGCTTTCCCAGAGACGGAAGGTCTCATGGTGCCCGTTCTCGGCAGAGCCTTTTCCCGAAACGGGAAACGTCCGGCTCCTCCTCCCGCCACGAAGGAGCCAGCTCTGAAAGCGGTTGCTGGTCTTCAGCTTCCCTGGGCAGGCTATGCACAGGCACAACAGCCCTGGGGATATGTGCTTTCCCAGACTCGGAAGGTCTCATGGTGCCCGTTCTCGGCAGAGCCTTTTCCCGAAACGGGAAACGTCTGGCTCCTTCTCCCGCCAGAAAGGGGCCAGCTCTGAAAGCTGCTGCTGGTCTTCACCTTCCCTTGGCAGCCTATGCACAGGCACAACAGCACTGGGGATCTGTGCTTTCCCAGAGACGGAAGGTCTCATGGTGCCCGTTCTCGGCAGAGCCTTTTCCCGAAACGGGAAACGTCCGGCTCCTTCTCCCGCCAGGAAGGGGCCAGACCGGAAAGCTGTTGCTGCTCTTCACCTTCCCTTGGCAGCCTATGCACAGGCACAACAGCACTGGGGATCTGTGCTTTCCCAGACTCGGAAGGTCTCATGGTGCCCATTCTCGGCAGAGCCTTTTTCCAAAACGGGAAACGTCCGGCTCCTTCTCCCACCAGGAAGGGGCCAGCCCTGAAAGCTGTTGCTGCTCTTTACCCTCCCTGGGCAGCCTATTCACAAGCACAACAGCCCTGGGGATCTGTGCTTTCCCAGACTCGGAAGGTCTCATGGTGCCCGTTCTCGGCAGAGCCTTTTTCCAAAACGGGAAACGTCCGGCTCCTTCTCCCACCAGAAAGGAGCCAGCTCTGAAAGCTGTTGCTGCTCTTCACCTTCCCTTGGCAGCCTATGCACAGGCACAACAGCCCTGGGGAACTGTGCTTTCCCACAGACGGAAGGTCTCATGGTGCCCGTTCTCGGCAGAGCCTTTTCCCGAAACGGGAAACGTCCGGCTCCTTCTCCCACCAGGAAAGGGCCAGCTCTGAAAGCTGCTGCTGGTCTTCACCTACCCACTGCAGCCTATTCACAGGCACAACAGCCCTGGGGATCTGTGCTTTCCCAGAGTCGGAAGGTCTCATGGTGCCCGTTCTCAGCAGAGCCTTTTTCCGAAACGGGAAATGTCCGGCTCCTTCTCCCACCAGGAAGGGGCCAGCCCTGAAAGCTCTTGCTGCTCTTCACCTTCCCTTGGCAGCCTATGCACAGGCACAACAGCCATGGGGATCTGTGCTTTCCCAGAGACGGAAGGTCTCATGGTGCCCGTTCTCGGCAGAGCCTTTTCCCGAAACGGGAAACGTCCGGCTCCTCCTCCCGCCACGAAGGAGCCAGCTCTGAAAGCGGTTGCTGGTCTTCAGCTTCCCTGGGCAGGCTATGCACAGGCACAACAGCCCTGGGGATATGTGCTTTCCCAGACTCGGAAGGTCTCATGGTGCCCGTTCTCGGCAGAGCCTTTTTCCGAAACAGGAAACGTCCGGCTCCTTCTCCCACCAGGAAGGGGCCAGCCCGGAAAGCTGTTCCTGCTCTTCACCTTCCCTTGGCAGCCTATTCACAGGCACAACAGCACTGGGGATCTGTGCTTTCCCAGACTCGGAAGGTCTCATGGTGCCCGTTCTCGGTAGAGCCTTTTTCCAAAACGGGAAACGTCCGGCTCCTTCTCCCACCAGGAAGGGGCCAGCCCTGAAAGCTGTTGCTGCTCTTTACCCTCCCTGGGCAGCCTATTCACAAGCACAACAGCCCTGGGGATCTGTGCTTTCCCACAGACGGAAGGTCTCATGGTGCCCGTTCTCGGCAGAGCCTTTTTCCAAAACGGGAAAAGTCCATCTAATTCTCCCACCAGGAAGGGGCCAGCCCTGAAAGCTGTTGCTGCTCTTCACCTTCCCTTGGCAGCCTATTCACAGGCACAACAGCACTGGGGAGCTGTGCTTTCCCAGGCTCGGTAGGTCTCATGGTGCCCGTTCTCGGCAGAGCCTTTTTCCGAAACGGGAAGCGTCCGGCTCCTTCTCCCACCAGGAACGGGCCAGCCTTGAAAGCTCTTGCTGATCTTCACCTCTCTTGGCAGCCTATTCACAGGCACAAGAGCCCTGGGGAACTGTGCTTTCCGACAGACGCAAAGTCTCATGGTGCCTGTTCTCGGCAGAGCCTTTTTCCAAGACGGGAAACGTCCATCTACTTCTCCCACCAGGAAGGGGCCAGCCCTGAAAGCTCTTGCTGCTCTTCACCTTCCCTTGGCAGCCTATGCACAGGCACAACAGCCCTGGGGAACTGTGCTTTCCCAGAGACGGAAGGTCTCATGGTGCCCGTTCTCGGCAGAGCCTTTTTCCGAAACGGGAAACGTCCGGCTCCTTCTCCCACCAGGAAGGGGACAGCCCTGAAAGCTGCTGCTGCTCTTCACCTTCCCTTGGCAGCCTATTCACAGGCACAACAGCCCTGGGGAACTGTGCTTTCCCAGACTCGGAAGGTCTCATGGTGCCCTTTCTCAGCAGAGCCTTTTTCCGAAACGGGAAATCTCCGGCTCCTTCTCCCACCAGGAAGGGGCCAGCCCTGAAAGCTGTTGCTGCTCTTCACCTTCCCTTGGCAGCCTATGCACAGGCACAACAGCACTGGGGATCTGTGCTTTCCCACAGACGCAAGGTCTTATGGTGCCCATTCTCGGCAGAGCCTTTTCCCGAAACGGGAAACTTCCAGCTCCTCCTCCCGCCACGAAGGAGCCAGCTCTGAAAGCGGTTGCTGCTCTTCAGCTTCCCTGGGCAGCCTATTCACAGGCACAACAGCCCTGGGGATCTGTGCTTTCCCAGACTCGGAAGGTCTCATGGTGCCCATTCTCGGCAGAGCCTTTTTCCAAAACGGGAAACGTCCGGCTCCTTCTCCCAGCAGGAAGGGGCCAGCCCTGAAAGCTGTTGCTGCTCTTCACCTTCCCTTGGCAGCCTATGCACAGGCACAACAGCACTGGGGATCTGTGCTTTCCCAGACTCGGAAGGTCTCATGGTGCCCGTTCTCGGCAGAGCCTTTTTCCAAAACGGGAAACGTCCGGCTCCTTCTCCCACCAGGAAGGGGCCAGCCCTGAAAGCTGTTGCTGCTCTTTACCCTCCCTGGGCAGCCTATTCACAAGCACAACAGCCCTGGGGATCTGTGCTTTCCCACAGATGGAAGGTCTCATGGTGCCCGTTCTCGGCAGAGCCTTTTTCCAAAACGGGAAACGTCCATCTAATTCTCCCACCAGGAAGGGGCCAGCCCTGAAAGCTGTTGCTGCTCTTCACCTTCCCTTGGCAGCCTATTCACAGGCACAACAGCCCTGGGGAACTGTGCTTTCCCAGACTCGGAAGGTCTCATGGTGCCCGTTCTCGGCAGAGCCTTTTTCCAAAACGGGAAACGTCCGGCTCCTTCTCCCACCAGGAAGGGGCCAGCTCTGAAAGCTGCTGCTGTTCTTCACCTACCCACTGCAGCCTATTCAGAGGCACAACAGCCCTGGGGATCTGTGCTTTCCCAGACTCGGAAGGTCTCATGGTGCCCGTTCTCGGCAGAGCCTTTTTCCGAAACGGGAAACGTCCGGCTCCTTCTCCCACCAGGAAGGGGCCAGCCCTGAAAGCTGTTGCTGCTCTTCACCCCCCTTGGCAGCCTATGTACAGGAACAACAGCACTGGGGATCTGTGCTTTCCGGCAGACGCAAGGTCTCATGGTGCCCGTTCTCGGCAGAACCTTTTTCTGAAACGGGAAACGTCCGGCTCCTTCTCCAGCCAGGACAGGGTCAGCTCTGAAAGCTGTTGCTGCTCTTCACCTTCCCTTGGCAGCCTATTCACAGGCACAACAGCCCTGGGGAGCTGTGCTTTCCCAGACTCAGAAGGTCTCATGGTGCCCGTTCTCGGCAGAGCCTTTTCCCGAAACGGGAAACGTCCGGCTCCTTCTCCCACCAGGAAGGGGCCAGCTCTGAAAGCTGCTGCTGGTCTTCACCTACCCACTGCAGCCTATTCACAGGCACAACAGCCCTGGGGATCTGTGCTTTCCCACAGACGCAAGGTCTCATGGTGCCCGTTCTCGGCAGAGCCTTTTTCCAAAACGGGAAACGTCCGGCTCCTTCTCCCAGCAGGAAGGGGCCAGCCCGGAAAGCTGTTGCTGCTCTTCACCTTCCCTTGGCAGCCTATTCACAGGCACAACAGCCCTGGGGAACTGTGCTTTCCCACAGATGGAAGGTCTCATGGTGCCCGTTCTCGGCAGAGCCTTTTCCCGAAACGGGAAACGTCCGGCTCCTCCTCCCGCCACGAAGGAGCCAGCTCTGAAAGCGGTTGCTGGTCTTCAGCTTCCCTGGGCAGGCTATGCACAGGCACAACAGCCCTGGGGATATGTGCTTTCCCAGACTCGGAAGGTCTCATGGTGCCCGTTCTCGGCAGAGCCTTTTTCCGAAACAGGAAACGTCCGGCTCCTTCTCCCACCAGGAAGGGGCCAGCCCGGAAAGCTGTTCCTGCTCTTCACCTTCCCTTGGCAGCCTATTCACAGGCACAACAGCACTGGGGATCTGTGCTTTCCCAGACTCGGAAGGTCTCATGGTGCCCGTTCTCGGTAGAGACTTTTTCCAAAACGGGAAACGTCCGGCTCCTTCTCCCACCAGGAAGGGGCCAGCCCTGAAAGCTGTTGCTGCTCTTTACCCTCCCTGGGCAGCCTATTCACAAGCACAACAGCCCTGGGGATCTGTGCTTTCCCACAGACGGAAGGTCTCATGGTGCCCGTTCTCGGCAGAGCCTTTTTCCAAAACGGGAAAAGTCCATCTAATTCTCCCACCAGGAAGGGGCCAGCCCTGAAAGCTGTTGCTGCTCTTCACCTTCCCTTGGCAGCCTATTCACAGGCACAACAGCACTGGGGAGCTGTGCTTTCCCAGGCTCGGTAGGTCTCATGGTGCCCGTTCTCGGCAGAGCCTTTTTCCGAAACGGGAAGCGTCCGGCTCCTTCTCCCACCAGGAAGGGGCCAGCCTTGAAAGCTCTTGCTGATCTTCACCTCTCTTGGCAGCCTATTCACAGGCACAAGAGCCCTGGGGAACTGTGCTTTCCGACAGACGCAAAGTCTCATGGTGCCTGTTCTCGGCAGAGCCTTTTTCCAAGACGGGAAACGTCCATCTACTTCTCCCACCAGGAAGGGGCCAGCCCTGAAAGCTCTTGCTGCTCTTCACCTTCCCTTGGCAGCCTATGCACAGGCACAACAGCCCTGGGGAACTGTGCTTTCCCAGAGACGGAAGGTCTCATGGTGCCCGTTCTCGGCAGAGCCTTTTTCCGAAACGGGAAACGTCCGGCTCCTTCTCCCACCAGGAAGGGGACAGCCCTGAAAGCTGCTGCTGCTCTTCACCTTCCCTTGGCAGCCTATTCACAGGCACAACAGCCCTGGGGATCTGTGCTTTCCCAGACTCGGAAGGTCTCATGGTGCCCTTTCTCAGCAGAGCCTTTTTCCGAAACGGGAAATGTCCGGCTCCTTCTCCCACCAGGAAGGGGCCAGCCCTGAAAGCTGTTGCTGCTCTTCACCTTCCCTTGGCAGCCTATGCACAGGCACAACAGCACTGGGGATCTGTGCTTTCCCACAGACGCAAGGTCTTATGGTGCCCATTCTCGGCAGAGCCTTTTCCCGAAACGGGAAAAGTCCGGCTCCTCCTCCCGCCACGAAGGAGCCAGCTCTGAAAGCGGTTGCTGGTCTTCAGCTTCCCTGGGCAGCCTATTCACAGGCACAACAGCCCTGGGGATATGTGCTTTCCCAGACTCGGAAGGTCTCATGGTGCCCGTTCTCGGCAGAGCCTTTTTCCGAAACAGGAAACGTCCGGCTCCTTCTCCCACCAGGAAGGGGCCAGCCCGGAAAGCTGTTCCTGCTCTTCACCTTCCCTTGGCAGCCTATTCACAGGCACAACAGCACTGGGGATCTGTGCTTTCCCAGACTCGGAAGGTCTCATGGTGCCCGTTCTCGGTAGAGCCTTTTTCCAAAACGGGAAACGTCCGGCTCCTTCTCCCACCAGGAAGGGGCCAGCCCTGAAAGCTGTTGCTGCTCTTTACCCTCCCTGGGCAGCCTATTCACAAGCACAACAGCCCTGGGGATCTGTGCTTTCCCACAGACGGAAGGTCTCATGGTGCCCGTTCTCGGCAGAGCCTTTTTCCAAAACGGGAAAAGTCCATCTAATTCTCCCACCAGGAAGGGGCCAGCCCTGAAAGCTGTTGCTGCTCTTCACCTTCCCTTGGCAGCCTATTCACAGGCACAACAGCACTGGGGAGCTGTGCTTTCCCAGGCTCGGTAGGTCTCATGGTGCCCGTTCTCGGCAGAGCCTTTTTCCGAAACGGGAAGCGTCCGGCTCCTTCTCCCACCAGGAAGGGGCCAGCCTTGAAAGCTCTTGCTGATCTTCACCTCTCTTGGCAGCCTATTCACAGGCACAAGAGCCCTGGGGAACTGTGCTTTCCGACAGACGCAAAGTCTCATGGTGCCTGTTCTCGGCAGAGCCTTTTTCCAAGACGGGAAACGTCCATCTACTTCTCCCACCAGGAAGGGGCCAGCCCTGAAAGCTCTTGCTGCTCTTCACCTTCCCTTGGCAGCCTATGCACAGGCACAACAGCCCTGGGGAACTGTGCTTTCCCAGAGACGGAAGGTCTCATGGTGCCCGTTCTCGGCAGAGCCTTTTTCCGAAACGGGAAACGTCCGGCTCCTTCTCCGACCAGGAAGGGGCCAGCCCTGAAAGCTGTTGCTGCTCTTCACCCCCCTTGGCAGCCTATGTACAGGAACAACAGCACTGGGGATCTGTGCTTTCCGGCAGACGCAAGGTCTCATGGTGCCCGTTCTCGGCAGAACCTTTTTCTGAAACGGGAAACGTCCGGCTCCTTCTCCAGCCAGGACAGGGTCAGCTCTGAAAGCTGTTGCTGCTCTTCACCTTCCCTTGGCAGCCTATTCACAGGCACAACAGCCCTGGGGAGCTGTGCTTTCCCAGACTCAGAAGGTCTCATGGTGCCCGTTCTCGGCAGAGCCTTTTCCCGAAACGGGAAACGTCCGGCTCCTTCTCCCACCAGGAAGGGGCCAGCTCTGAAAGCTGCTGCTGGTCTTCACCTACCCACTGCAGCCTATTCACAGGCACAACAGCCCTGGGGATCTGTGCTTTCCCACAGACGCAAGGTCTCATGGTGCCCGTTCTCGGCAGAGCCTTTTTCCAAAACGGGAAACTTCCGGCTCCTCCTCCCGCCACGAAGGAGCCAGCTCTGAAAGCGGTTGCTGCTCTTCAGCTTCCCACTGCAGCCTATTCACAGGCACAACAGCCCTGGGGATCTGTGCTTTCCCAGACTCGGAAGGTCTCATGGTGCCCATTCTCGGCAGAGCCTTTTTCCAAAACGGGAAACGTCCGGCTCCTTCTCCCAGCAGGAAGGGGCCAGCCCTGAAAGCTGTTGCTGCTCTTCACCTTCCCTTGGCAGCCTATGCACAGGCACAACAGCACTGGGGATCTGTGCTTTCCCAGACTCGGAAGGTCTCATGGTGCCCGTTCTCGGCAGAGCCTTTTTCCAAAACGGGAAACGTCCGGCTCCTTCTCCCACCAGGAAGGGGCCAGCCCTGAAAGCTGTTGCTGCTCTTTACCCTCCCTGGGCAGCCTATTCACAAGCACAACAGCCCTGGGGATCTGTGCTTTCCCACAGATGGAAGGTCTCATGGTGCCCGTTCTCGGCAGAGCCTTTTTCCAAAACGGGAAACGTCCATCTAATTCTCCC